>MU224363.1:3132833-3150266 GCA_018584345.1 Thuja plicata
AAGTGGGTTGAGTTGCTAAGTATTCCTTAATGGAATGTGACAACATTAGGAGGTGGATTAGAGTAGAATTTAGGATTAGGATTAGATTAGCATGGGTGAATGGGTTGAGAAGGGTTAGAACCCAGGGCAGAAGTGGTTGAGATAGGTTAGGTTCGGGTTTAGGGGAATATTAATAAATGAAATAAACCTATTTAATTCATTTAGAAGTATAGGAATTAATTATTTAAAAAATGAAATTGCTTTTTAATAATTAGAGAACTATAGCCATTTTAATTAAATTAAATAGGCTAGGGGAATGGGTTAATTGCAAGTGGGTATTTGATTTAGGGATTTATTTAATTCCTTTATAATTAAATACTATAGCCATGTTTGATTTTGATTTGATTTGATTGGTTGAAATTGATTTGAATTGTATGGCTATAATAGTTAATATAAATCAGTGATAAAAATCACCTAGGATATTAAATTGTTTTAAAGAATTATGCCAAGCAGTAACAGGGTCATTTGGACATAAATCGAGGGTATGATCACACTTAGGGAAAATAGGGTCCATAGTTGCGACAGACCAAATTCAGGTGGTTACAATATATAACGACACATAGAATAGGTTGGGCTTTTGGCCTGGGAAAGTAGCCAGAATAGAAGGTTCCCCTTGCTTATTTGGTTCTACAAATATAGACTCATTTTCTATGGTAGTCATGAAATTTTGGTTTAACTCTGGATTCCCTTCTTTATAGTAATCTACTAGCGTTTGCAGTTCTATTGGATTAGACTAAAGGTAGTCTATAGGAGAAATATGAATTCTGGAATCTCTATAGAATTGAATAATGTCAAAAGATTTTTTCTCCTTACTTGGTTGTAGAATTCTCACTCCTTGATTGGCCTCCAAAGAATAGGAGGTAGATGCCTCATTAATTTTAAGTGGATGTGTTGAAGCAGGGATTTTATCCTTTTGACTCTGGGTCAATACTATATAAGAGGTCCTATCTATGGTAGCATAACATGTTGCTTCTTGATTTGAATCCAATTTATACTCTAAATATAAGTTTTCAAAGTCGCCATGTGAGTATGAATCTGGTTCAGCTCCAGACACACTATCATTCCACTCATCAGTCTGATGCATTTGTCAAGAATGAGCTACATTGGGATAGATTTCTCCATCATGATCTGTAGTTAGGTGGAAGGCACACATGTTTCATTTTTTAGGAGGAGCTTCTATAGCTAGCCTTAGTGTTGGAGTAGTTAACTGTAATGCTTTTCCATCAACATTCCTTCCCTTGTTGTTTCTCCAAGGCTGCTCCTGAAAGTTTTTCTAGTAGGGACTAATAAATCTAGGAAGTTGCTTCTTGAAGGCAATGAATTCATTGGACAATATTTGAATCATCTCATCTGATGAAGTAGTATTACTAATACTAGCTCTAGATTGTATATCTCTTCCATTTCCCAGATGAGATCATATGGTCTTCAATTTCTACAGCAGTTCTTTGTGTGGCATCCAAATCTGCAGGGTTAACTCTTCTTAGATCATAATTGATGTCTGGTGGCATAGCACTTATGAAGAATGTTTTCAAATTTCCTTTCGTAGGCTTGTCAGTTGCTAGAATATGATTTACAAGCTTGTTGAATTTAGCTATAAAATCCCTCATACTGATAGAGGGTTCTTTCTTGATGGAAGTTAATTGCGTCAATAGGGTATGCTCATCTTCAATAGTTTTAAACCTTCTTTCAAAGAAATCTCTCATAGAAGCCCAATCTATGATAGAAGAATTAGGTAAATGGTGAAACCAATCAATAACACCCTCAACAAGGGTCTCAACAAATAATCTAATGGCCACATCCTCCTCTCGTACTGCTAGGATATTGACTGAAGCAAAGAATGAGGCAATGTGCTCATCTGTGGATACTTTCCTGTCTCCAGAAAATTTGGTAAAGTTCTTTCTAGATCCTGAAGGAAGAGGATTATATGCTCCTAATTGTAGAGCTCCGACTGCGGCAGTCCAAGGAAGTGACATGGCTACTTGGGGTAGATAGGGTGTTAGGTTGATAATAGAAGGGGCAACTACTCCATTTAAATTTAACACTTGGTAGGTGGTGGACAACTGAGTAGCTTGTTTAGGAGGTGAAGAAGGTCTACTCTGGCTCCTTGCAGTTCTGGTTCCTCAGTGAGGTACTTCTAAAAGACAAATGTTAATATCTGCGGGTCTGTCAAAGATTGGGTCTGTGCTACCTTCTTTCCTTGTACTCTTGAGAAGCCTTTTAGGCTTCAGGTTTTAAACTAATTTTGTGGCCTAGCTTCATACTCTTCTCAGTGTTGGGCCCTTCTTAGACTTCTCTTCTAGATGGCTCCTTCAAGTGCTTCTTTGATAGCTTCTTCTTTCTCTAGCACTTGAATCACATTTGTATAATGTTTGGTGCTTCTTCTGTATCTCTAGACAAAAGTATTTAGTGAGGAAATAAGATCCTCTTGATCATCTTGGAATCCAAGATTCAGTTGGAGCACATGAATTATGTTTTCATGGGGAAGCACCATATTTCCTCATGATATACTTCTGGTATAATGACTATTCATTTCCCCAGTGGAGTCACCAAAAGTCTGTTGGTAAACAAATTGTTCTTCTTTGTTATAACTCTAAGATGCCCAAATATGAAGAAAAAATTGAATACAACAATTGGAAAATTGTTATTGAAAAACTAATTTCCCTCTGAATTTAAAGGTACAACTCCATTATATGAATGATTTTTAGTGAATCTTGATCTTTCCTAATCTAACAGGAGTATGATCTTGACCCGAGAACAAAAGAGGTAAATCAAGCTAAACCTAGACAGGAAATAGCTTAGGCAAGATAAATTCAACTCTAAATCTAGCCGATTCTGATATTTTATCAATCAGATTAACCTCCAAAATTGGTAATGCATGAACTTCTATAGAAAATGTAGATGCAAGACTATAGTTTAATAATGAAATGACAATGAATCAATCTATATCACAGAAATGTTTCCCAACTCAGGATAACAATAGATCTTCCCCTAAATTAACTGTATCAAATCATAATACAAAAATCTGGTTTGAATACAGATTGTAAATCTAACTTCAAAGAAACATTCAAATTCAATAGAAAGATAAATAAAATGCAATGCAATAGTTAAAGAAATGGTATTCAGACACATAATTGACTCAGCAAAATGCTATCTCTCACACAAAAATTTAGCCAACCATTGTATTGATTTTGGAAATAATACATATAGAGTCCTAGATTGGACCATTACAAAAAGGGGTAACCAAAGTGGTTCAACTTCCCCAACCAAAAATGATAACCAAAGGTTTATCCATTACAATATTATCAAAAATAGTACAAGAGGGAATCTAGCTAAGCATCATTTTTCTTCCCCTTGTCTAATTTGACCCTATGAGCTATGACATCAATGATGACTTGGAAAAGATATTTGTGCCTATTAACATGGATGTTGGTATATTAAAATGAGCCACCTACAATGTTCTCTGGCTAGAGTCTTGATTAAATCTATCCAATCTTTTAGCTCTTCCATATCCCTGAAGCTACATCCAGTCAATTGCTAGAGTTCTGGGACCTTATCTAAATGAGAAGAAGACTGGTCTACCAGATTATGCAGATAATCAGAGAATGACTTATGCATGTTGGTCACTTTGATTAGTTCTTTTCCCTGACCACTTGTTTGTGATTCTGCATGGAGCCCGAGGAGGATTTTAAAATCTTTGTTCTACTCTTCTTTGACCTTGACCTCTGTCTGTTGCAATCCAACCTCCACTTGGATGATAATTTCGATCTTGAACTCTAGAATTTGAAGCCATTCGATCAAAGGCTCATCTCCCTTTTGTAAAATCTTAGCCTTAAGTTCCTCCTTAGTCTTCAGCTTTACTGCCACATGCAGCATCACTATGCATTTCTAACACTTCACTCTTTCTTCCATGAGGGTCTGTAGATTTTTACCAATATTATTGCTGTCAACTTCTAGCCTTAGAAGAGCATTACCCAATTTCTCCATAACTGCTAATCCTTCAGAATCTAGCCTCTCAATCCATCTTTTTCCAATCTTTCCAAAATGTTGATCTTCTTGTAGCTTAGCTACGATGGCTTACTTTTCCACAGCACTGGGATCAAAGGTGGTTTGGGTGCTAGGAACACTTGCAATCAGAGTGATGATCTATCTGATGAAGTTGGTTAGCTCAGCCACTTATACCTTAATTTGAACCTTGGTAGTCTTGAGCTCCTCAAGTTCTTCCTTTATCACCACATTATTAGATTTCCACCAGTCCACCTTGGTGTCATGACGAGCCAACCCCATATCAAATGATTGCAACTAAAAGTCTGAAGCAATCATATCTTTGAATCTACCTTCCTTAGTTGGTTTGGACACTTCCATAGTTAAGTCCTAGTCTCACGGTCAAGACCTAGAGTAGACATTGTCTTTAATTTCTTATGCTTGCTCATAGTGGCCTTGGGGTGAAGGGCCCATGATAAAGTGTCTTTGCTAGAATTTCCTTCTTCCACCCTCTTCCTCTTGCATTCCAGAGTATTTTCAATCCATGACTCTGCGTTGGTAACTTCATTGGCAGAAACCAACTCCTCAATGAACAACTTCCTTATGACTAGGGTAGTAGCTTTTGGTCTGGAAGTAAATGGGTTCACTTAATTAGGGGAAGAGGAGATTAAATTGACAACTTGAGAAACCTCCTATTGCTTCCTGACCTCTTTATCTGATTTTGTAGCAGAGGTACTAGAACTATCCTCTCCTAATTCAACTATAACATGAGATCCTCAACTTGGAGTCTCTTGGGTAGAGGTCATGAATTGGGTATCCACAAAAATAGCTTTAACTAGCCGCTCGGTCTCTAAAACTTTAGTGATCTCAACTGTAGGTTTGACTAGGTCTATAGAGACTACTTCTTCAGTTTCTCTAATGTCTAGAAGAGGGCCCTCTCCACAAGTATTCTCTAATGAGATTTCCTTCTCAGGAAGTTCATCACCTCCTCCTGTCGGTAGGGTTGTTCCTTTAGCAATGGTTGGAATCATGATGATAAAGTTTCTGTGATGCTATAAGTATCCTTTTTTAGGGTTCATTGAGTGGGAGGCTTCCTTTCTGACCTCTTCCTTTGGCTTGCAGTCCACTCAACCCATTGTTCTTTCCTTTTGAAAATGCCACCCATTAGAGTCTGTAAGTCACTGATGGCTTGATCTAGCATGGGCTTAGAACTGATGGGAGTGAAATTTATCTTTTCCAGATATTTATTTTCATACATGTGGTTGTCATCATCTTCTAGCCCCTCCAGTGCAATGTTAACTTTGAACCTTTTGATTTTTTCAATAGTTAACCAGATGTACAACCTTTCCCTACTCTCCAAATCATCTTTACAATTGGCCCAGTAGTCTTCAATATCATCGACATGATGAATAGAACATCTCATTTGCAAGACATCTTTGGCATAATTCACTGGATCATACTGTGGCCTCAGGTTATCATAGGTTTCCAAATAAAACCTCTTCGAGAATTTCTTTAGAACATTCTTCACCTCTGATTACGATTCACAACTGTAAGATCTGACAATCATGGGGAACTTGTATCCCTTCTTCCTAGCATCAACATAGATTACATTCACTTGGAGTGATTTCCTCATCACCTTGATTAGCGTGATCATATTTGTAGGATACCTGTGTAGCTTCAAAGGGAAGTCATCAAAACCTGTAAGACGAAGGTATGAGAAATCTCTAAATTGAATAAAATAGAATCCAAATTGGCTGATAAAAGCAATGGCTTCAGGAGAAAATCTCCTATCTAGACAACCTTGTAGTTCCCTACACAGTCTCATTATAAATGCATTATTAACTCTGAGATAATCAGCATAGCTGTTATGTATTTGTAAAGAAGGGAAAAATTCATAGCTCTTTACATTTTCTGGAAATTCCTCTAACCTAGGAAGCCCTGGCCAAATTTGAATTGTAGCTAGAATATACAAAAGAACTAAAGACATCCAGAACTCATCTTGATGCTTAGCTCTATTTAGGGAATCTAAGAGGTTCTCACTTACCATAAGGGCCCCGTCAATGAAGTGATGTTGCGAGGAGATTACCTGAACCAGGAAGAAAATTCGCCTGACAAAATTAAGGGCATCGCTCTTACCTCTAATTCTATGAAGTAATAACAGAATATCCACAATCTCTGGCTTTAATTTTGTACCATATAATCTTTTGGGAAAATTTCCCTTAGCACTCTTTGGTTCTTGAAACCATGACTTCATGATCTCCTTCTTCTACACAGTCCTCTTTGTTGTATATTTAGAAACCACCTGACTGTAATTCATCTCTGAATACTCTGCTTGTTCTGGAATACAGAGAGAATTCTTGAAAGACTCTCTATCAATAGAGAGAAGCACCATGTTGTCAGGCAGAATAATTTGCTTGGTGTCTGGGTTTTATTGAGCTATACATTCTCAAACCAGCTTAGGAGCTTGAACTACTACAGGGAAACTAGCAGCTTCAACTAACCCGCTCTCCTTAAGCTTCTTAGTAATAGGATGCATT
This sequence comes from Thuja plicata, assembly GCA_018584345.1. Taxonomy (NCBI): domain Eukaryota; kingdom Viridiplantae; phylum Streptophyta; class Pinopsida; order Cupressales; family Cupressaceae; genus Thuja; species Thuja plicata. The sequence goes on from MU224363.1 coordinate 3,139,391, forward strand.
TGATCCACCTTCAATCTATTTTGGAATTTCTGGATATCAAAGAAGTTCAATGAAGTGTCTGAGATTTTATGCCAGTTGGAGGTGATGACATTCAATCCATCGAATCCCATAAATCTGGAAGCCATGCTTTGAATGATTTGATTCGGGGATTAGGAAAACCTCTTAAAAATACTGGGGCAAGGAATAACTAATATTAGAGGTTTCAAATTCAAACAATTTTGTGAACAAATGGTGGCTCCTGTTCGCAACCTTCAACCGATTTTATAACTTTTGAATTCTTACCGTTTAATGGTTGACTTCTCGTGCCACATGAATGAAAAGATGCCAACATTAATCAAAAAGTTCATTATGAAGTAAAATAGATTTATTTGAATTAATTAATTTGCTATTACAATTCATTGAGAAATGTCTTTTCACTTTAGTAACCGCAATGGTAACTTTCCTAAGGTGGCAAAAAATTACTTTTCTACTCCTCCTTTGGGCAGATAAACGCTTCTGGAGTGCTCTCTGTTCAAAAATCTGCCAAAGTAGAAATTTGGCCTGTCAGAGTGCCAAAATAACACGTATTTATTTCATTAGCCTTCTTTATATCTTTGATTTCCTATGAGATAGATTCTTCCTCAAAATTCCTTCATTTTAAAGGTTTGGCAGAAAACGCACTCCATGAGTCAAAACCCGCTTGTTGGAGTAGTGGAGAAGCCATTTTCCTCTTTTCTTCCTATAAGCTTACACCTTAAATTTTTCCTCACTCAATCATTCCCTTTTCTTGAAATAGGTTTGGTCTGAATGCCCAAAGCTTACTTATTCCCAAATTTCTCATTTTCAACCTTTATTAACCTCTAATACTCTTAGGTCTGTTAATTGAGGAGAACACACTCTGCAGGTATTTTCCTCCATGGTGATGCTCGAAACACATTTCCTGCCAATACTACAAAATGAAGAGTTATGGCTAAATAATTCAGCTGTATATAAGACTGACTTTAGAATTCTTAGAGCCATGGCCTTTACAAGATTGGGAACTTAACCTACCCAATGAAAACATGATCTTAGATACAGATTCCCTGCGGCTCACAAAAGAGAGGTCAAATTTGAGAAAATTGATTATGGTCTCCTAGGTTAAGGGGATAGCTAGACTTAGACTCAAGACTCACATGAAGCTTTCAAGACCACTACTACACATCGAACATCCACTTTTGTCTAAAGGTATGCGGACCAAAGTGCGGCAACATTTAGGAAGATGATAAATTTGGCCAAAATGAGAGAAATGTTATTAATTGATGACATCAAAGAATGACACAATATTAGTGAATGATAAAGATCAAACACACAATATAGAAGACATGTTAAAAGGGGGCACAAGCATTAAACAATTTTTAGGTGTCTACACATCTAACTCTTTGCCTATATCATCCATTTTAAATTTGACATTGTAAGGATTGGTCATTTCGTCATCATTATCATAATTGTTATCCATTTCGATAATTTCATCATCCACATAGATATAATCTTCATGAACATTAACTCCTACATCATCATGATCTATTTTCTCTTATTTGACATCTTTGTTACACACATCATCAAATAATCAATGATCCTGATCATCATCTAGTACATCATCTTATAGTTCTTTGGTATCTTCCTCTTCCATTACATTATACTTTACCGAGCTTCCTCTTGGATCATGTCTAACAAAAATTGACCAACATGGTTTATGTGGAACCTTTGAGTAAAATACCTTCTCACAATTTCTTGGAAGAACATACGACCCATTTCCAACTCATTTCAAGGACCTTGTATTAACTATTGCAAATCCATTATCATGCTCAATAAAAACTATCTCAAGATTATTTCATTCAATCATAGCCTGTATCATTGGAAAAAGAACATAATTAATTTTAAGGAGTTAAAGTCATACTCAATCATATCTTCCAAAATCTCATAGTATCAATTTCTGAGACTTCAGAATGTATGCCGCTTCTAGATGAAACATTAGCCACCTGAAAGACTACTCTAATTCCATAATCAAAAGTTTTCTATATTAGTTTGTTTCAATAGTGATGAAATAGTCATAAATATTAGTTTTATAGCATTGCTTTTTTTCTCCATTAATAACCAAAGAAGGAACTTACATTAATTTGGTCTCCATCGCTATTTAGTTGAGTGTTATTTTTCATTGCATGATTCCATTCCTTAATGTCACTACAAATTTTGGTAAATTTTTCTTTGTCACACCTTCCATCCAATATTTTCCATAATTTATTTGTTATATTCTTTTTAATATTCATAGTATCAAACAAATATAGAATTTGTAGCTTCTCATAGTAGGGAAACCTATAAAATTGTCTGGGATAACTTGTCAGTCCCTTTGGAAGTTGGTCATTAATTCCTTGACTACCTTCATGAAGCATATAAGTAAAAAAAGTTAATATTGACAATCATTGTCAATTATAGCATGAGTAAGAAAAACATAATATAAAAAATAAAAATTCCAAAGATATCATATATGATAGATAAACAATTTATCTAATGACATTACCTTAATGATTAATTCTATTATATTCCAAGTTCCATAGATGAGGTATCATTCTTTATTTATTTGATGTATTGTCTTCTTTCCAATTGAAAAAATATTTTTTAGTAATTTGATACTTATGCTTTTTGTGGAGGAAGTGCTTATACTCATCAAACACCTACTTTCCTTAACTTGTTGAATGACAAGATTTCATCTTTGGACCACAAACTGGAAAAAAAAATTTCCCTTTGTTTGAAGACATGCAAGATCACGTATAATTGGATTAAATATGTATATTTTTTAATTATATATCTTTAATAGATTATTAAAAAAAATGCATGATATATACTTTTTAAAATTAAATATTGTTAAAGTGCGCATGTTGAACTTTATAATGTACCACAAAAATGTGTTATCCATAGGGCATCATGAATTGTCCATATAAGCATTGTATGGAATTGAGATTGTCTTTATCCTCTTGTCCTACAAACGTCATACATAGTTATGCCATTCCATAACTTTAGTAACTCATCGATAAGAGGCTCGATATATACATTCATATATTTAACTTGGTCCTTACCTAGTTGAATGAACATACACATTAAATTATTATTATAATAATTTCACTCAAATATATATAATTTAATGTACATGATTATTAAATGAAAAAATAGCTCGAACAATAATTGCCAACATTATGTGCTCCCTCTTTATTGACATCTATGGAGGAATGCTATTGTTGATAACAAAAACATGCCACACTGAGTAAATAGATCTCAACTCTCCAAATGGATTGACATCGTCTGCTACCAATGAAAGCTTAAGATTACAAGGTTCTTCTTTAAAGTGTAGTCATTTTTCCTATATGTCCCTAACTGTAGAATCATCTTTAGGCATTCAAAATATTTCATCTCCACTTCTATTCCATGCATGGTAATCCATAAATTGTGCTAAGCTTTCACACCTAGATAATTGTTGCATATGTGGAACAATGAAAATATAACAAATAACCTAGTGAGGCACCTTTTTTGTTAGTTGATCTATTTGATACCTACTGATATGACATTCTAGGAATTCTATTAAAAATTCATGTTGTTTATGATATATAATTTTATCATTGGGACATGCATCTACTGCTTGATACTCTATTCCAATATCTTTCATAATGATAGATAATTCTCGGTATGAGCAAGGTAGAATATTTGATGGTGGTAACACAAAATGACCTATCAATATACAATAGAAAATAGGTTTTGTTAATATAAAGAATATTGATTTTAAATATTTCACCCTTTATATACTATTGATGAAATAACAACAAAATAAGATGAAAAAGGATGGCATATATGACATACCTTAACATATGTGAGATTTTTATGTTGGATTAACCATTCATAACCTTAAAGTTAACCAACAAAAATACACTAGAGATAAGAGTTGTTTGGGAGCCTTCATAAAGGGGCTTGTATGCCTTCTAAATTATAGGTAAACCATGGACAACATCAAATTCATCTTGATCATCATGATCAGCTATGCCCTGGTACTAAATATGTAATGGATCAATGTATTTGTACCATCATCTTCAACAATGATTTATGGTGTGTGGCCATATTCTTCCATAGGATCATTCACTTCATCTTCTATATTCACACGTCCATGTTCCTCCACTTCATGGAAAACCATATTATCCAGACCATGATAGTTCATATCGTGTGTGCTAGGGCACACCACCTATATAATAATTATAAAAAGAAAATCATGATCACGATCTAAACATAAACTTTACAAATACAATAAATATAAAACCATATAATAAACAAGTTACAAAAGGATGATAATCGTGTCCCACTTTAATGTGACAATGTTGCCTACAATGTTTCTTAGTTGTTGTGATTAAAATTATTCTCATCTTTAAGGCCTGGCAATTATTGCAGGGCCAATAACATTTCCCATCACCTTTTATTTTCAAAATAGACCACAATCTAGAAATTATCTCTTTGTTTTGTTCTTAACTAATATCTGACATGATTTTTCTACACATCCAAGAAAATTAGACTACAAAAAAATTGGTTTATAAATTTCAAAAACCTAGCAAAATGGTGTCGCAAGTATATAGAATACTTTGTGATTCGTCAAAATTTTGACAATGTTTTTCGTGAGACTACTAATGAAAGAAACCATTGGTGGAATTCTGACGAATGTTGGGCATTGAAAAAAACAATTTGACCCATTTGACCCCATAAGATTCATCAAAACAAAAAAAAATTCATATTTCATCAGATTTGTATGTTAAACAAGTTAGTGTATTATGACAATAAATAAGGAACATGGTAGTAGCAACTAGAATCATCCAAGTACAAGAACATGAACATCAAATCTCAATGGTAAATACAATCACTTCCACCTAACCAAGTGGAAACCTGAGGTCCACCCTACGATGTTGAGGAGATAAACAAAATTCCCAACTCAATAGAAATATAAAGGTACAAGGGTAGAACACCACAATGCCAACAAAAGGTATGATCATGAGATCCTAAAAGCTCCCTACCACAATATACTCTACACACTACCAAAGGTACCTGACACTCATAGAAAACCTAAGATGCATATAGGGAAGTAACAATCACATATGTCTAATCCTTGAGTTATCCTAGTAACCTCTCTGGACCTCGGCGCCGAGGTGACCATATGTGGATCAGTAATCCTTTCATACAGAGAAGGATACTAACTATGCCAAACCTAAACATCTCTGGATGGGCTTGGAATACATAAAATCTTATTAATATATTTTAAACCCCATTAATATATTGAGTTATCACTTATTAAGTTACTTATAATGAGTTATCATGGTAGCTACTTTAGGTCCCCAATGCTCATTTTAAGCCACTCCCCCTCTACACACCTAGATATCCTACCCTAATCTCATAGATCAAATAACAGAATAATGGTAACATGATACATAAATCGATTCCAAAATACAACAGGAATAATACTAGTTTCAACAACCATATTATTAAATACCTCAAAAGATCAAATCACATTTGATCCTATCTCCTAAAACAAGGTTAATAATAACATTAAGACAAAACCACATATATGGAAAATGCAATAGAAAAGTGCATATACAACACTGATAAAACTATGCCTCTGGTAAGTCAAGTCCTATAAGTCAACCTACACTAACCCATAGACCAAAAATACTCATCATCAAAAGAAACTCACATCTTATAAAATAATTTAGTTAATTAATTATTTAAAGTTAATTAATTTTATAATTAATCAATTATCAAATTAAATTGAACAATTGTTACTTAACTTAGTATTTTAATTGAATAACTAAACATATTTAAAAAACTATATCATAAATACTAATATTAATGAAATGATATAAATATTTTAGTAAATATAAATATCATTAATTTTTTTTAAAAATATTAAATATTAATTAATAATTAATAATCAATAATTTGTAATATATTAATATTTAAATTTAAATTAAATTTTATTTAAATAAATAAAAATACATATAAAAAAGTGGGGCTTGTGGGGGTTACCCACGACACCCCTCCATGAGGCACATGTGGCCACCACAAATACAATGTGACACATGTAGTATTAATTACAACAAGTAGTGGGGGTGGTGGCCCCCACTACCTATTTATTTTTTTATAATGAAATAATTTTACACACACACACACACACAATATGTGTGTGTATTTTAAAATATTTCTAAGAAGGGCATGCATAATATATTCTTTAATATAATACATATATTTTCTACATGCAGGTCTATATCTCGCTACATACATTTCTAAATAATTTTTATTTAAAATATGCAAATAAATATACCTTTTAAAAAATTTATTTTATAAGCATGAATAGACATGAAAATTTATGATCATAATGATTTAACATTTTAATCAAGGGGAAAATTTAATAATTTATAAGAAACCCTAATTTAGAAAATACATACAAATTTTCGTAAAACCAATCTTCTATGAATTGTCAAAAACCAACTATGAAATTATCATATTCAAAATTAAATGAAGATGATACTTTTAACAAGAAACCCTAATCAAATTTTCCTTCCAAAAGACTTTCTATACAAACCGGATTATCCAAAAAATTATATTTTCCCAACAATCACACAAAACTAAAATCAGGCACGAAGAAGATAGAGATTAAAAACAAAAACTTTTAAAGGTTTTATAAAGCTTACGTCAAATAATCGAATTGAGTTAAAAAATTAAGATCACAATTTGATCCCAAAAACTCCAAAGCTTTAAAACAATTATTTAAACCCCAAAATCCGTTAGAAATGCTCCTTCAATTTGATTGAACAATACTAAAATGTGTTAGTAAAAACTGAGAGGGGGGGGGGTGAATCAATAGACTCAAAAACTTATCCTTAATCTAACCACCAATCAAATAAACATTAGATTATTATGTCCCTACAAGATGCATGTCATGAAATACTTATAATGATTAATTGTCTATCGATTTACCTTATCTATACTTATTCTCCTTGATTACCGATAAGCAGTATAACTATTTACTGAAATACAGTAAATATGCAGAGTATACCGATAAATCCAGTGTTAACTATGTCAGATACAAAACAATAAAGAAATGAATCATACACACATAACACATGAATTTTTAACATGGAAACCCTGTTAAGGGAAAAAACCACTCGGACCGGTACCCCAAATTTTCACTCTTTTGAAGTGAGCCCTATTAAGAGCCAACCCTGTTAAAGGTTACAAACACACTGTTAAGTGTGACTTTGTTAGAGGATTTTACACATATAGGTTGTCACTTAGTATCGGGCATCTAATGCTGCCATCCTTGAATCAGCCTCTCTTTTAGACTATCAATAGGCATCAGGCATATCCAATGCTACTTTCATGAATCGACCTTTTTGACACTCCTTGGGATGTACCTCAATATATAGAAGACTGTTAAGTCCTACTCTATTAAAAGACTTGATGCTTCAATGGTTAAACTGAAACAATATGACTTGTTTCTAATGCAAATTGAATTGTAGATTTTCAGATCTATTTAAGTACATTACCTCTCTGATCAATGTACTAATTCAATTCATTTGTCCTCCATACTTTCTGCTCTGTGATACTGTGTTCACTATTCATCGGTGTCTGCAGAATTTCTTATCTCTACTATAGCTTGATTGATCAGTACTGCATGAAGTTATTCTTCATCAGTTTCTTTTTAGCATCCTCTCTCTATTCACTCCCCTTAATCCCTTTTCATGTGATACAAAAATGAATTAAACTTGTCTCTTATATAGACATGATATTCACTATTTCTTGATTCTTGATTCTTGATTCTTGGCTCTTGATTCTTGGCGTGAAAAACAATCCAGCCAATTTGATTTAAAGCATAACTCTTGATTTATCTCATAGTTATCTTTATGCCAACTATACAAATCTTCTTTAAACCAATCACTTAAATCTATTCGAATAAAACAAAGAAAAAAACCAGTTAAGTCTATCTTTAGCTCTTACCAGCTAGATATTTTTTCATTTTCTAAACTCTCTATTCCGTTGGTCAACTCTTCAGTTAGTCATCGGTTACAACTGCCAGTTTTGTCAGTGTGACTTCCAGTTAGCTTTGGGATCTTTGTCCGTCGGGAAACCCTACTTTCAGCTCATCGGGCATCTTGTGGTTTTGCTTCGTCGGGCAACGTTGTCTTATGCTTGTTGGGTATCACTGTGACTTTTCTTCTTTGCGTTTACTGATAGTGTGCACTTCGTCGATGTTATCTATCACTTAGTGAATACTTGACTTTTATGCATTATTGAAAGCATAACCTTTGTTCCATTGATTCTCTGAAGTCTTTGGCATTTTATACATGATTGTACATATGATATCAAGTTGAAATCAATGACAATATAAATCATTAACTGATTTAATGCCTTGCATTATCTTCAACTTAACATTATCAAACATTTAATCAGTTACATGTCATCAATCTCTCCCTTTGGCATTGATGGCAACAAACTTATATCATAACACTAAACTATTTCTAATAGAATATGAAATACAATTGTTGAGATTCATCAAACTACCAAACAATTTGTTTTTATAACTGATAAAAATGTTTGACCACCGGTAAGCTCTGTTTTAGCTTAGATTTGATTCTTGCAGCTCTCTTTGTTTCTTGTTATGATGTGTTGCATCCTCTCCTTGTGTAAATATGTCTCCTTTGACTATTCTTTACATTTGATGTCTTTCTCTCTTGTCAGCAACTCTTCCTTTGTATTAGCTCCTTCATACAAACTCTCTCCCTATGGATATGATCTCTCCCTGTTGGAGTAATATGATAATGGATAATCTTTCTTCTTTTTTTGAAGACTATTATTATATGGATAAACTCTCTCCCTTTGACAACAATTCCAAACAAATATTTTACAAGTATCTGACATTCATGTCAAGCAATATTTTTTCTCCATCCATAATATATTCCTTGAATTTCCTTTATCCATCAGAAATACATGAATATGTTCTGGTGCTTGATTCTGATATATACTTATTGTATATAGATGTAGCTTTGAAGTCCATCCTTTTTGCTTGCATCAACATGAATGATATTCTGAGAGTATGTAGGATGATGTAGCCTTCAGTCATTTTATTGACTGGTAGACAAGGGTTTGACCCCTAGTCTCTTTCTCAAGTACTCAAATGTATCCATGGGTAGTGGCTTGGTGAAGATATCAGCTAGTTGTTCTTTGGATTGCACAAAATCAAGTATCACCTCTTTTTCTTGAACTTGTTCTCTTAAGTAATGACACTTGATGGCAATGTATTTAGATTTTGCATGTATGACTAGATTCTTGGAAATGTTTATTGCATTGGTGTTATCACAATAGATAGTCCCTTCTTCTTGCTAATCCATGTGACAAGTCTATCACCCATAAAGAATGCTCCTCTAGTTGTGCTCTTTTAGTCATCAAGATTCCCAGTCCAATCAACATCGGTAAACACCTTAAGTTCTAAGATCTTCATATGCATACCTTCCAGCAACTATTTGATCCATGCAATATTTGAGCAATTTGCAGCAGCAACAACATATTTTTCTTTTGCAATAGACTGAGAGATGCATCCCTGCTTCTTGCTAATCCATGTGACAAGTCTGTCACCCATAAAGAATGCTCCTCCAGCTGTGCTCTTTCAGTCATCAAGATTCCTAGTCCAATCAACATCGGTAAACACCTTAAGTTCAAATTTGCCTTCTCTTCTATACCAAAAGCCAAATTCCTCAGTATTCTTTAGATATCTTAGAATTCTTTTTACAACAGTCATATTTGATTCCCTGGGGTTAGCAAAAAATCTAGCAACAATTCCCACTGCATGTGCAATATCTGGTCTAGTGTGTACAACATACATGAGTTTTCTAATCATTGATCTGTACAAAGTCTGATTTACCTCTACTGTCTTGTCTTATTTTTTCAACTTACATCCAGTAGCCATCGGTGTTCAAACTAGTTTGGAATCTTCCATATTGAATATTTTTAGGACCTCTTTGATGTATTTGGACTATGTAATGATCTATAGACCAAGAAAGAACTTGATCTCTCGAAACATAGACATCTCAAACTCTATGCTCATTTCATCAGCAAATGATTTTCATAGCATATCATTGCCTCTAAATATGATGTCATCAACAAATATTTCAACAATCAAGGTGTTAGCATCAATATATTCCTTTAAATAAAGATTACTATTTCCACTAGTCCTTACATATCCAATACTTATTATATCATAATTAATTCATTCATACCAGGCTCTTGGAACTTGTTTCAATCCATACAAGGCTTTGTGAAGTCTACATACCATGTCCCTCTTGTCTGGATCAACAAACCCTTCTAGCTGTTCAATGTATACTTCTTCTTCAAGTATTCCATTAAGGAATGCTGACTTGACATCCATTTGGTATACCTTGAATCCTTTGAATGTGTTAGCACTTTTTCTTGTACCTCAACCTTAAAATGACAGTATACTGGTTATGCTTGAATGAAAACTCCTTTATGACAAGAAAAAGGCTAATTGCTAAGGATTGGATAATATCCTTCTTCATTTTTGAGCTCCACATACTCAGGCAGGTATTACCTAGATAGTTCACTATGTTTCAAGTAAACCTCAAATGGTGGACTGGGTCTTCACTGTTATGTCATTATATTTCTAATTATATAAACAAGATACCACTCTTCAGATGACTGGAAACAATTCTGAAACAGAGCTTGACAGGGAAATACTTATGACTGTAATAACAAATAACAGTGGCATAAGGATTCTTATCCTTCTTCTTTTTATGAGTTTAAACTCAAGGAAGGCTAACCTTTT
>MU224363.1:3171794-3187259 GCA_018584345.1 Thuja plicata
TAGACACAACACACAATGAACCAGAATCAGCTTGATCAATAAAGGGTAAAACATCTACACAGTTATTGATTGCAAAAGAGGATAAACATGAATTACACAAAAATGAGGTACAAGGTAATTACGATAATAGCAAGTTGTCATAGAATCAGAAGAGAAGTAGATGGATGAAAGAATTAGACACAGGAGAAAAAATACTACAAGTATCAGAAAGTTGCCAACAAAGCATGCCTTCTACATTCTTTCTCCAACCCCTTGCAATTGCCACCTTTTTGCTATATATAGGGCTATGACCATCTTGGGATCCCTTAGGATACAACAAGCTTCGGATGATCATGAAAACCCTAACCCTAAAACACAGGAGAGAGGAAAAGAGAGAGAGAAGGTGGTCGAGAATGACCGAGTTAAAACAGATATTCATGGATATTTTCCTGACCTTCTCGATCTGTCAATTGGAAATCAGATTTGGTAAATGGCGGCTAGCAGCATTTATGTTTAGTCTGAATAGTCATGCACACCTGTTCACCTATACTTCTCTGTAATAACTGCCTCTCTTATCCGTGAACAGTGCATGGCCAAGTGTTCTCCTTGTCACCGCCTAAGACTTCTTCTCCCCTCTCTTGGTACTTCTGGAAACTCAGTCATAACTCTGTTCTTTCCTGCAACACACTGAATCTTGTCCTGTTCACTGACATTGAAACAAATCTATTCAAATGTTGGTAGAATGATCTGTGCATGACCCCTGTGACTAGAAACCCCTCTGATCAAATCTGGAACATGAGCACAGAGAAACCATGGCTGTCGAGCGTTCATAGTGCCAAATCTGCCGCCAGAATTTCAAATTCAAATTCCTGCGACCACGTGACAACGACTAGTCTCTAAGTCACGAGCATCAGTCCTTAATCATGGTTATATCTCACGACCCAGTGACACTGTGCTTTTCTTAACCCCTGGCCAACCTGAGCTACTTCTGGTGACATCCCGACTGAGGAAAATCGAAGTCGCGAGGAGATTTTCTTAACTCACCATTCCTCTAGTGACCCAGCGCCTAACTGTTACCTTTTATCCGTCACGGCTTGTTGCCTAATCTCCAGATGCTCATGCCTCTTTGCAAGATAACATGAAAACCCTTAGTCGCTGAGTCGGGTGACCCTGAGTCTTTACTTTTAACTTGAAGCATGTGCCTTTTCTATTTACAGCGACCCTACAACATACCTTAATCGCCTAGTCAGAAGGACTTTTTCCCTAGGGCACTTTTATCACCAGACTTTGCGACCACCGTCAGATCTTGTCATTTCTTCATCGAACGACTGTCCTTAAATTGATTTATATTTCCTTACGCCCCTAAATCATCAGGAGACTTTGTGACTGAGGAAAAACATACCTTAGTCTTGTTATCACGTGATCCTCCTCGTTCATCAAGCGATCAGGCGACAACCACTAGCTCTGTGACATATGTCATCTTTTCTTTTGTCCATGTAACCCTTTCTGAACAACTGAGTCATCGCCCCTTATCTAGCGACAACCCGACTGAGTATTTCTACTAACATCAAACAGTTAGTCTCATGGTCAGGAATGTTATCTCTTAACCACCATTTAATCATGAGACCACGTGACTGAAGAAAGAGCTTAACTGTTTGACTAAGCTAATCAAGCGATCATGCGACATGAAGTAGGTGCAAGGTCGGGAGACATTTCTTTGACTTGCCTTTTCTTCCCGCGATCACCCGACTGAGGCAGGTCCCATTCCTTTAAAGCCTTATGAAAAAGTTCAAATGACAACCCAATGAAAGAGAGGTCGCCAAGTCTTGAGAAGCTGAAGGAATATTCTATTTTGTAAAGAGACTACGCGACAATGGCTAAGCGAAGTCGGGAGAAAGAAAAGAATATTCACCCAGGCTGAAGCGATCAAGCGACTTGAAAAAAACACATGCCATAAGTGACTAAAAAAGGTAATGAGGAAATAGAAGGAGCCAAGGCTTAGGGTTTTATTATCTCGTTAACAAAAAAAACTGAGGGTTTACAAGGGTTAAGGGTTTAGACATGAAGCCTGGAAAACAAGACAGGGCAAACTAGGTCAATTGCACAGAAAGGGAAATTGGGCAACAGTCATAAAAAAGATCTTCCAGAAACCCAACCTCTGGAGCTTGATTGAATGTGATATGTAGAACATGACCCCTCAGTTGTCTTCCTCTAAAAAGAAACTTTTGAACTGATACCAATCTGCAAAGATAGCACTTTAACACTTCCTGAATTTTAACACAGTAAATATGCAGAAATTAGGTTCGGAATCGGCAAAGAAAAGTGATCAACCAGATTGGTCAAGGCTTGGGAATCTTCAAAAGAGTTCATTCCTAGGTCTATAATGCAGGTCAACCTTCAATTATCCAAAATGTTCACCCGGGTATAGACTTTCAAAAGCTCAAAGTGGGTCACTTAGTAATTCTGAATTTGAAAACACAGGAAATCATATTTAATCACTATCAGAATGGTTCTTGAAAACTTGTCATATGATTTCATAAAGATCTGCAGACTGGAACATATGGAGTGTGTGACCACTGGAACACAATAAAAAAGGAATTTTCTCAATTGGGTGAATTGGTCAAAAGTTATAACATGTCAAACTGGGCTATTCAGATTTCAAGGCAGGACAAAAATGCAGACAGTTCATGAACAACCAAATTTGGGAAGTATGAAAACTTATCAAACGGATTCAGAATGACCTGAGGTTTAAAACATAAGCTCTTTGATATGCATGCTAAACATTCCAAAAGTGGAGAACTATGAAACTCAATAGGGTGTAAGATACTCAGAAGCAAAGTAGGCTCTGGACAGCAAATTGACAACTTAGCAAATGCAGAGTTAGGTGACCCCCTCAAAATGACTACTCCCTAAACATGTCAAAACTGGAAATCAGGAGCTGGGACCCACTGCATATGTCAAATGAAAGGCATTAAAGCCTCTTCCAAATTTTTATCTTATGAAAATCATCCGAGCACCTTTTTCAATCACTGGCACTGAGCCTTCTCACACAAAATTTCAAGGGTATTCACTTTTGCTTAACTGAAAAATCACACATGGTCACTCCAAATTTGTTCCAAATTTAGGAGTACCAACAGAATGTAGCATAAGAAAGTAATATTATTAATCCTTCTAGCCTAGCAATGGGTGCAAAGGTCTCTCCATAGTCTATACCTTCCTCTTGTGCATACCCTTTGCATACTAGCCTTGCTTTGTTCCTTGTGACTTCTCCATTCTCATTCGTCTTATTCCTAAATATCCATATTTGTACTGATGAAATTCTTGTCATCTGGTCTTGGCACAAGTGACCATGTTTTTTTCTTCTCAATCTACTCAATCTCATCATTCATAACACTTATCCATTCCTCATTATCTAGTGCAGCATTAACAAATTTTGGCTCAAACTCACAAATTAAACAATTTGAGTTTAAATACTTCTTTTTCTTGTACTAGCTTTCTTATCTCCTATGATCTGGACCTCTAGATGGTTCCTTCTTACATATCTTGCAATTACAGGTACAGTTCTTTATCTATCAGCTTGATCATTATTTTGATCTTCATCACCTTGCACATTATCTTGATCATTATCCTGACCATCGGTATTTGCAGCCTGATGCTCGGGAGCAATATTTTTATCTCAGAGGCTCAACATTGTTGGTAGGGTAGAGTGTCAGGTTCCTTTTTTTAAGTGAACTTATTGTAGTCCTCTGGTTCTTTACTTCTTTCTTGTTTATTCTTCTCTGCAAATTCATCTATCTTTACATTTACACTTTCAATAATTTTGTTAGAGGCTTTTTTAAGACATTTGTAAGTCTTTCTCTTGGTAGAATACCCTATAAAAATTCCTTTACCACTCTTGGGTTCAAGTTTTCCATTTCTATCATCTTTTAAGATTTAACATTGATTGCCAAAATTTTAAAAAAAAACTCACATTGGGTTTTTATCCATACCATAGCTCATAAGGTGTCTTCTTAGTGTCTTTCTTTAATTGTACTATGTTCAGTGTGTAAACAACAATACTGGCATCTTCCCTCTAGAATATTTGGGTGATGCCTTTTTCTATCATCAGTGTTCTAGCACAATCAATTATTGATCTGTTCCTTCTCTCAGCAATCCAATTTTGTTGTGTCATTCTTGGTGCAGAAACCTGTCTTTTTATACCATGCTCATTACAAAATTTAGTGAATTTATCTGATATAAACTCACCTCCTCTATCTGATCTCAAACATTTTAAATCCTTACCACTTTTTTTTTCTACCATGGCCTTATACCATTTAAACATCTTAAATGCTTCAAATTTATCTTTTACAAACATAACTGTCATCATTCTAGAGTAATCATCAACAAAGAGAATAAAGTATCTATCTCTATAGTAACTCTTTGTCCTCATGGGTCCACATAAATCAGTATGGACTAATTCTTGAATTGCATCAGATGTATGGGTTTTTCTTTTGAAACTAGACTTTGTCATTTTACCTTTTTGACAGTTTTTACACATGATGTTGTCAGGCTTGGTCATTGTCAGTGAGCCTCTGACATTTCTCTTTTTGCTAATTTTTATTATGTTGTATGGGTTTTTCTTTTGAAACTAGACTTTGTCATTTTACCTTTTTGACAGTTTTTACACATGATGTTGTCAGGCTTGGTCATTGTCAGTGAGCCTCTGACATTTCTCTTTTTGCTAATTTTTATTATGTTGTCAAAGTTCACATGACACAGTCTTTTTTACCATAACCATACGTCTTCATTTGTAACAATCAAACAAGGGGAGTCAGTATCATTTGGATAGAAGAAGTTACCTTTTGTCTGCTCACCGGTACCAATCAGATTTCTAGAATTGTTGAAGATCTTTGCCTTTTTGTTTTCAAATGCTAATTTGTGACCTAAATTATTCAACTAAGAAACACTCAATAGATTATAATTCAATCCATTTACCCAATAAGCATTCTCACACTTTATCTGGTTATTCAACATTATTGTTCTTCTACCTTCAACTGGACAATGTGTGTCATTTCCTATTCTTACTGATCCACCCTTGTAGTATTCAGAAGTCTCAAAATTTTGCTTATCACCGGTCATATGATGAGTGCAGCCACTATCTATGATCCAAACATCATTTTTTCTAATTTTAGATATAAGAGCTATTTCTACATACCTTTCTTCATCATCATCTGAATCATCCTTTACAGCCACAAACAACATATCGATATCTTCATCAGATTCAGTGTTAGTATCATCATCCTTGCAGTTTTGTAGGTAGTTGACCTTCTTTCCTTTGTCCTTATAGTCTCAGGTATCTCTTCTTTTTTATTGTTGGTAGCTTATGTAATCACCTCTGTCAGACTTCTTCTCAAAAGATCTATCATTACTTCTATATCTTTTCTTTTGTTAGTACATCTTGCAGCAAAATGTCCAATCTCTTTGCAATTAAAACAAACAAGTGGTAATTTACCTTTTCCTCTCTTCATTCTTCTGTCCATAAGTGCTTCTATTTCATCAAGATCATCTTCTTCATTTTCACTATCACTATCTTTTCTCATAGTGTTTTTGTGACTTGATTTACTTATTCTTATAGAAGTTTTGAATGCAGACTCTATGTTTGGTAAGAAACTATTATCAAAGTTATTGATCTCAAATGAAATCAGTCTTCCAATTAAACTATCTAGAGTAACATTATTATTTGCTACTACTCTCATTTCTTGAATGGCAGATACTTTAATAGCATAAGTAGGCAGCAAGGTTCTTAGAATTTTACTTACCACTGTATCTTCTTCTAGTACAACTCCAACTCCTCGAATAGCATTGACTACCTCTTTAATTAATGTGTTATACTAAGTGATGTTTTCTCCTTCTTTCATTTTGAGATCATCAAAATTTCCTCTAAGGCTTTCTGCTTTGGCTCTTAAAACATTTTTTTCACCACCATGTACATGTTTTAATTTGTCCCACATCTGCTTTGTAGTTTTGCATTATTTGACATCTTCAAATTTAGCATCGAAGAGTGAGGAAGAAAGCTCTATCATCATGCCATTATGTTCATGCTTCTCTCTCATTTGTTCAACTATTGGTGCTCCTGTGGGAAACACATATTTAGTTTCAAGGAATTGAGTAACATCATTACCAATACCTGATAAGTGGAGTCTTATCCTACTTTGCCATGAAGTAAAATTATTTTTTTTCAACTTGGGAACATCTCGTCTGTTCATCTTTTGATCTTTGACTTAGGTCTTGAAACCTCCCTTCTAAGCACACAAGATTTCATACCAATTGTTAGTAATAACTGAGAGGGAGGGGGTGAATCAGTGGCCTCAAAAACTTATCCTTAATCTAACCACCAATCAAATAAACCTCAAATTATTATGTCCCTACAAGATGCATGCCATGAAAAAATTATAATGATTAACTGTCTATCGGTTTACTTTGCCTGTCCTTATTCTCCTTGATTACCGATAAGAAATATAACTATTTATTGAAATATAGTAAAAATGCAGAGTATACCGATAAATCTAGTGTTAACTATGTCAGATACAAAAAAATAAAGAAATGAATCATACATACATAACACATGAATTTTTAACATGGAAACCCTGTTAAGAGAAAAAACCACTTGGACCGGTACCCCAAATTTTTACTCTTATGAAGTGAGCCCTATTAAGAGCCAACCCTGCTAAAGGTTACAAACACACTGTTAAGTGTGACTTTGTTAGAGGATTTTACACATATAGGTTGTCACTTAGTATCAGGCATCTAATGCTGCCATCCTTGAATCAGCCTCTCTTTTAGACTATCAATAGGCATCTGGCATATCCAATGCTACTTTCCTAAATTAACCTTTTTGGCACTCCTTGGGATGTACCTCAATATATAGAAGACTGTTAGGTCCTTCTCTATTAAGAGACTTGATGTTTCAATGGTTAAACTGAAACAATATGACCTATTTCTAATGCAACTTGAATTGCAGATTTTCAGATCTATTTAAGTACATTATCTCTCTGATCAATGTATCAATTTAATTCTTTTGTGCTCCATAATTTCTGCTCTGTGATGCTATATTCATTATTCGTCAGTGTCTGCATAATTTCTGAGCTCTACTTCAGCTTGATTGATCAGTACTGCATGAAGTTATTCTTCATCAGTTTCTTTTTAGCATCCTCTTTCTATTCACTCCCCTTAATCCCTTTTCATGTGATACGAAAATGAATTAAACTTGTCTCTTATATAGACATGATATTCAATATTTCTTGATTCTTGATTCTTAATTCTTGGCTCTTGATTCTTCGCGTGAAAAATAATCCAGCCAATTTGATTTAAAGCATAACTATTGATTTATCTCATAGTTATCTTTATGCCAACTGTACAAATCTTCTTTAAATCAGTCACTTAACTCTAGTCGAATAAAACAAAGAAAACAACCAGTTAAGTCTATCCTTAGCTCTTGCCAGGTAGATATTTTGTCATTTTCTAAACTCTCTATTCTGTCAGTAAACTCTTTAGTTAGTAGTCGGTTATAACTGTCAGTTCCATCGGTGTGAATTCCAGTTAGCTTTGGAATCTCCATTTGTCGGGCAACTCTACTTTCAGCTTGTCGGGCATCCTGTGGTTTTGCTTCATCGAGAAACCCTGTCTTCTGTTCATCGGGTATCACTGTGACTTTTCTTCTTTGCCTTTACCGATGGTGTGCACTCTATCGATGTTATCTGTCACTTAGTGAATACTTGACTTTTATTCATTTCTGAAAGTATAACCTTTGTTCCATTGATTCTCTGAAGTCTTTGGCATTTTATACATGACCGTATAGATGATATCAAGTTGACATCAATGAAAATACAAATCATTAACTGATTTAATGCCTTGCATTATCTTCAACTTAACATTATCAAACATTTAATCAGTTACATCTCACCAAAATGACCTTCCAAATCTATGATATATAAAACCTATAAAGCTAGGGTTTTTAAAAAGTGCAACCCAGAAAAGAAGTAAAACTAAACTTAAAATTAAAAGAAAATCACTTTATTTAATTGTAAACTTAATCTAAGTTTGCACAACTCAATTGTAAAAATTAAATTTAATGTTCCAATTTATTAATAAAGTACATTCAAATTGCATGATTATATTTTAATTAAATTAATTAAAATTTACAACTAAAAAAAATAAATATCACTTAACTTAATTATGCATTTAAATTTTGATTTTGATTTAATATTAATTAAATCTTAATTAGACTTTATAATTAAATCACTTAACAAATATAGGTATTTAATTAATACTTAATAAATAAATAACCATATATTAATATTTTAGCATTTTAGAGGGTATTATTATTTACCCTTTATAATTACCCTTAATTAATATTTTTACCAATCACATGACAAAATGCAACATCAATCTATATGAATGCACGCATTCTAAAAAGCAACGAAACCAAAATGCAACAATCCCAAGGATACTAAAACTAGGTTCATGAATTCATGACACCTTGAAAAATTCAAATAGGATAATCAATTAGACACTTGTCCTCTCATAGGACACAATGTAGGTTTAGAATAAGATTTTAGACCTCAAAGCTATCACCCATCTTTTACCATTGGGACATATGTAAGGGCATGGTCACTCTTGTCAATTCAATTCAATGAAGATGATGTGCGATATCTGCAAACCTATCATCACAAAGCCGATCGTGTATATATATATATATATATATATATATATATATATACACAAATTGTAAGACCAAAAAAGGCATAATAAGCAAATATAGGTAACCACAAAACCTTAAACAATATGCAAACCTATCTAATCTAACATTAGAGAAATTGAAATGGGAATTTAAAAACAATATGCAATAAACATATAAAAACTCCCTTCAAGTGATACTCAAATTCTCTCCTTTCTTCTCCATAGAGTAGATTATGTTGCTCTTTTGCCAATGACAAAATGGTACAATTGTTGAAAAGCTAAATTTGATAGTGAGAATACTAGGAGATAGTGGTTCTAAATTTGAAAGAGAGAATTACATCTCAATTTATAGAAATGAGAGACAACTGAAGAATTAGAATGCATAAATCAATGCATAATGTAGGGAAATTCGAAGAAGAAGGATGGAAGAAAATTAATAGGAAATTGGAAGCATAATTAGAGGAAAATTAATAAGGAAAGGTGGAAGAGCTCAAGAGATAATTAATAGGAAATTAAGAACAATTTAGGGAGAATTGAATAAGGAAATATGGAAAAAAATCAAGAAGCACCTTAATAGGGATTGTTGATGATAATTATTCAATCGTGTATTGTCATTGATGTTTACACAAATGTAGTGATGTTACACAAATGTCTATACCTAAAATGAGCACAATGAGTGTATGCCATGTTCTCTCAGGCATTGAAGAAGACCAAAGTGATTTTCAGTTCTAACCGAGTTCACTCGGGCATTACAGTAACGGTCGGGCATTGAAGGATTACAGTGTTACCTGAGTTATGCTTTTAGTGTTAGCCAGCTAATAACAATTTACATTTTATGTTTAATTGGTTACATGCAGCCAAAAAACTTAAGTTTTATTATTTATTTGGAAGGTTATTCAAGCCGACTTGACAAGACCTATCATATATATACAAGGTCAAGTTTGGATTAAATGTTGAGCAAGTAGAAGTGGAAGTAATAAGCATAAATATATGGCAGAGTTTTGATATGAAGAGTGAAGGAGAAATTAGAAGGGATTGTGATTAAGGATAGAATAGACAAAGCTGTAATAGAATATTTGATCCGTAAGGATTTAGTTTTAAAACCATATCAGAGATCTGAATCAGAAAAGAGAGTTTCTTCACAAAATAGGTCAATCCATTGTTACTCTCTAACAATTGTAGAAGTGGTCCAAATCTCTTTATAGAGTAGACTTTACAGTCTTTTGTAAATCCTCTCACAAGGTGAAATTTTTACATTGAAGTGTTTGAAGACCTCTAACAAGGCCACTCCTTACAGGGTTATTAATGTAGACGTCCAAAATCGTCCTTATATTAATTTAATTAATATTCCCATAACATTATAGTTAATTTTAATTAATTATATTTGTTATATTCTTTTATCTATTTAATTAAATTTATTTAATTAAATATGATTCACTCTCCTTAGTATTTAAATTTAATTTAAATACTACCCCCTTTTAATGTATTAAATCTTGTTTAATACATTATCCCTCATTAATTCCCTTTAAATAAATTTTTAATTTATTTATTCCTTCACATGACCTAAATTCTACAAAACACAATTAATCTCAATTTAATTTGGATTAATCTAATTTGAACCTAGATCCTACCCTACCTCACATCACTCTCACCAAATAGACCTATCTATTAATTAACTAAGGTTAATTAAGCTAATATCTTAATTCCTACAATAATTAGTCCTAATTATTTGCTCACACGTGTGAGCAAATTTCCAAAAATTGACTTTTTCAAATAATCCTTATTTGGTGCCAACAAGGTTTCTTACACCTATGATGACACCTTCTTACACTTTCCAAAAGTTTCTCATTGGTCTAAAACTCTTACACCCTCTTACATCTTCTTACAAGATCCTTCACATGTGTACTTTAAGTACACTTTGACCCATCACATCCAAAGTTGCTCACACATGTGTGAGTAAAGTGGGCCTCTTAAATGGCTTATGTGTCCCTCATGTGACACCTATGTGAATGCAATATGAGCTCCACCTCACCCAAGCCCTCTCTCTCCCCCAAAAACTCTATAAATAGGGGCCTTTCTCAAGAGAAAATCATCTCTTATTTTTGCATTGTTATCATGCTAGTTTAGCTCTAGAATTTTTAAGAAATTTAGCATAGCAATCTTAGTTCATTTTCATGTTTGTTTCATTATTGAATCTAGATATCACATCTTAGGTTTAATATGGAATAAATCTAGTTCTATTGTCTTAGTTAGATCTTGCATATTCATCCTAGTTTAATGCTTGCATTTTCATCCATGGTGAAAGCTTAAGACAAGTTCCTTGTACGTGTTCTTGAGTTATTAGCTTATCTTTATAATGCATTTCTAGTGGGGTTATAATATTGTGTTGGGAGAGAACACCCACAAACCTCTCTAAGAGAAAATCAACAAGGCTTGGGTGCACTTGTTTGGCTCATCAGAGGTTGTGATGAATCTCTTCTTATTTTTTTTAATATTATGCTTTTAGACATGTTTAATATTTTTATTTGATGTTAATCTCTAATGTTTGCATGTCTAAGCATTCTCCCAATAGGTTAGGTTTCATCGCATACATTTTGGCACGCCTGGTGGGACCCACGTCCCTTGTTTTCTAACATTTATTACAGGTTTTTTGTAGTTCAGAAAATTCTAACGCAGACCCGTCTCCACTTTGGAGTCACCGTTTCTGCAGACTATCATCTCTACTTCTCGGCCGTCTGCACAACTCAGTCATCTGCACTGATACATTACCATCTCTGCCTGTCCAAAAATGACTTATAAAACTGTGGTTTAAAACTATTTTTTGTCAATTTACAGCATTTTAGCTCTCGGGTTTCCGACAGCAATAATATTTTTAAGAATTAAATGCTGAAGTAATTTGATAAAATGTCATTTTTCAGTTTTAATAGGTCTGTTTATTTTTAGTAAGATCTAACTGTCTATTTCTTGTCATCTGTACAGGTCTAACACCATTTCCTCATATCGTCGTCTGCACAGATCACTGTCTACAATGATCCACCATCTGCGACTGTTTTTCTTAGTTTTGTATTTTTAACAAATTTAAAATTCCAAACTAGTAACCAGTTTCATGTAGGTTTCGTGAATGATTTTTAAATATTATTTAAATGAACTTGTATGTTTAATCATTTGTCTTGGAATGAATGTTGCATAAAATGAACTTTACCCAATCTTGAATGCTTAAGCGAAATGAACATCACAACTCTTGAATGACTTAAAGAAAATTAAACACACCTTTCAAGCTTTCCTTCTTGCTGTGTGGGAAACAAATTGAACTTGCATGCTTAACCATACTATTGTGTCTTTTGCTTAGGTAGAAAACACTTAGTTGCTTTAATTAGGTTCAATTTGGAAAATGAACTCTTTTTGGTTTGTTTGAAGAAGTGTTTTTCAACATTTCTTTCGAGCTTATTTGTCATTAGATAGATCGCTTTAATTTACATGACGCTATGATTAAAATATAGCTGTATCCTCTACCCTCACCTTCATGGATCTTGGGTGAAGAGAAAGCTTAGTTTAATCAAGCTTCTAGAGAGGCTTGTCTAGAGGGAGCGCTTCCCCTTTAGAGGACGACCTCAAACTGGTAATCCCTTTGGCCAGTATAGAAATAAAGTGAGACCCAAAGGTCCTCTTTATCCCTTCAAGCTCACGCGGGTTGTGTTCAATGGTAGTCCATACTGAGTGAATATCCTCAGCATATTGGCATGGTTGAACTAGAGACTTAAGTGTCTCACGCCGTCCAAACCGATTGCGGGGATGCCACAAAATCTTGCTAGAAACCATAAATTAGTAGCCTACCTGATTCACCTCCAAATCGTGACTTATTATAGTGCAAGGGGAGGGAAGATTCTCCCCCAAGATTCCCATCATACGTGTCCTAGGGTATTGTGTTGTGAAAGAGATCTTCGTAGCACAACAACAATACCTGGTAAAAGGCAAAAACATGGGCACCCTTCTTGGGGTGACATGCTATGTGAGCTGAAGGACTACCAAGCAATGGGCCTATAATATTTCATGCAAAGCCAAATTCCTAAGGTAGCTACTGTTTGAACTATTTTCGTCATGCTAGACCCAGTAAAAACATAAGTGGCTCGAAAGAGTCACTTGAACATACACAAATGAAATATTACAAAGTTGAAGCAAGATCCCCTAATGTCACATTTGTTGGTATCCCTCAAGGTTTCTTTGTCCCTTGTTGGATTTTTTTGAGATGTGTGTTTTTTCTTTTATAGTTTGCTTGGTCTAAAAATCAGTTCTTACCATTGAACAATTTACCCAAAATTGGACTAAAAATCAAAATCTGCCCAGAACTTTAAACACACTTCCTTAGTCACAGTTGACTATCTTTTCTCTAGGTCTTTTGTCTACGTAGATCACCATCTAAACAGACCCTGATCTGTTAAGATTTTTGGCTGTGTCTAAGACTGCCATCTCTGCTTCAAAATAGTGAGCTTCAAAATTGGCCGAGATAATCAAAATTTAACCGTCTACGGGACCCTAGAACCATTTGTCCTAGATCATTCATTCATTCGGCCAAAATCAATTTTTCCATGACATGAC
Organism: Thuja plicata; assembly: GCA_018584345.1. NCBI lineage: Eukaryota > Viridiplantae > Streptophyta > Pinopsida > Cupressales > Cupressaceae > Thuja > Thuja plicata. The sequence goes on from MU224363.1 coordinate 3,185,088, forward strand.
CAGCTTTAAGAAGCATGAGAAGGTTAAACTTCCCACGTCCCTAGTCCTTAGAGAGAAAAAGGAAACTACCCATAAATCCAAGGAATTCCAACACATTGCAACATCCATTAAACAAGGGATTGAACATTGTGAAAAACTTGATAAAATTCTCTACAACAATAAAGTTTGCAATTTCATGGCCAAGTTTTCACTCAATAGAGATTTTGTCACATTTGAACAATATGATTAGGTAACACCTGGCTTCTAGATCATTCTTCCATTTCTTCCATCATCATTCTTCCTTTGGAGCATTAGATCAAAATCAAATCAAATATTTAGGCTGAAAGACCTTAATCAAAGTATCATAAACCTTCATCCTCAAAAAAACACAACATTACTTTTAGGCCATCATTCCATCTCAAGTAATTTAAATCTCTTAGTGATATCCCATTTTTCTTGAGATCACAAGTCCATCTTCAAGTAGAACAGTTATTACTTTAAATCCTCTGTGTTTGTATCATCATAAGGTTTAACATGCTTAGGTTTTGTTCCAAAAACCTTTAAATCAATTATCTAATCAATAAAATCAATCAATCCAAACCAATCAATCAATCCAATCAAATCCAATCAAAGATCTTTGCTCCATTTCATTTCCTACATCTCCTTGTCTTTCATTCTTCTACCATTGTATGGTTGTCACTCGATCCCAAGCTAGAAGCATGAGGTGAACAACATTCAACACTGTCAATCATGAAGAGAACCCATTTGCCACACAATACTTTAATGGAAGTGGGGTATGAGCTGAAGAAGTGGCCGAAGAAACAAAATTAGTGGACCAAGAAGAAAGGCCCACCCAAGTGATTGACTTCCTTAGAGACCCCTACAATTTGGAAATTCTTGAGAAGGCCATCTCGCATAACAACAATGAGATATTTTTGAATCTCATTCATAATGGTGTCACAGTTCCTGTTGAATTTGATGAAACACTCCTTACCAGAAATGTCACTAAATTCACTGTTGCCACTACTGTAGCCATGACTTCAACTTCAAATGCTACATCATCATGTGACACTGGTAAAGGACCTATTAGTGAACCTCCCACATCAATACCAATATCAGCACCTATATCAACAACCACATCAATACCCCAATTGACACCTAAACAAATCCAACAGATCATAAGTGCTTTGCCAAACAATACTACACATAATTGAACTCAAACAACAATGAATCAAGGAGCAAGTGCTAATGTCAACAACATAGGGTAAGTTTCCATGCCTTTGTCTTCATCTTTGTTTCAAACAATGGGGACAAAAACATATGCAAACAATACATTACAAACCTATCAATATGTACCTCCTCCTACCATTGGTATGACCTCCACAGGATTTTCAGCTACACAATATAGAGGAGGTGGAGGTTATGTACCCCCATTTTTCACACAAAATACTCCAGATTTCACCCAACAATTCAATGATCTCAAAAGCATTGTACAAGGTTTACAAAGTGGGGGGAAGAAGGAATTTTCTTTTGAAGAGATTTGTCCCTATCCATTTGACAAATCTATCACAATGCAACCATTCCCACCAAACTTTGAGATGCCCAAATTTGAGAAATACAAAGGAGAAACATGTCCCCTACAACATCTCAAAGAGTTTTACATTGCATGTCAAGAGGTCGCCTATAATGAGAATTATTTAAAAAGACTTTTTCACTAGGAGTGTTGGAGGTGCAACCTTGGAATGGTTCATGGCCCTTCCTTATGGGTCAATCTCTACCTTCTCTGACCTTGCAGAGAAATGTGTTGGACAATATTCATATAACATTGAGCATCAAGTGACACTCAACTATTTGTGCAATACTAAACAAAAGAATGGAGAAACCTTTGCTAGTTTCTTGCAATGATGGAGACATATTGTGAATTGCATGCCATGGAAAATACTTGATAGTCACTTGATTGACATCTTCATAAAGAATTTAATCTCTGAGATGTCCTTCCAAATGAAAATGGCTTCACCTGACACCTTTGAATCCCTTGTCAAAAAGGGAAAAGACATTGAACATGACCTTTTGCAAAGAGGTAGCATCAAACATTATACTCCTTCCAATAATGATAAACCAAAATTTTGGAGTAAGAACAAAGGAGTTGTCAATGATGGAGTGACTAATGCCAAGCATGTTCAAAATGTTCAA
>MU224363.1:3194308-3224615 GCA_018584345.1 Thuja plicata
ATAGTAGTTAGGTCATATTGCATTATGATTTTTCTCTTGGAAAAGGTTTCTATTTATTCCCCTATCCGGTCACCTACGTGATTTTTATCAGACTTATTGTGATACACACAAAAATAGTGTCCTCATTTAGTCATTATTCATTGCATTATTCATTTCATTCATTAAACATTATTCATTGTTCATCTCATTAAACTTTAGTCATTATCTATTGCATTGTTCATTTAGTCATTATCCATTTCATTCATTAATCATTAGCCATTATACCTTAGTCTCACATTGCATTCATTTCATTCATTAGCCGTTATACATTACATTATTCATTCATTTAGTTGCAGTGTTCATTATTAGTACATTAAATTTAATCATTTGCATTGCTCATTGTTCATTTAATTCATTTATAGTTGCATTATCATTCCATTAGCATTACACATTTATAACCATCATATAGTACCATTTGCATGTAATTATATTGCATTCCATTAGTTGCATCCATAAAATTCATTACATCTTTTAGCGTTCATTCATTTCATAAAGCATCATAAATATATTTATATATCATTACATTACATCCATACATGATAAAATATAAGCATTAACACATGACATCACATCTATCTATACATATATATCTTTGCATCTCATCCCTACATCACAAATTTGTCAGTATCATATGAGATGATAGTTCTACTAATGTAGTAGATAGCTCTTTCTTTGTTGTTATGATCTTCTTGTGCTAATAGGACACCCAGTGATCTATCCATAGAAGAGATGTAAAGTATAAGCGACTTCCCATGAATAGGAGGCATCAATATTGGTGGGTTCGCAGGATACTATTTGATTTGTGTCAACCCCTCATCACATTCCTTTTTCTATTGGTAAGTCACACCCTTGTGTAAAGTCTTGGTGAATGGTTGGGACTTGTCTACCAGCTATGGGATGAAGCACCAGATAGACTGTAATCAGCCTTGAACTCCTCTCATTTGTCTGATATTCTTTGGTGGTGGTATTTCCATGATAGCTTGAACTTTCTCATGATCCACTTTGATTTGTTTTATAGAAATGATATAACCAAGCAATTTTTGAGATGTTACACCGAATGCACATTTCTTAGGATTAAGCCTCAGATTGAACTATTCCATGTGATCTAGTATATGACCTAGATCCACAAGGTGTTTCTCTCATTGCATGCTCTTAGCTAGAGTATCATCAACATATTCTTCCATTGTTTTATGCATCATGTCATGAAATATTTTGGTGACAGCTCTTTGATATGTAGCACCAAAATTTTTGAGTCCAAAGGGAATTACATTCCAGCAGAAAGTGCCCCATGCACATGTGAAAGTAGTTTTCTCTTGGTCCTCTGGAGCGATCTTTATCTAGTTATAGCCAGAGAAACTATCCATTAGTGAGTACATTTCATATCCTGCTATCATATCTACAATCATATCAATATTCGGAAATGGAAATTCATCCTTAGGACATGTCTTATTCAAGTCTCTGAAGTCTGTGTAGACTTAGATAGATTTGTCATGTTTTGATATTGGAACAATGTTAAAGATCCATTCTGCATAGTTAATTTCTCTGATAAACACTGCCTTAAGAAGTTTCTCCAATTCAACTTTGACAAGTAGAGCTACATTTGGATGCATTTTCCAAAGCTTTTGTTTGATAGGCTTGATGCCTGGTGCAATGGACAACTGGTGCATGATTAGATTAGGGTCTAACCCTGGCATGTCTGAATATTTCCATGTAAAGTTTATCTTTTTACTCTTAAAGAATGTAATGAATTCCTTTCTTTCTATCTTAGATAATGATTGTGCCAAATGAATGATCTGGGGTTCATCTTTCGTACCCAAGTTGACTAGTTGAGTTGGTTCGATTAGCATAGATGATTGTTCCTAGAAATGAATGGAAAGCCTATCAGGTATCTCATCCTTAAGTGCCTCAAAGAGGTTTTCACCCTTGGATACATCATTTATTTTGAATTTTTTAGGCTCTGACACGGCCATAATGTGGTTTTCACCATCAGAGCACCTATTTTTTCTTCTTTTGATTTTATTATTGAGATACTTGATATCAACCTCTGTCATGTTGACACTTTTTTTTCTAGTGGAGGATGTTACACGTCCGATATTGTTGAGGTAACATGCAAGAGCATAATCATTCTAGAACGTAAGGACTTCATTAGATTTGGAGGGAGAGTTCCAGTCTATAAGCTCAGGATGGCGGAGTGAAAGAGAAGTGTCAGGTTCAAGTGTGTTCACAGTATAATCATCAAAAGCATGGAATAGAAAGTTAAGACCTAGAGCAATATCATCCAAAGGTACAGTTGAATTCCTTTGACTCCTAGCAACTGTAGTAGATGAAATGTTAATACTGATCGAATCAAACTCATTTGACCTTTCACTAGACCCTTCACCTACTTCGAGAAGGTTTTCATATGTGCGCATTGTATCTATATCCCTATCATAGGTGGCATATGAAAAATCATCAAACTCGTACTCATGAGAGTCTGTTTCATCATTAGATGTCATATCAAGAACATGAGTGAAATCAACCTTTTGTCCCCAGTTTGGATGATTTCTGCCTAAAACTTCTAATATGGTTAGATGAGTGCCTTTTGACCTGGGTACCTCATCAGTGTTTACATCATCATCTACTTCTTGTTGAGTGAGAAGTGGCTGGGATTCCTATTCAAACTACTCTTGAAAGTGTGGTGGTATGTACAAATTGCCCTAATGACCTGGATTTACAGTTTGTATTTTTTTCAACCACTCATAGGTTAATGGAGCAAGTGAAGTGGTGTCATTAGAATCACTGTTAATCTCAACTGTACTGACATGTGGTATGAAATGATCTAGCTCAAAAAAGAATGTTGCTAGTTTTAGAGGAATGGGACAAGGGAAGTAGTCCTCATCAGAGCTGTCTTCGAACTCTTTAGTGCTGGATGTATCTTCAGGTGTTGGTTGTTGAGCTATGTGAGGTACAAATTTGTTTATACCTAGTTGAAATGTGAGCTTCTTGAAGCCTATACCTATAGAGTCACATGTTCAGTGACCAATAGCTTCAAGTGGTGTAATCAATCCTTTATGATTCACACCTATGGGACCATTCCCTTTGTAACCAAAGTGTTGCATAATAGTTAGAAACCTTGCCATAATGTTAAGGTTTTATGTCATAAGGTGTAGTGGTTTTCTCAAAAGTGTCTTCTCCTTTATAGATCCAAGGTTTGATAGCCCTATTTTTAGCTTCTTCTTCTAATGGTACTGTGGCCTGTACAAAGGTATCACCATATTTCATTTGAGGAGGAACTGTAGATGGTTTAGCGTGCTTAGAAGGCCTCCCAAAAGAACACGAAGATAAAGGCAGAGATGTAATAGATAGCATAGGTTCAATATGATATCCTCCCAAGTCAGTTTCCTTGAGTGTGAGACCCTTTTCCATTTCCTTTAGTTTAGTCTTGAGGAACTCAATAGACTCTCTGTTGGTAGGCACAAAGATGTCAACGGATTTTGTGAGGGTGTTACAATCATAGCGTATATTAGTAGGTACAGTCACTTCAGATCCTTGCAAAGGGAACTTAATCCACTAATGGTATGTTGAAGGGACAACCTACATTTCATGGATCCATGTCCTTCCCAATATAATATTGTATGCTAAAGGAATGTCAAGCACTTGATAGATAACATCTCTTTCAACAGGGCCAACTCTGATAGGTAATACAACTAGCCCTTTAGATTTTCATTCTTCTTCATCATAGGCCTTAATAGTAATCTTTTTGTGGGCATCTATGTAGTCTTCATCATAGCCTAACTCAATAAGGAAGCTAGTATAGAAAATGTTGAGGCCAGTGCCATTATCTATGAGAACACAACAAACGCGCTTTGGACCAATCATGACTTAAATGTGCAAGGGGTTGTTGTTTCGGTGACTTAAAGAATGGTTATCTTCCTCAAATAAATACAAGTAACGGGAGGAGGTCAAATGACCTACCATGGATTGAAACCGGTCGAGATCGAGATCTTTTGGGACATTTACCTCAGTGAGGGCTTTATCAAGGATCTCCCTATGAGCGGGGGAGATTTTCAACAGCTCAAAGATGGTGATCTGAGCATTAGTACATTGTAATTTCTCAAGAATGATGTAACTGGTAGCATTAGATGAGGAACCCAATTTTAGATTCTTATTGGTAGAGCCAATAGTAACTTTTTCTACAGGTTGTTTTAGTGTAGACGTAGAAGGCTTAGGGCCTTTGAGGATGATCTTAGCATGAGATTGAGTAATGACATTTGCACAAACCTGAGACTGTTCTGGTTCAGAGAGCTGAGGCATAGACCATTGCAAGATGAAAGGGTTTTTGGGCTTGGGAGTATCTTCCCTTCCCTTGAGAATGACAATGTTACAGTATTTAGTATCAACAAGCTCAACCATATTAATGACATTGTCATTATTGGTGTATGTATAGTTGACCTTGGCATCAGTATTTTTTCCTTTGGATGAATCACCTTTCCCATGAGGAGGAAATGGGTCTTTAAAATCTTGGTGGTCTAAGTTCTTATTGTGACCTCCCACAACAATAACCTCACTATTGATGAGATCCTGGATTTTATGCCATAATTTAAGACAAGTAGTCATTTTATGACCTTTGTTTTGGTGAAAATTACAATAAGAAGATTCATTTCACCAAGAGAGTCTTGGTTGAGGATCATAAGGTCGTAGATTATCCAATGGAGTGAGTAAATGGTTTTCCAAGAGAGTCTTGTAAATTGCATCAAGAGGTTCTCCTAAAGGAGTGAATTCATGCTTGGGTCTAGGAGCCCAAGGTTTAGAGCCAGAAAAATGCAAAGTACTCAATTTGGATTCTGTCATAGCCTGTTCAGTGGCCTTGGTTTCCTGTATTGTAGTAGTGAGATTAAAAGCATCCTTTGAAGGCTTGGGAGTCACATTGTATACAACTCCATCACTCACAACATTCTCATTCTTGTTGGGAAATTTGGGTTTATCTTTGCTTGAGGAGAAAGACCCTTGTTTATTTTCCTCGTGTAAGGTCAGTTCTCCTTTCTTAACCATAAACATCTCAATTCTCACAGCTTGCTTAATCATGTCATCAAAGGTTAAAATACCTTGCAGCTATACTTGATACCCAAAGTTGGGAAGAAGATTGGCTAGAAAGAAGTCCAAATTTTTAGATTTGGGTATTTTGCGAGAATATCTTGTATAAAGTTGTCTCCATCTTTGGAGAAATGTTAAGAATGATTCCCATTGATTTTGTTTCAAGTTGCATAGGTATTAGATGTGAACCAGATGTTGGATGTTGTGAGATTAGTGTTGTAGAAACAAATTGGCAATTTCATCAAAAGTTTTTATGCCATTTGGTAGCCTAGAGAACCATTCCATAGCTGGCCCTCCCAAAATACATGGGAAGAGATGCATGAGGTAGGTTGTATCATGTATAAACTCCATAGAGAGAGCACCAAACTCTCTCAAATGATCCTGGGGATCAAATGTACCCAAGTATTTATCTTACTTGGGAAGTTCAACTCCTTTGGGAAAAGGAGGCATGCATAGACTCTTATCAAATGGGAAGGAAAAAATACTTTCCAGTGTGAACTGTGTAGCTGGTTTGTCTTTATCCTTCATGAGTTGAATGAGTTTTTCTTGCATGCATTGCATTTTCTTTTGCAAGCGGGAGTTTTTAGTTTCTTCCTCTTTCTTAACAAGTGTCTCTACCTTCTAATCAGAGGGGAGTTTGGCTCCTTGGTTGGCCAATTCGAAAAGGTATTTCTCCTTCTCTTCTTTCATTAGCAATACCATCATTCTCATGAAGTTTTTATTATTGTGAGCTTCTAAGATATCCCCTTGGGTTATTTATTTCTCTTCATCAGGAGGAGGGTCTTGAAAAGGGAATTTACCCCTAGTTTTAGTGAGATCATCTCTGCTATGTTCACTTGATTGGTCATGATCTGCCATCTTGCTAGAATGCAAGTGTTCAATGTGTAAAGAATCAGTATGAGAAGGTTGAGTGTTTTTAGAATTTGGGTCCTCTTGGAACAAAGGGTTTCAAACCTGACTAAAATCCACTGGAAATGATCGTTTGACGTAAGGTCAAAGTATCGAAGAGGAAGATTGAGATGATTCCTCACTAGATGTAGCCAACAATGGTGTGGAAAGCACATATTCTTCTTGATTGTTTGAAGGGAATATTTTTCCACTTCAAGTTGTAACAGTCATTGAAAAAGGTTGTACAAGGGATGTGAACTAGGACCACACTTGAAATTGTCTCAAAGTAAATGCACAAAAAGTGCCAAAAGGCCAAGTATCCTTGGTGTGAATCGTCAGAAATGAGGCTAGAACAACCAAGAGATGACTATTTCAACACAAGGTATGATGATACAATAGAAATAGACAAAAATATATGAGACCAAACCAGTTTAAGAAAGAATCACATAATTCTCAACCCAAGAAACCAAGTTGTAGACTATGTGCAGATAGAAGGCATAGAAATAGACCTAGAACCAAGATCAGATTTAGCAGAAGTACCCTAGACAAATGGGAAATTGCTCACTATTTTGACAAAATGCTTCAGACTCGCACAAAGAAGTACATTCTCGCACGAAGATTCTCACAAGCTCACGCGAAACTATGTAGTCTCACACAAAATATGATGATAGACTGGTGAATAAAAATGAATAAAATGACAGCAAGATTGCAAAATGTTGTGTGACAATTGCTAGCATGTTGCATAGAGTTTCATAGATAATGATGCAAAGATGGCAGAATGTTGCATGAGACTTGGAAGTAAAAAGGATAAATTCTATAGAATCAGATAGTTAAGACCAGATTGTGTATTTTGAGACAAGATCATGTTGTTTTTTGACAAAGAGTTTGAGTTAGAGATTGTTTTGGACATGTTCAAGTTTTACATTTTATGTGATTTGACATTTGTTTTGATTGTTTAAATGATAAACCCACCCAAAACACATTAAATATAATGTTTATAGTACTAGAACAAACACATTACAATCAGAGGATAGCCAGCGCAGTATCTATTGAATCCCCACTTGAACTGAAGTTCAACTATGCTTACTCATAGCAGACAACTTAGAAGCTTGGAGGCATGGGCTCCTCCTTATATGTGCACTCACTTATCAGGCACACCAAGCTTCAAACCCCAAAGGAATTGCTTCCCAAAGGGTTGTTGTCTCTACTAAGAGCTGTAAAAGTGTGGGGCGTCTTAGTTAGTCTCTAACCTTTAGCACCAAGAGATAGAGGGATTTTGGAAACTATAACAACACTTTGTAGTAAGGACATCTGTTGAGGTGGTTGTGATCAACTCATTTTTCCAATTAAGCGGGCTCCCCCAATCCTTTCAAAGAAAGGCTTTCACCTTAACAATGTTGGGACTTTAACGCAACACTAGGGTACTAGAGGAGATTTTGGTTGCCACAAAGATTTCACACCTGTCCATTATGAGATTAATCATAATGGAATTTTTTATATACCGATTTGGAAGGGCTTGGCTTTAGCCTGTTACCGATTGGGCATCCACTCTCACTAGCTCTACTAAAAATCCTGGGAGGTAGGCACACTAGAAGAATCATATGAATTTATCTTACACCCAAGATCCATAAAGGCAAGGTAAGAGGATACATTCATATAGTTCTTGGAATTAAAAATTAGAAAACACTTCAATCATGCAAGACAATGACTCATTTTAAGCACCAATCGAAGTGTGTTCTAACTACTAAAAACACACATGAGAGTTTTGTGAAAATACATATGTCTTCGACAAGCGTTCTACAGTAAATACGTTAGGAGTTTGTAATTTCTTTCTTCATTTCAATGTCCTGCAAACCACTATTAAGCTGTTTTAGAGATAAAACAAAAAAGATACAGTCAACAACAAACATAAAGCATTAGTGGTCAGAAATAGAGACATCAAAAGATGCAATTTAAAAATCACTGGTGTCAAATGTCGTGCGAAGAAGTATTACAATCCGCATGAAGAAATGCATCAAAGTGCACAAAGAAATGCATGTAATTGCAAAACTTCATGCGGTTATACAAGAAATTTTGCATGAAATTTCATTATAGAGTTGTATGGATGAAAACCATAATTGATCAAAAAAAGTGTAGAATGAGGCCAGAAAGTAAATTTTTGAGCCCCACAGTGGGCGCCAGAAATGCATATGTTAAATTTGGCCTAGTTATTCAACCATACACTTCAAAATAGTCATTGTTCATCAGCCACATACAAAAGTGAATATGATTTATTCATCCTGCATGCCTGTATGATTTGACCTATTGCCTTCTATATAGATGGGGTTTCGAATAGATCTCAGAACAAGAGTCTCATAGCCATAGACCAATCTAAGAATGAAGGATTTTTCTCCATGAATGTGATGCAATGCAAGATTAATCTAAGAGTTGAAAGATGAAAGATTAATCTAAATGAATTTAAACTATGTCATGATTAGAAATATGAGATTATTCTAAGAAAATGAAGCTATTCTATTGCAAATGAGAGCTAAATATAAATGAGATTATGATCTAAAATGAAGCAACAGTTATTTATTCTAACAATGCATAAAAATGACTGGGGGTTTGAATGAGAAATGGGAGCTCTTTTATAGATTGAGAGCCTACTCAGAATATAAATTTTCCTTTTTGAAACAAAACAGATAGAAAAGCCAGTTCAAATTAGCAAGCTTTCTTTAAAAGAAAACAATAAATTGTTTTCCCTTTGTTTTAAACTATTTTCTTTTTTATTTTAACTTTTTTCTTTCTCTTTAAAGCACAGTTAATTCAAAGTTTCCATTTCTAAACCGAAAAGAAGATTTTCGAGAGAATATTTAATTAAATAAATAAAGTATAACCTCATAAATGTGTTTTTCTCAATTAATTATAATGTATGACTAATGAAGATTTAGGGTTTTCTGCATTTGACACTCAGGTCGAGTAGAGTCAGTCAAAACTCATAAAATCCTAGTACAATAGGACTTTGATGATTCAGAAGAATGACAAATGCAAAAAAATTGGTTAGGGTTGCAAGATGCCAATTTTGGGGTGTTAAACTTGGAATTCGAGCAACTCTAATATCATCTTGTTTTCCTCTTGTCTCATTGAGAGCTGAACTCCCATGAGTTTGTGTATCTTTGAGTAGTAGGTCTAGAATTCTCGAGGCTCAGTAGTTAGCTTTGTAAGCTACTTAGTTATCTTTTTTTAAGTATCTACCTACTTCTTAATTTCCTTGGTAAAGTTAGAAAGAACACATAATTTTTGAAACAATGAAATGATGGACAACAATTGTTCTTCAACTTTTGAACATAAGTCAGAAAGAGTTACCTTTTCTATAGAAATATTTTGCAGTAAGTCCTTCATCAATTTATTCTCCATAGATGCATTGTAAATACTTAAAATGTAGTTTGTCATGTAATTCTTTGGTCCTTTTATTTGTTGGACTAGGTTTTAATATTTGTCTAGTGGTGGCTCAGACTCATCAATGGTAACTTTGGGAATAATCTCCTGGAAAACTTCTTTGACATCTTCTAATATATCTTCATTTTTCTTCTTCGCCAATAGTTTGTCCTGCTCAGTCTTTTGAGAAACAAGTTCTGCATAAATGCAAAATTCCTTGGTCTTCATCATATTAGGGTCTTTTGGTGGTATGATTATTGTCTTACTCAATAAATAACATGTTTCTACTTCTTTTTCTTCTTTTTCTCAATTAGTCTGCTCTCTCCAATAGAGTGTTTACAACATGATGCCATTGTTTCAGTTGGTGACTCGGTATGGTGATTGACTATTCTCTCCTCTACTTTAAATTCCTCTTGTTATTTTGTGCCTTCTTTCTCTATATCCTTATCTTTTTTATTTGATTCCTACAACATTTATTTTTGTGTACCTTGTGTCTTTTGATCATTTTGAACATTTTACGTTTCGGTCAGTGGTGTATTGTACTTCTATCCTTCAATGTCAGTTGGAGGTTCCAACTCGGTATCCTTCAAACTTTTAGTCTCGATAGCCTCTGGCTTATCAAAATTTTCATTTCCTATGAAAACTAGTGGCTTGGTTTTGATAACTTGTGCAACTTCAGTTGTGCCAATCTAAATGGTTGAATAACTTTGTACTTGTATCAATCTGGGATCAATACTTTTCAGTGGTGCAATATCTACATCAATATACTCGATGTTTGGTATTTTCATGTCCATTACATCTTCATCCTTTGACAACTCCTTTAAAGGATCAATATCCTCTGATGCATCTTCAATGATTACTTTTGCATTATCACCAGTTAGATCAATTGGATCTATTTGGCCTGAGATTTCCTTTACTTGACCAATGATTGTATCACCTTTAATCTTCTCAGTTTTATAGTGTCATCTATATGATATATTTCTTTCCATTTTCTAGCAATATCCTTCTCTACTAATTGTAGGTTTCCATTCATTATCCTTAGGGCTCTTCCCTTTACTAGAAATTTCTTTGAACATTTCTTCAATTCTTCTTCAATATCAAATGGTGCTAGGTCATGAATAGAATTCACAATAGATCTCTCTCTCTCTCTCTCTCTCTCTCTCTCTCTCTCATCTCCATCTTTACATTAATTGCATACTTCCACCGTGCATTTTTTTTTTGTAAATATCCTTTTGTAGCTTATCTACAAGCTCAATATGTGTCACTCTATATCTCATTAATGTTACAACAATTGCATCTTCAATGTTTTTCTTGTCCTCTCCAGATACTTCACTTGCCTAAATCCTTGGAATCCTCCTAATTCCTTTAAGCCATCCATAAATTCATCAATACTTTGTGGAACTCATGAGAGCTAAGAAACTAGAATAGATTTGTATGGCTCATCAGATTCAATTTCATTCTCTTTTCCAAGTAATATTCTTCTCCTTGTTATTGCAGGTTGTTTCTTGCCTCTTGTCCTCTCATAGTTTTTACCTTTCGGTTGAATTACCTTAGAAGCCTTGTTCTTTTTAGGTTGTACCGATGACCTGGTGTTCCTTGTAATACCTTTATTTATTGGTGATGGAAATAGCACATCTTGTTTCTCAACTACTACAAGGGCATGTGCATTATCATTATCTAAAGTATCATCAACTCCAAGAGTCTTTAATAAAACATGTATCATTTTACTTGCCTTCTTAATTGACTTGGTTAACAAAATACCTTGTTTGATTTTGTCTTTGACTTCCTCATAAGTGCCATATCTCTTTTCATTAGGGTCATTTGGTTTTTCTAATAGGGATTTAATTTTTTTAGAACCTATATCAATATCCATTTCATAACCCATCGGTTGAATTCATTCAACTCTTGGTTCAACAAATTTGACTATACAAACATTTATATCTAATTAAGAACATATGTTGTCATGATATTTGGAAACTATTTGAGATGGTATCCTATACATTTTGTGTATTCTAGCTTGGAACTCAAAAAAATAATAAGACATGATTGCATAAAAATTACCTCCTAGTCTATCTATAAACTCTTATATCTAATATATAACTTGCCTATTATTCTTCCAAACTACATCTCCAATGGAGGGAAATAAATTCTGGTAACAGAAGAAAATACATACCAACAATGAACCAAATTTCAAAGTGGTGGTGTTTACTAAATCCTGATTATGTTCATGTTGTCTTCTAACTGCTTCAACAAAATTTTAAAGAGATCTATCTGCAATTCTTTCTTTACTATCTTGTATAGTAGATCAACTTCTCCACATGGTACACTGTCCACCTAGGATGATTGAAACACTCGATAGTATATGATGGTACATGCATACCTTAACTCATGATTTTTCATAGTAGATATCCTCATTCCTCTTCCATCTCATTATACTTTAGTGAGCTCGGTGAGATTTCCATTGTCAATTTTCTTAATCGCCTTTGATCTATCTCTAATTGGGAATCTTAAGACAATGTGCAACACATCCTTAGTAATTTTATTCAATTCATCCAAGCACATGAACTGGTGATGTACTCAAATTGGTACCATCCTAGTCCACTCAAGCTTGAATAACCTCGGTACATGTATATCATGATCCGATCCTTTAGTTTCAAGATGGGTGTGCTCATCTTTAACTTTTCCTTCCATGCACAGCTTGCTGAATGAAGCACCTATGTCAGGCCCCACCAGGGAACCCAGGAGGACAAGCCAACTAACTACTAAGATATGTGAATAATTTTTTTATTTTTTTTATCAATGAAATATTAGTAATACTCTAAGTCCTCACAGGTTCCCTAACACTATTATTCAAGAAACATAATCTAATCTAATCATTTGACCATTAAGGCATTGATTGATTAATATAAGTTTGCAATTCATTCCTTTATTCTTAACATTAAGTTACATGTGTATAATCTTACCATCAATACTAATATTTTAACATGCATCCATGTGAGTTATCCTTTACTAAACTTATGTCATTATATACACTATTCATTAAGAATTCAGGTGAAAGATAAACATTTGATGGATGTGCAATGCCCTATATACCTTATTATTTCATACACATTTGTGAAACATAGTAACCATAATACAATATTAGATTCTATAGCTATTTATTCATAGATTCATTAACCCATAATAGTCTTCCACAACCATAGATCAAGAGATAGCACATGCATTCAGAAATACATTTTTCATATTAAGTCTAAGATCATTTATTATACCAAAAAGTAATATAAGATACGTGAATAAATACACTAAACAATTATCTTTTCATATTGATAACATACAATATTTCCCTTTCCTTTTTCCTATACCTACCAATTCCCTTATACATTTCTTTGAATTACATTGATATACATCATATCATCAGATCCCAATGATTTACAAGAGATTTCTTTTACAAGAATGCACATGCATAAGCACATCTTTAGGTATACAATAAGAAGTCTTCAAAACTGATAATCCAGGAGGAACAAGAACCAAGAATATCCATCTAACCATGAACAATACCTCGATATAACAAATATTAACCACCCAACAATTTGGATCCAAAAAGAGTCCACTCCCCCATGTTAGGAGACAGAGACCAAGGTCTACACAAAAAGGTAACAACAAGGATACTCCTAAGGAGAGGATAGTGTTTTTCCCAAAACAAAACATAACTCAAAAATGCAAGAAGATCAAAATGACATAAAGAAGATTAGTAGGAAATTTAAGACACACACTAGGTGAGTTTCATCACATAGCCCTCACCCCTTGGTTTATCCTGGTAAGCCACTCTAGGCTCCAGCCCCCAAGTAGGAACATACAAAACCAAATATCTCTCATAGGGATGAGACTATTCGATTGTGCTATCACAATAGAACCTTCTCCCACTCCTATCCATAGCCTATACTAGCACTATTTACATGAGCAAGGCTTATCTTAGTTAATGTGTAGTATCCCTTCCTATAATTTTATTAATGTTTTCACTGGATTAAACAACTCACCAATGGGTTATCCTGGTACTAGCCACTTAGGGCCCCGACCCCCAACTATGAGACACTCACCTAGTGTTCTTAGGTTCCCTAACTCTAATAAAAATCATCGAATAACATAAGGATAAGTACCACATGTACATAAGTGTGTACAAAATGATTGAGTTTAGGAAAGCACTAGTTGTCTTCAATCCTTTGGACAACCCTAAACTACAATCGAGTACATAGATAGATAAAACTCATCCACCTTGCATCAAATGCATCAAAAGGGATTCTCAACAACATAATAACATCATGAAACTCATAAAATCATAAATTATAACATCATAGTAACCTAGGATTGGGTTTAGGGGATCAGTGATTGACCCTAGTCCACTAGACAGTCCTAAACCCTAAGTTGGCATTCAAGATGGTAAATAACATATAGGAAGACATAAAAATGTAGCAAACATAAAAAATTTTTTACAAAAACATATAATGAGTGCCTTTTGGTACCAACTCTAACCACAACACATCATAACAAGATCATATTGTAGAAAACATGGTGATTCCTATAATCTGGTTAAGTCTAAAATTTTCTAAAACCTTCGAAATCTAGAATCTTTATTTGAACTCCTAGGAGGCTGAAACCACTCTCAAACATCCTGGAAGGTATTACATAAAATGTAACTTAAAGTATAAGGAATTAAGAAATTAAGATTATACTTAAAAGTTACATTTTATGTTTCTCCATAAGGATGAAATTGGACTGAGACCACCCTAACCTTAATCAGGGTTTTGAAAATTATCCAAACTCTTGAGAGGGCTCCAAAAGATCCTTAACATAATACCATATGAAAAATAAGTGTCCTACAAGTTTACACACCCCCTAGGGTCAACCCCAGGCCAAAATGACACCTTAAGCCCTTTTGGAAACCCTAAAAATCAAACTAGAAGGGTCATGCATAGGTGGAACCCTAAGCTGCGCAGGTGGTGACCTAAGCTGCACAGGTGGTGACCTAAGTTTCACAAGTGGTACAACATGCACATATGGTGCTTCTACACAAGTGGTCACACATCATGTGCACGTGGTGCCCAGTTTTGTGCAGGTGGTCAGGATTGTGCGCACTCAGTAATACCCTCTCATATGGTGATACTTGGACTTTCTGATTTGGACATTCTATTATGATGGTTAGAACTATACATTTATATTTATGTTTTCTGGATGATGATATGTTTATCAGATGATTGATATGCTCATTTATGGTTATCACTTATATGTTTATGAGATTAGAAAACCATCTATTTTTATGTTTTATGGATCTAACCTAAGGATTTGATTCTAACCATTATCATGATGTTTTATGTTTCATGAATATTTGTCTAATGTGTTTTCATGACTCAGGACGAAGTCATAGTTACTCACTTAGTGAGGTCCACACAATGTATCGATCTTGGTCATCTGCTTGCATATATTTGATTTGTATATCCATACGTATCCATGTATCTCTTCATGGTGATGTAGGAGTGTAGGTACCAGGTATCGTCTCCACCTGGCTTCACAGGTCTAAGCGATCCCTCAAAATCCTTGATCGTTGTTGTCATTATGGAGATATCACTAGGTTCCATAGGAAGGAACTCTACCTCTGATCCTTTTACCTTTAGGTGGGGAGTTCCCGAGTTAGTCCCTTGTGTGGATGATGTATTTCTGTGTCCTCTCAGTTTGTTGGTTTTGTGGATCTTGTAGTTGGTTTCTTGTCTTTTTTCATTCTTTGAGGATGAGGTTTTGAGTATGATAGATCTAATTGTCTTCATGGTATGTTCAATTTTGTTAGCAGATTATTGATGTGAATTATTGTATGATTTAGTAATTTATCTTTATTAGTAGATACTTATGTACTAGCATATCTTGTTAGGAATGAGTTAGTATGTGATCAAATCTTGTGATTTTAATATCAATAATAATAAAGAGTTCTATGATATTATTTTATAATATTCATAATAATAAAATGCCTATGGTAATAATAAATGGTTTAATAATAGTGATATATTTCACCTTATATATCACTATTATGTTTTGTAAAGAATATGGATTAGTCTATGAATAAATAATATGTTTTATAATAATAATATGATGCTTTCAATAATATTTATAATAATACAAATATATGTACACATAGGAATATGGGTGCACACATATGCATATGCATACATATATCTATATAATTATTGGTGAGTAAGTAATTATTGCATTATATTAATAAACAATCAAATAAGTTAATGATATGGTAAATGTGTTGTAAATAATAATTACTATTACCTTCCTTAAATAAAATAAACATAAATCAGATTATGGTAATAGGTAAATTTAATTATATCTCTTCCGAGAAAGACTTTAATAATATTGTTTAAGCCTAATTATTAACAGATGGATAGTTGGGATGGTTGCATCAGTTGGATTTCCCATGCAACCACCTCCTCCAATCTATATATAGGAAAGATTTCCTATGTGAAAGGGTGTTGGATAGGAGCTGATTTGAAAAGAAATGATAACAAGAATAGTATTATGCTTGTAGGAAACTTATATTTGTGAGGAGAGAATTCAATATTCTCTGAGTTTGGCATTTGGTGGTTACGGATAGAGGCTGGAGATTGCATCTAGAAGGATTGAAGGATTGCTGGAAAATTTTGGGAGGATTGGATGCTTCTTCATCAACTGAATCCATGGAGGACTCCAGGTTGGAATTCATCCTAAGAGTTAACTCTCCTTTGTATTATGAAATGATAAAAGTATCAATGGGTGTTTTCTATGTATGCTTGTTGCTTATATAGGCTTCAGAACATTTATGTTTCATATATCATTGTGTCTTTATTGTTGGAAAAGAGAATATGATCATATTTATCAAATATAGATTGCTTCCTATGCATTATGAATATGAATACTACTGGTGTTTGTAAGGGTCTGGAGAATCTATAGTATTTTCATTTCATCTACCTTTATAATCAGATTTGATCTCTCGTGTTTAGATTAGGGTTTGTAATCTGTAATTTGTATTCCGTCATTTGTAATCTTTAATTTGCAATCTATAATTTGTAACCTTTCATTTGTAATTTTGTCAGCCGTGTATAGAAATATACGTTGCTATATCATTGTAGTCTGTCAGTCGTGTATAGAAATATACTTTGCTATTCTGTCAGCCGTTACTGTATTATTGTATTATGCCATCTGATTATACAAGTGTAACATGAATTTAATTGTCTGCTCTCTGCCATAAAAGAATGCACGTGGGTTAGGGTTAGGCAGAAAGAAGAAGAAATATTTGTATAAATATAACATAGTATAACATTTAGATTATTTATAGTATTTGTAGAAATATAACATAGTAGAACATAGTATAACATTTAGATTATTTATACAAGTATAACGTTGATACTTTAATTTATTATAATTTAATTTATACTTGTATAAAGAAATTAGGTGTCTTTCAGGATGATTGAAATAGGTTTCAACTTCCTAGCTGTTAAGATGCAACTTCTAGATTTTAGATTTTTTCAAAAAAATCAGAGTTAGTTAAATTTCAGGCATGTGAGATTTTATAGAGCATTGTGTTTTGGCATGTGGAATTTTGTGTAGCTTTAAATGTGTTCCTTATGTGTTTGGTGGAGGTTATATGGTGGATTTAGATGCTTTAATAGGGTTAGGATGTGTGTAGGAAGCATGATTAGGCTTTAGGATTGTCTAGGAGGATCAGAACCATTCTAGGCCTCCTTAAACGTTCCTAATTTTCCTAAACATCCCTAAACTACCTTATTATTTTATATTCTTTGATGCAGTTCTGAAATGTGTTTATGATGTATTTTTGCTACATGTATGATGTATTTGTGATGTGTGGGTTAAGGGTAGAAAACCTAAGAACACTAAGTGAGTGGCTCTCAGTGCGGGGCTGGGGCCCTAAGTGGCTAAAACAAGGATAACCGACTTAAGAGTTATTTAACAAGTGAAAATTTAATTAAACTTATGGGAATGGGTTAAAACACTAAAAAGATTAATTTATGCCTTGCCCATGCCATTAGTGCTAGGAAAGGCTATGGATGGGAGTGGGAGAAGGTGCCTATGCATAGGTACGATCGAGTTGCAGTTGCCTCTATGAAAGGCATTCGATTCCGCATGTGCCTACTTGGGGTTCAGGGCCTGGAGTGGCTAGCACCAGGAAAACCCAAGGGGTGAGGACTATGTGATGACACTCAAAAAAGTCACAATCAAGAATCGGTATCGTTTACCCCACATTGATGATCTATTTGATCAAATGAAAGGGGAAAAAATATTTTTCAAATTTGATCTTAAGTCAGGATACCGTCAACTTAGAATTTAGGAAGTCGATATTCATCGAACAACCTTCTATACCAGGTATGGTCAGTACGAGTTCACCATGGTACAATTTGGGTTAACAAACATTGCTTCTATTTTTATGAGCTTAATGAAGGGGGTTTTGAGAACTTACTTGGATAAATTTGTGATAGTTTTCTTGGATGATATCTTAGTGTTCTCCAAAACTCTTGAAGAACACGACGTTCATCTTCATCAAGTATTGCAGTGCCTTCGAGAAAATCAAATTTATACCAATGCCAAAAAGTGTGAATTCTTCAAGAAAGAGGTTAAGTATCTTGGACATGTCATTTCAGGAAATGGTATCACTGTTGATCCAGCCAAAATTCAAGGCATAGTGGAGTGGCCAACTCCGACTAACATCCCTGAAGTTTGTAGCTTTATGGGACTAGCTGGGTATTATAGACGATTTGTCAAAGAGTTCTATCAGATAGCTCATCCCATTACTTCCTTGTAAAGGAAAGGTAAGAAGTTTGTTTGGTCAGAAAAATGTGAGGCCACTTTCCAATTTTTGGAGGAAAGATTAACCAGTGCTCCAATCTTGGTGGTTCCTGAACCATTAGGAAAATTTGTAGTTCGTACAGATGCCTAATTAAAATGGATTGGGGAAGTTCTTATGCAAGAAGGAAAACTTGTGGCTTATGAGTCCAAGAAGCTTAAATATCATGAGCTCAACTACCCCACCCATGATCTAGAGCTTGCAGCAGTAGTTCACATCTTAGAAAAGTGGAGGATCTTTCTGTTGGGTCATAAATTTGAACTCCAAAAAGATCATCGAAGCCTTAAGTACATCTTCTCTAAACCTAACCTCAATGATAGGCAACGCAGGTGGATGGAATTCTTATGTGAATATGAGTTCGTGGTTAAGTACATCCAAGGGAAGACAAATGTGGTCACAGATACTTCGAGAAGCCATAGACATGTTCTATCAGCACTATCCCTTAGCACAAATTTAGAGAAGAGGATCAGGGAGGCTCTCACTTTCAACTATTGGTTTTAGGAAGTCAAGATAGAAATAGAGTCAAGAAGACCCTTGGAAGGTCTCTTCTCAGGATATTCCTTAGATACCCTTGGGCTTTTCCAACAACAAAATAGAATCTATGTACCATGGTAGGAGATCTTCGTGCGCTTATCCTTTCAAAAAGCCACAAGGCTCCCTATTCGGCACATCCAGGGGTGAAGAAAATGTATTCTGACCTATGCAAGTTGTACTATTGGTCAGGAATGAAGAGATATATTACAGACTAGATGGCTAGATGTTTGGAATGTCAGAGAGTGAAAGTACAACATCAACATCCCGCTGGCCTTTTGCAACCTCACCTAGTGCCAGAATGGAAATGGGACATTATTTCCATAGATTTTATTGTGGGACTTCTAGTTACTCCTAGGAGAAATGACCCTATCATGGTAAAATTCAAAAGACTCACTAAGGTAGCCCACTTTTCTCCCATGCAGTCCTCCTACTTAGCAGCTTCTGTAGCTAGAGTATTCATGAAGGACATTGTGAGACTCCATGGTATTCCCAGGAAAATCATATTTGATCATGATCCAGTATTCACATCAGCTCTTTGGACTTCACTTTAGCACACTTTTGGGAGTTAGCTCAAATTCAGCTCAGCCTATCACCCTGAGACAAATGGGAAAATAGAGAAAGTCAATCAGGTTCTTGAGGATATGCTCAGAATGTATGTTATGGACAAGCAAACCCATTGGGAAGAATATCTATATTTGGTGGAGTTTTCTTATAATAATGGTTATCGTAGTTCCATAGGCATGTCCCCTTTTCAGGATTTTTATGACCGTCTGTGCTGCACTCCCTTAAGTTGGGACCGATTGGAGGACAGGGTACTTCTAGGCCCTGAGATGTTGCAGGATATGGAGCAAAAAGTCAAGCATATCAAAGAGCATATTTTGACAGCCCATGATAGGAACAAGAAGTATGGCGATGCTCACAGGACTGATGTACACTTCACTCTTGGTGATAGATTCTTTTTGAGGGTGCGTCCATGAAAGACTCCAATCTGTTACGAAAAAGGCTCCAAGTTGGCACCTCAATTTGTTGGCCCTTTTGAAGTACTAGAGAGGATAGGACCAGTAGCTTATCATCTTGCCTTTTCGCCTAGCCTTTCTTGTATTCACGATGTATTTCATGTTTCATTTCTTAGAAAATATATTCCTGATGTGACTCATGTTTTGGATTGGAATGCATTACAGGTAGCGGACAGAAAATTGGCCTTAGAGCTGGTACATATTTCTTAGCAGCGAACACTGACCCTTAGGGGTCACACCATAGATTACACAAGGGTCCAATGGGACCCCAAAACTGATTCCTCTACTACATGGGAGGATGCTGCTAGATGTAGGGATGCTTATCCATATCTATTTGTAGGCTTTCAGGAGTAAGCCTAACTCTAGGGGGGAGGATGTAATACCCTCTCGTACGGTGATACTTGGACTTTCTAATTTGGACATTCTATTATGATGGTTAGAACTATACATTTACATTTATGTTTTGTGGATGACGATATGTTTATCAAATGATTGATATACTCATTTATGGTTATCATTTATATGTTTATGAGATTACAAAACCATCTATTTTTATGTTTTATGGATCTAACCCAAGGATTTGACTCTAACCATTATCATGATGTTCTATGTTTCATGAATATGTGTCTAATGTGTTTTCATAACTCAGGATGAATTCGTAGTTACTCACTTAGTGAGGTCCACATGATGTATCAATCCTAGTCATCTGCTTGCATATATCTGATTTGTATATCCATATGTATCCATGTATCTCTTCTTGGTGATGCAGGAGTGTAGGTACCAAGTATCATCTCCGCCTAGCTTCATAGGTCTGAGCGATCCCTCAAAATCCTCAATCATTTTTGTTGTTACAGAGATATCACCAGTTTCCATAGGAAGGAACTCTACCTTTGATCCTTTTACCTTTAGGTGGGGAGTTCCTGAGTCAGTCCCTTGTGTGCATGATGTATTTTTGTGTCCTCTCAGTTTGTTGGTTTTGTGGATCTTGTAGATGGTTTCTTGTCTTTTTGCATTCTTTGAGGATGAGGTTTTGAGTATGGTATACCTAATTATCTTCATGGTATGTTCAATTTTGTTAGCATATTATTGATGTGAATTATTGTATGATTTAGTAATTTATCTTTATTAGTAGATACTTATGTACTAGCGTATCTTGTTAAGAATGAGTTAGTATGTGATCAAATCTTGTGATTTTAATATCAATAATACTAAAGAGTTCTATGATATTATTTTATAATATTCATAATAATAAAATGCCTATGGTAATAATAAATATTTTAATAATAGTGGTATATTTCACCTTATATATCACTATTGTATTTTGTAAAGAATATGGATTAGTCTATGAATAAATAATATGTTTTATAATAATATTATTATGTTTGCAATAATATTTATAATAATAATAATATATGTACACATAGGCATATGGGTGCGCACATATGCATATGCATACATATATTTATATAATTATTGGCGAGTAAGGAATTATTGCATTATATTAATAAACTATCAAATAAGTTAAAGATGTGGTAAATGTGTTGTAACTAACAATTACTATTACCTTCCTTAAATAAAAGAAACATAAATCAGATTATGGTAATAGGTAAATTTAATTATATCTCTTCCAAGAAAGACTTTAATAATATTGTTTGAGCCTAATTATTAACGGATGGATAGTTGGGATGGTTGCATCAGTTGGATTGCCCATGCAACCACCTCCTCCAATCTATGTATATGAAAGATTTCCTATGTGACAGGGTGTTGGATAGGAGTTCATTCGGAAAGAAATGATAACAAGATTAGTATTATGCTTGTAGGAATATTATATTTGTGAGGAGATAATTCAGTATTCTCTAAGTTTGGCATTTGGTGGTTACGGGTAGAGGCTCGAGATTGCATCCAGAAGGATTGAAGGAGTGCTGGAAAACTTTTGGAGGATTGGATACTTCTTCATCAACCGAATCCATGTAGGAATCTAGGTTGGAATTCATCCTATGAGTTAACTCTCCTTTGTATTATGTAATGATAAAAGTATCATTGGATGTTTTCTCTATATGCTTGTTTCTTATATAGGCTTCAGAACATTTATGTTTCATATATCATTATGTCTTTACTGTTGGAAAAGAGAATATGATCATATTTAACAAATATAGATTCCTTCCTATGCATTATGAATATGAATGCTACTGGAATTTATAAGAGTATGGAGAATCCATAGCATTTTCATTTCATCTACCTTTATGATCAGAATTGATCTCTTGTGTTTAGATTAGGGTTTGTAATCCGTCATTTGTAATTTGTAATTTGTATTCTGTCATTTGTAATCTGTAATTTGCAATCTGTCACTTGTAACCTGTCATTTGTAATGTTGTCAGCCGTGTATAGAAATATATGTTGCTATATCATTGTAGTCTTTCAGCAGTGTATAGAAATGTATGTTGCTATTCTGTCAGCCGTTACTATATTACTGTATTATGCCATCTAATTATACAAGTGTAACATGAATTTAATTGTCTATTCTCTGCCATAGAAGAATTCGTGTAGGTAAGGTTTGGGAAGAAAGAAGAAGAAATATTTGTAGAAATATAACATAGTATAACATTTAGATTATTTATACTATTTGTAGAAATATAACATAGTAGAACATAGTATAACATTTAGATTATTTATACATGTATAAGTTTGATACTTTAATTTATTAAACTTTAAGTTATACTTGTATAAAGAAATTAGGTGCCTTTTAGGATGATTGAAATATGTTTCAGCTTCCTAGGTTTTAAGATGCAACTTTTAGATTTTAGATTTTTTCAAAAAAAATAGACTTAGTTAAATTTCAGGCACGTGAAATTTTACAGAGCATTCTGTTTTGGCATGTGAAATTTTGTGTAACTTTAAATGTGTTCCTTATGTGTTTGGTGGAGGTTATATGGTGCATTTAGATGCTTTAATAGGGTTAGGATGTGTGTAAGAAGCATGATTAGGCTTCAGGATTGTCTAGGAGGATCAGGACCATTCTAGGCCTCCCTAAACATTCCTAATTTTCTTAAACATCCCTAAACTACCTTATTATTTTATATTCTTTGATGCAGTTCTCAAATGTGTTTATGATGTGTTTTTAATACGTGTATGATGTATTTTTGATGTGTGGGTTAAGAGTAGAAAACCTAAGAACTCTAAGTGAGTGGCTCTCAGTGTGGGGCTGGGGCCCTAAGTGGCTAAAACCAGGATAACCAACTAAAGAGTTATTTAACAGGTGAAAATTTAATTAAACTTATGGCAATGGGTTAAAACACTAAAAATATTAATTTATTCCTTGCCCATGCCATTAGTGATAGTAAAGGGTATGGATTGGAGTTGGAGAAGGTACCTATGCATAGGTACGATTGAGTGGCGCTTGTCTAAAAGAAAGGCATTTGATTTCGGATGTGCCTACTTGGGGGTCGGTGCCCAGAGTGGCTAGTACCAGGACAACCCAAGGAGAGAGGGCTATGTGATGAAAATCACTTAGGTTCTTTCTTATAGTTTCTACCAAGCCTTAGACCCTTTGGGAAAAGATTTTATACTTTGATCTTCTTTCATTTGCTATTTGGGAAAGGTTACCCAACCCTAGGTATGGCCTAGATATCCCTTGTTTGTGGACCTTGGTGTTTATCTCCTAGCACGGGGGAGTGGGCCTTTTGGTATCCATGTGGTTGAGTGGTAAATCTTTTTATCAAGGTATCTTTTTTGGATGTGGTGCTTGAGGATTCATGCTTGCTTAATGTTCCCTTTTTGGAGGATGAAGACTTTATCTTTCATGATGTAAAATTATTGTTAGCTCCC
This sequence comes from Thuja plicata, assembly GCA_018584345.1. Classification (NCBI taxonomy): domain Eukaryota; kingdom Viridiplantae; phylum Streptophyta; class Pinopsida; order Cupressales; family Cupressaceae; genus Thuja; species Thuja plicata. Next base: position 3,217,991 of record MU224363.1, read on the forward strand.
AAGAGGAGATGAATGTAATGTAATCATAAATGTACTTCAAAATCATGTATTTGGAATGGGTAGACTCAGGGAAAAATAAAAGGGAAAGCATGAACTTTATGTATATGATGTTGGAAAAAGAAAAGGATTTTGTAACGTTTTAAGTAAATTAGTATGTTTCTCATTATTGTTGATTAAGAGAAAAGCTATTGAAAAACAAATATAATATTTGGAATGTATCAAATGAATTAGATGATTCTATTTTCTTTAAAATTTATCTCATTCGTAAAGGATACTTAGGAATAAAAATGGATTTAAATGGCAAATTGAAATGAAAGTACTTTGTATTTCTTTATAAAGTATCTGCAAATGTTGAGATGTAGTTTGCTTAAGAAGTAAATCAAGTTGCTAGTACACTAAATGGACTTAAATAAATTGTGCCTTTATTTAGAAGGGAACCTTGGAGGAATCTAAGTTAAACTATGTTGTGTTTATGTACTTCTTTTAAAAATTCAAAAATTTTCATAAATCATTACTTAGGTTTTCTTTTACAAGAGAAGCTTTGTTCTCTTTCCCTGGTTCCCTTGTAGGGCCTGACATCTTTGGTATCAAAGCACTAAGTTTCTACATTGGGGCCCTGGGAAATTGGCCCATGCTTCTTATAACTTTTTATTCATTTAAGGAAACACTTAAACATAGAATTGGACTAGGACCCTTAAACTTATCCTTCTTCTTACTCATGGTAGGATGCCCTATATAACCCATAGTAGAAGGGGAGGTACTTGAAATACCCCTCCTAGATCTCAACAAGAGAACTCTCATGAAGAAGAACAATATGAAGGTAGGGGGGATCAATTTGATAATCAATCAGGAGGTTTTTTGGGGGCTCAAGTACAAGAACTCCTACAACAGATCCTTCATAGGTTAGATTTAGGGCAGGATAGAGGTCACCATGAGGAGACTAACACTCACCATGAGGAAAGGGAAATTAGTCCTAGGAGGAGAGATCAAGCAATGGAAGAAGATGCTTTGCGTGCTTCTCACATGGGAGACCTCCTTAGGAATAAGACTAACTCCTTTAGGGGAACTCAAGGTGGATCTACCACTGAAACTTGGTTGCTAGACTTGGAAAGGATTTTTTGCATGCATTCTTACAGCAGAAACACCAAAGCCCGGTTTGTAGTCATTCACCTTAGAGACTCTGCATCCACTTGGTCAGAATCAGAGAGAGAAAATTCACATAGATATTACCACTCTTTGATGGGAAATATTCCTAGAAATATTTTGAGCCAAATTTCTTTCTAACCATTGGAGATAGGAAAGAGCTGAAGAGTTTCACAACCTAAGGCAGGTAACTATGTCAGTTGATGACTATGAGAGGAAGTTCTTGGAACTAAAGCCACACTCAGGATATAAGGATGATGAACCCATGCTGACTGAACACTTAGAGGACTCAATGGTCACTTGGCCGTCAACATATGAATGTTTGAACCCCAGACAGTTAATGATGTGGTCATCAAGGCTCATCTTGAGGAAAAAAATGTAGCCTTGGCGCTATGAGGTCAGATAGGTGGCCAAGGGTTTAATCCCTTTCAGGCCGGGTCAGGTTTCAAAGGGAATCCATCTCAAGGAGAACCTGGACCTAAAGCCTATCATCCCAAAGGAAGTCAGAACCACCAGAAAAGAAAATTTCACAGCAACAACAACAACAATTACAATGGCAATAGAAATAATAATGGGGGTTCTCAATCTAGCAATTCTCACAACTGGCAGTGTGCAAAGTGATATCTGAACCCTCAAGCAGCTCAGAGTATATCTCAAAACTCTAGTCGAGGTAGCTATCAATAATCCAACGCACCTTCCACAGGAAGGAATTTTGTTAAGAACACCAGATGTTACTCTTATGGCCAACATGGTCACATTGTAGTTAATTTCCCTCAGAAATCTTCCCTAGTAGCCAGCTATAGACAGGCCGCTTCAGAACCAACAGTAGGTAATGCAGGTAGGGCTCACTGATTATTTTCCACATTAGACCACCTAAAAGCCAATGATCAGGGATCAGTCATCAAAACCATGGGTTTATTAAGGGTTATCTCTACCACTATACTATTTGATTCAGGAGGAACATATTCTTTTATTTCACCTTCTTTAGTAGAAATATGTGGGCTAAAGGCAGTAAGGTAGGAAGATAGGTGGCCGGTTGAGCTATCCTTTGGGGCAAGAATAAGCTCTGAATCTTGTGTCCATAGTTACAAGTTAGAACTTGGGCCTTTTTCCACCTTAGTAGATCTTCGAGTTATTCCTCTAGGCTCGTATGGAGTAGTTTTGGGTATGGATTTGTTGGAAGCTCACAAATCCAGTTTGGATTGTAGAAACAAAAGCATTCAATGTTTAGATGACTTAGGAGAACCTAAAAATATTGTTGGGGTAAAATGACCCATCTCCATCTGCATGATTTCTGCGATGCAACTAAAGAAGTGCATGTGCAAAGGATGCCAATTATTTGCAGTCTTAGTAGAGGACTTGGACCAAGGGGAAAGTAGGGATGTATCATTAGATCATCCCCTATTACAGGAGTACTTGGATGTTTTTCCCAAGTAAATTCCAGGAATGCCTCCAAAGAGGGACATTGACTTCGAAATTGAGTTGGTTCAAGGAGCAGAACCAATCTCCAAAGCTCCGTACCGTATGACCACACAGGAACTTGAGGAAATTAAGCTTCAGTTTAAAAGGCTCTTGGAAAAATGATTTATCAGACCTAGTGTGTCACCATGGGATGCACAAGTAATATTTTTGAAGAATAAAAATGGCTCTCTTCGATTGTGCATCGACTATCATCAACTCAACAAAGTCACAATCAAGAATCGGTATCCTTTACCACACATTATCGATCTCTTTGATCAAATGAAAAGGGCAAAACTATTTTCAAAAATTGATCTCAAGTTAGGATACCATCAACTTAGAATTTAGGAAGACGATATTCATCAAACAACCTTCCATACCATGTATGGTCACTACGAGTTCACCATGGTACCATTTGGGTTAACGAACGCTCCTTCCGTATTCATGAGCTTAATGAATGGGGTTTTCAGAACTTACTTTGATAAATTTGTGATAGTTTTCTTGGATGATATCTTAGTGTTCTCTAAAACTCTTAAAGAACATGAGGTTCATCTTTACTGAGTATTGTAGTGCCTTCGAGAAAATCAACTTTATGCTAATGCCAAAAAGTGTGAATTCTTTAAGAAAGAGGTTAAGCATCTTGGGAACGTCATTTTAGGAAATGGCATCACTGTTGATCTAGCCAAAATTCAAGCCATAGTGGAGTGGCCAACTCTAACTATTGTCCCTAAAGTTTTCATCTTTATGCGACTAGTTGGGTGTTATAGACGATTTGTCAAAGAGTTCTCTTAGATATTTCATCCCATTACTTCCTTGCAAAGGAAAGGTAAGAAGTTTTCTAGGTCAGAAAAATGTGAGGCCACTTTCCAATGTTTGAAGAAAATATTAACCAATGCTCCAATCTTGGTGGTTCCTAAACCATCAAGAAAATTTGTAGTTTGCACACATGCCTCACTAGAAGGGATTGGGGTAGTTCTTATGCAAGAAGGAAAAGTTGTGGCTTATGAGTCCAGGAAGCTTAAATATCATGAGCTCAACTACCCCACCCACAATCTAGAGCTTGCAGTATTAGTTCATGCCTTAGTAAAGTGGAAGCACTTTCTGTTGGGTCATAAATTTGAACTCCAAACAGATCATCAAAGCCTTTAGTACATCTTCTCTCAACCTCACCTCAATTATAGGCAAAATAGGTGGATGGAATTCTTATGTGAATATGAGTTCAAGGTTAAGTACATCCAAGAGAAGATTAATGTGGTGGAAGATGCTTTGAGCAGGCGCATACATGTTCTATCAGCACTATCCCTTAGTATAGATTTAGAGAAGAGGATCAAGGAGGCTCTCACTTTTGACTCTTGGTTTCAAGAGGTCAAGATAGAAATAGAGTTAGAAAGACCCTTAGAAGGTTGCTTCTTAGGATATTCCTTAGGTACCCTTTGGTTTTTGTGATAGAAAAATAAAATCTATGTACCCATGGCAGGAGATCTTCATGCACTTATCCTTTCAAAAAGCCACAAGGCTCCCTATTCGGCACATCCTGAGGTATAGAAAATGTATGATGACCTATGCAAGTTGTACTATTGGTCAGAATGAAGAGAGATATTAAAAACTACTTGGCTAGATGTTTGGAATGTCAGAGAGTGAAAGTAGGGCATCAACATCCCGCTAGCCTTTTGCAACCTCACCTAGTGCTAGAATGGAAATGGGACATTATTTCCATGGATTGTATTGTGGGACTTCTAGTTACTCCCAAGGGAAATGACGCTATCATGGTAACAGTTGATAGAATCACTAAGGTAGCCCATTTTTCTCCCATGTAGTCCTCCTACTCAGTAGCTTTTGTAGCCAGAGTATTCATGAAGGACATTGTGAGACTCCAGGGTATTCCTAAGAAAATCATATCTGATCGTGATCCAGTATTCACATTGGCTCTTTGGACTTCACTTCAGCACGCTTTAGGGACTCAGCTATACTTTAGTTTAGCCTATCACCTCAAGATAGATGGGAAAACAGAGTGAGTCAATCAGGTTCTTTAGGATATTCTCAAAATGTATGTTATGGAAAGGCAGACCCATTGGGAAGAATATCTATATTTGGTAGAGTTTTCTTATAATAATAGTTATCATAGTTCCATACGTATGTCCCCTTTTCAGGCTTTGTATGGTTTTCTATGCCGCACTCCCTTAAGTTGGGACTGATTGAAGGATAGGGTACTTCTAGGCCCTGAGATGTTGTAGGATATGGAGCAACAGGTCAAGCATATCAGAGAGCATATTTTGACAGCCGAGGATAGGCAGAAGAAGTATGCCAATGTTCACAGGGCTGATGTACACTTCACTCTTGGTGATAGAGTCTTTTTGAGGGTGCATCCACAAAAGAGTCCAATCTATTATGGAAAAGGCTCCAAGTTTGCACCCCAATTTGTTGGCCCTTTTGAAGTCCTAGAGATGATAGGACTGGTAGCTTATCAGCTTGCCTTTTTGCCCAGCCTTTCTTGTATACATGATGTATTTCATGTTTCAGTTCTTAGAAAATATATTCCTGATGTGACTCATGTTTTGGATTGGAATGCATTACAGGTAGCAGATAGAAAGCTGGCTTTAGAGCCGGTACATATTTTGCAGTAGCGAACACTAACCCTCAGGGGTTGTACCATAGATCAGGAAAGGGTCCAATGGGACCCCAATGATGATTCCTCCACTACATGGGAGGATGCTTCTAGACTTAGAGATACTTATCCATATTTATTTGTAGGCTTCTAGGAGTAAGCATAACTCTATTGGGGGAGGATGTAATACCCTCTCATATGGTGATATTTGGAATGTCTGATTTGGACATTCTATTATGATGGTTAGAACTATACATTTACATTTATGTTTTATGGATGATGATATGTTTATCAGATGATTGATATGCTCATTTATGTTTATCAGTTATAGGTTTATGAGATTAGAAAACCATCTTTTTTATGTTTTACGGATCTAACCCAAGGATTTGATTCTAACCATTATCATGATGTTTTATGATTCATGAATATGTGTCTAATGTGTTTTCATGACTCAGGACAAAGTCGTAGTTACTCACTTAGTGAGGTCCACATGATGTATTGATCTTGGTCATCTTCTTGCATATATCTAATTTTTATATCCATATGTATCCATGTATCTCTTCTGGGTTATGCAGGAGTGCAAGTACCGGGTATCATCTCCACCTGGCTTCACAGGTCTGAGCGATCCCTCAAAATCCTCAACCATTGTTGTTGTTACGGAGATATCACCAGGTTCCACAGGAAGGAACTCTACCTTTGATCCTTTTACCTTTAGGTGGGGAGTTCCTGAGTCAGTCCCTTGTGTGGATGATGTATTTATGTGTCCTCTTAGTTCGTTGGTTTTGTGGATCTTGTAGTTGGTTTCTTGTCTTTTTGCATTCTTTGAGGATGAGGTTTTGAGTATGATAGATCTAATTGTCTTCATGGTATGTTCAATTTTGTTAGCAGATTATTGATGTGAATTATTGTATGATTTAGTAATTTATCTTTATTAGTAGATACTTATGTACTAGCGTATCTTGTTAGGAACGAGTTAGTATGTAATCAAATCTTGTGATTTTAATATCAATAATAATAAAGAGTTCTATGATATTATTTTATAATATTCATAATAAAAAAATGCCTATGGTAATAATAAGTGTTTTAATAATAGTGATTTATTTCACCTTATATATCACTATTGTGTTTTGTAAAGAATATGGATTAGTTTATGAATAAATAATATGTTTTATAATAATAATATTATTTTTGCAATAATATTTATAATAATAATAATATATGTATACATAGGCATATGGGTGCACACATATGCATATGCATATATATATTTATATAATTATTGGTAAGTAAGGAATTATTGCATTATATTAATAAACAATCAAATAAGTTAATGATATGGTAAATGTGTTGTAAATAATAATTACTATTACCTTCCTTAAATAAAAGAAACATAAATCAGATTATGGTAATAGGTAAATT
>MU224363.1:3224665-3252900 GCA_018584345.1 Thuja plicata
GCATTATATTAATAAACAATCAAATAAGTTAATGATATGGTAAATGTGTTGTAAATAATAATTACTATTACCTTCCTTAAATAAAAGAAACATAAATCAGATTATGGTAATAGGTAAATTTAATTATGTCTCTTCCGTGAAAGACTTTAATAATATAATTTAAGCCTAATTATTAATGAATGGATAGTTGGGATGGTTGCATCGGTTGGATTGCCCGTGCAACCACCTCCTCCATTCTATATACATGAAATATTTCTAGTGTGAAAGGTGTTAGAATAGTCCCAAAGGATAATTGAGGGAGGGGGGGTGGTGAATCAATTATCAGTAACTTCAATTCTTTTTACTTCTTTAACTTTAAATACAACAACGTAAATGCATAATAAGATAAGACAGTACTCAACACACAATTTGATTATGGGGAAACCAAATGGTAAAATCCCCGGTGGGAATTAGCACCCACAATAAACTATACTTGTTTGTAGTAATCCCTGTTAGAAGATATTTCAACCCTGTTAGGAGTTGTACAATACAATGCAATAAGTATAGTGACCTGGTTAAGGGTCGGACCCTGTTAGGATTCTTTTACAAGTAACCCTGTTAGGGGTTGTGGAATCACTATCCAAAAGCTCACTACTTGATGGTGAAGGCTACAACCTTCCATATAATATTTATGCACTATATCTGATGATGAACTGTAGAGTAGACCTGCTATCTTGATCAGTTCCAGTATATTGCAATCTTTCAATTCTTCTTCACATAGAATCTTGATGAATGAACCAACTCTAATAATCTGCTATGTACATCTTTCTTCTCTTTTCGTATCAATCACACTTAGGATGTCACCTTTGACTTGTTATAAGTATCTTCCTCATAGTATGAGATCATGGGACCTATAAGATAACTCTTCATAACATTCTTGTCATCTCTACTAAGAACGCAAGCATTATTACAACCACGCAAGTATCAACCAAATAAATGCGACGCTTCACTAAGTCGACCTCACCAATTTAACTCTAACTTTGAAATCTTCTTGAAAAACATTTGGCATCTTTGGATTAATATCATCAACTCATAACTAAACATGAATATACATAGGCATATACAAAAGATAGACACAACTCAAGAAACATGTGATATACGTCAGCCCTAAACCATTACACTTCCAGAACTGTAACTACCAATAACAGAATTACATAACTTTACTGAAACATCATATCTAGGTCTGCGTGTATGAATATAACATAATAAACATGTCAAAAACTTGTATCTATCCATGCAAATCTTCATATCATCATTAGGATAAGTACATACATAATTAATACTGTATATTATATGTTTTCATCAATGATAAACATACAATCAATCAACTGGTTAGAATCAAATCTCCAATAATCTCCACCTTTGACATTGATGGAAACATGTGATATCAAAAACATCCTCTATTCATGGTGTCCTCTGTCTTTTACAATCTTCTCAATATCCTCATCAAAGATTTCTCTAAACTACTACAGTTCCTCTGTTTGTGTTTTTGTTCCATGTATATACTCCCCAAGAGTATATGCTCCACCTTTGTACATACTCCTCCTTACTATATACTTCCCCTTTGACATCAATGACAAAGGGTGCCATAGTCTTTTTAGGTACAGGTACTACTCAAGAAGTAGAATAGTCAACCATTCATCAGTCACTTAATGAATGATATCTTTGCTTCTTCTTCTAAACAGACTTAGGAGAGGGAATTACTCCTAACTTCTCCCTGAGATACTCAAAAGTATCCTTTGATAAGAGCTTTGTGAAAATATCTACCAACTGTTCTTTGGTGCTCACATAGTCCAATTTAACTTCTTTGTCTGCAACCTTTTCTCTTAAGAAGTGGTACTTGATCTCTATGGGTTTTGTCTTTGCATGCATCACAGGGTTCTTAGACATGTTGATAGTGTTAGTATTATCACAATGAATAAAAATAGGATAATCAACCTGAATGCCAAAGTCTTTAACCATCTACTTGATCCAAACCATCTTTTAACAATTCAGTGTTGCTGCAATATATTTAGCTTTTGCTGTTGACTAAGAAATATAGTTTTTCTTCTTGCTTATCCAAGAAACCAATCTATCTCCAAGGAATAATGCTCCTCCTGAAGTACTCTTCCTATCATCAACACAACCTACTCAATCTGCATCTGTATACACATGAATTTTTACATTCTCTAATTTAGGATACTATAAACCATAGTCTATAGTTCCCTTTAGATATCTGAATATCCTCTTGATTTCCATTAGGTGACTCTACTTGGGTTCAGCTGCAAATCTTCCAACAATGCCAATTGCATTAGATATGTCAGGTCTAGATTGAGTTAGATAAATGAGTTTGCCAATCATAGATTTGTACAATGTCTTATCAACTATTGTGGAGTCATCATCTTTTAAAAGCTTGCTTCCAGTTATCATGGTAGTGCATACTGGCTTACAATCATCCATCTGAAAAGTCTTCAGTATTTCCTTCACATATTTAGACTGATTAATGAGTATACCTTTATCGGTTTTCTTTACATTTAGTCACAAAAATTATTTTATAGGACCAATCATACTCATTTCAAATTCATTTTGCATTTCTTTTACAAATGCTTTACTGAAATTGTCATTACCCCCAAAAATAATGTCATCAACAAATATAGCAACTAAGAATAATCCTTTAGGTGTTTCTCTTGTGAATAGGTTATAATCTGCTGCTCCTTTCTTGAATCCAATCTTGGTAAGATAAACATCAAGTCTCTCATACCAATCTCTTGGGGCCTGTTTAAGACCATAAAGTGCTTTCTTCAATTTGCATACCATGTCTTGTTCATCTGAAAGACTAAATCCTTCAAGTTGTTCATTGTAGAATTCTTCATTCAAATCACCATTCTGAAAAGCTGATTTTACATCCATTTGATAAACTTTAAAGTCTTTGAATGTTTCGTATGCCAGGAACAACTTTATGGTTTCTAGTCTTCTCACAGGGGCAAATGTATCAGTGTAGTCTATTCCTTCTCTCTATGCATATCCCTTGCATACCAATCTTGCTTTGTTTCTAACTACTGTACCATCTTAATTCATCTTATTTCTGAATACCCACTTTGTTCCAATCACATTTTTGTCACTGGGTCTAGGGACCAATTCCCATGTATCATTTTTGATTATCTAATCTAATTATTCTTTCATTGCATTCTTCCAATCAGAATCATTACAAGCATCTTCAATACTTAGAGGTTCAATCTGTGAAATTAAACATACCTCTTCATCCATCGCTAGACATTTTGCTTTTGACCTGGTCAAAACACTACTGCTCTAATCTCTAATGATATCATCTTTAGAGTGGTATCTAGATGTGAATTTTGGAACCTTAGGTGTGTCTTCTTCTTCTGTAATCTATGATTCTTCTCTGCTTGAATCAGGGTCATTGCATGAGACATCAATGCAATCAAACATTTCTTCAATAACAATATCTTTGCTGCTAGGTTTGGGTTCATCCTCAATCATAGGTGCAAATTCATAGTATCTTTCTTGAACCATAAACTTTTCATGAATCTTAACATGCATGCTTTCAATTATCTTCTTTAATCTCAAATTGAAACATCTATATGCTTTGCTTTTAGTAGAATAACCAAGGAAAATTCCTTCATCACTTCTAGCATCAAACTTACCAACACCATCATCTCTCTTGATGTAGCACTTGTTGCCAAATATTCTGAAATACTTTACTGTAGGTACATTGCCAAACCAAAGTTCATAGGATGTCTTATCCGTGTCTGGCCTCAATTGGGTTCTGTTGATAGTATATACTGCTGTGTTCACTGCATCTCTCTGATAGGTGTGCACAACTTTTCCTTCAATCATCATAGTGTGCACTATATCAAGTATGATCCTATTCCTCCTTTCTGCAATCCCATTCTGATGAGGGGTTCTAGGCGCACTCAACTGTCTTTTAATATTATGATCTTCACAATAATCTTAAAACTAATCAGAGGTGAACTCTCCTCCTCTATCTGATCTCAGACATTTCAGTTTTAATCTGGATTCATTCTCAACTTTAGCTTTGAATATTTTGAACTTCTCAAAGGCTTCAGACTTCTCCTTTAAGAATGCAACCCACATCATCCTAGAAAAATCATCAACAAACAAAATGAAATACCTTTCTCCGTAGTATGATCTTGTTTGAGTAGGACCACACAAATCTATATGCACTAGGTCCAATTTGTTTTTAGCTGAGTTCTGCTTGCTTCTAAAGGAGCTCCTTACATGCTTTCCCATAACACATTCCCTACATATTGTTTCAATAGTTCTTGAAATACTAGGAAGGTCTTTGACTGCATTAACATTGCTTATCTTTACTATATTGTCAAAATTGATATGACAAAGTCTTTTGTGCCATAACCAACTATCATCCACCTTTGCAAAAAAACAACTTACATCAAAATTAAGATGAAAAACATTACCTTTTATTTTGGAGCCTGATGCAATCATGTTTCCATCCTTTCTGTTAATGATGCACTTGTTGTGTTTGAACTCCAAATGATAACCTTTGTCAAGTAGCTGTCCAACACTTAGTATGTTATGATGTAATCCATCAACATATAGAACATCATCAGTCTTGTTCTTTCCATCCAAAGTGATAGAACCTCTGCCTATGATAAGGTTTAGGAGTGTTATCTCCAAATATAACCATACCACCTTTGTATTTATCCAACTGAATAAATATGTCTTTGTCACCTGTCATATGATGAGAGCATCCACTGTCAATGATACAATCAGTTCTGATGATTGCTTTGGGAATTAGGGCTAGCTCTTGTTCTTCATTTTCATCTACAATGTCCATTTCCTCAAGAAAATTTTCCATGTCTCTAAGGGCAATGAATCCAATTTCATCTTCTCCTGAATCTTCATTAGTTACACCTTCTTCAACATGATAACATTCCTTCTTATATTTGGGTTTGTAATCAAATCTGAACTTCTTGACTCTTGTGGGACACTTAGATGCAAAGTGACCAATCTTGTTACATGAAAAACATTTGAATGGAAGTTGTCCTTCATATTTTCCTTTTCCTCTCTTTTCTCTTCTAGCAATCATAGCAATGATTTCTTTGAGTTCTTCATCAACTTCTTCTTTCTCATTATGACTGGAGATGTGTAAGGATTTCTTACCATGGATTGAGGCTTTGAAAGTTGTTTCACTTTTAGGTTCCGTCTTTAATCCTGATATCTCAAATGAAGAGATTTTACTGATCAACATCTCTCTCTTGAAATCTTGTGACAATTTCATGGTTTCCTCTAGAATACTGATCTTGTTTTCATAGTCTGATGTCAAATTAGTTACCAACTTGTCCATTATATCTTCTTGTGATATTTCACCACCATTGTTTCTGATTCCAGATACTGCTTCATTTATCCTTTGATTGTAAGCTCTAATGTTCTCTTTAGGTAACATCTCAAGACTGTCGTATTTCTTCTTCCATGTCTTTCTGTGTGCATTATTTTCTTGAACATCTCCTTCAAACATATCTTCTAAATACTTCTATATGGTATATGCTCTATCAATTTTCTTGATCTTAGAAAATTCACTGTCAGATAAGGCGCTGATTAGGGCTTCCTTGGCAATTGCATTATGTGTAAATATATCCTTTTGTCTATTGGTAGCATCATCCTTTGCAAGGCCTTTCATAGATGGAATTACAACTTCTTGTGTGTAAATTTCAAAGATCTCAAAGCCAACACACTATAGATGTGTTATCATTTTGATTTTCCAATCTAGATAATTTTCTCCATTGAACTTAGGGCTTTCTTTTCTAAAGTAAGACATATGATCTACCTTAAGCTGTTAGGCTTCTTCTCGAAGGCACTTGGCTCTGATACCAATTGTTAGAAGAGTCCCAAAGGATAATTAAGAGGGAGGGGTGAATCAGTTATCAGTAACTTTAGTTCTTTTTACTTATTTAACTTTAGAATACAACAAAGTAAATGCATAATAAGATAACACAGTACTCAACACACAATTTGATTACGGGGAAACCAAATGGTAAAAACTCTGGTGGGATTTAGCACGCACAATAAGCTATACTTGTTTGTAGTGATCCATGTTAGAAGATATTTCAACCCTGTTAGGAGTTGTACAATATAATGCAATAAGTATAGTGACCTGGTTAAGGGTTGGACCCTGTTAGGAGTCTTTTACAAGTAACCATGTTAGGGGTGGTGGACTCACTATCCAAAAGCTCACTGCTTGATGGTGAAGGCCACAACCTTCTGTATAAAAGATATGCACTATATCTGATGATGAATTGTAGAGTAGATCCGTTGTCTTGATCATTTCCAGTGTATTTCAATCTTTCACTTCTTCTTCACATAGAATCTTGATGAATGAACCAACTCTGATAATCTTCTCTGTACATCTTTCTTCTCTTTTTGTATCATTCACACTTAGTGTGTCACCTTTGACTTGTTATAAGAATCTTCTTCACAGTATGAGATAATGGGACCTATAAGACAACTCTTCATAACATTATTGTCAGCTCTACTAAGCACGCAAGGATTATTACAACTACGCAAGTATCAACCAAATAGATGCGACGCTTCACTAAGTCGGCCTCACCAATTTAACTCTAACTTTGCAATCTTCTTGAAACACGTTTGGTGCCTTTGGATTAATATGATCAACTCATAACTAAGCATGAATATACACATGCATATATAGAAGATAGGTGCCACTCAAGAAACATGTGATATACATTGGCCATAAATTGTTACACTTCCAAAACTATAACTGCCAATAACAGAATTACATAACATTACTGAAACATCATATCTGGGTCTGCATGTATGAACATAACATAATAAACATGTCAAAAACTTATATCTATCCACGCAAGTCTTCATATCATCATTAGGATAAGTACATACATAATTAACACTATGTATTATATGTTGTCATCAATGACAAACATACAATAAATCAACTGCTCAGAATCAAATCTCCAAAAAAAGGGTGTTGGATAGGAGTTGATTCGGAAAGAAACGATAACAAGATTAGTATTATGCTTGTAGGAAAATTATTTTTGTGAGGAGAGAATTCAGTATTCTCTAAGTTTGGCATTTGGTGGTTACGGGTAGAGGCTGGAGATTGCATCCAGAAGGATTGAAGGAGTGCTGGAAAAGTTTGGGAAGATTTGATACTTCTTCATCAACAGAATCCACACAAGACTCCAAGTTGGAATTAATCTTGAGATTTAGCTCTCCTTTGTATTATGAAATGATAAAAGTATCATTGGATGTTTTCTCTATATGCTTGTTGCTTATATAGGCTTCAGAATGTTTATGCTTCATATATCATTGTGTCTTTATTGTTGGAAAAGAGAATATGATCATATTTATCAAATACGGATTGCTTCCTATGCATTATGAATATGAATACTACTGGTGTTTGTAAGAGTCTTGAGAATCCATAGCATTTTCATTTCAACTACCTTTATAATCAGATTTGATCTCTTGTGTTTAGATTAGGGTTTGTAATCCATCATTTGTAATCTGTAATTTGTATTCCATCATTTTTAATCTATAATTTGCAATCTGTCATTTCTAACCTATCATTTGTAATGTCGTCAGCCGTGTATAGCAATATATGTTGCTATATCATTGTAGTCTGTCAACTGTGTAGATAAATATATGTTTCTATTTTGTCACCCGTTACTATATTAATGTATTATGCCATCCGATTATACAAGTGTAACATGCATTTAATTGTCTGTTCTCTGTGATAAAAGAATGCGTGCAGGTTAGGGTTAGGCAGAAAGAAGTAGAAATATTTGTAGAAATATAACATAGTATAACATTAAGATTATTTATACTATTTGTAGAAATATAACATAGTAGAACATAGTATAACATTTAGATTATTTATACAAGTATAACATTGATAATTTAATTTCTTATACTTGAGGTTATAATTGCATAAAGAAATTAGGTGCCTTTAAGGATTATTGAAATAGGTTTCAGCTTCCTAGGAGTTAAGATGCAACTTCTAGATTTTAGATTTTTTCAAAAAAATCAGACTTAGTTAAATTTTAGGCACGTGATATTTTACAGAGCATTGTGTTTTGGCATGTGAAATTTTGTGTAACTTTAAATATGTTCCTTATGTGTTTGGTGGAGGTTATATGGTGCATTTAGATTCTTTAATAGGGTTAGGATGTGCGTAGGAATCAGGATTAGGCTTTAGGATTTTCTAGGATGATCATGACCATTCTAGGCCTCCCTAAACATTCCTAATTTTCCTAAACATCCCTAAACTACCTTATTATTTTATATTCTTTGATGTCATTCTCAAATGTGTTTATGATGTGTTTTTACTATATGTATGATGTATTTGTGATGTGTGGGTTAAGGGTAGAAAACCTAAGAACACTAAGTGAGTGGCTCTCAATGCGGGGCCAGGGCCCTTAGTGGCTAGAACTAGGATAACCAATTGAAGAGTTATTTAACAATTGAAAATTTAATTAAACTTATGGGAATGGGTTAAAACACTAAAAAGATTAATTTATGCCTCACCCATGCCATTAGCGCTAGTAAAGGCTATGGATGGGAGTGCGAGAAGGTACCTATGCGTAGTTATGATTGAGTGGCGCTTGTCAATATGAAAGGAATTCGATTCTGCATGTGCCTACTTGGGGGCCGGGGCCAGGATTGGCTAGTACCAGGACAACCCAAGTGGTGAGGGCGATGCGATGACACTCACTTATGTTTTTTCTTAGATTTTCTATCAAGCCTTACAAACTTACGGAAAAGATTTTATACTTTGATCTTCTTTCCTTTTCTATTTGGGAAAGGTTACTTAACCCTAGGTATGGCCTAGCTATCCCTTAATTGTGGACCATGGTGTTTATCTCCTAGTATGGGGGAGTGGCCTTTTGGTATCCATGTGGTGTGGTGGTAAATCTTTTTATTGAGGTATCTTTTGTGGATGCGGTGCTTGAGGATTCATGCTTGCCTAATGTTACAGTTTTGGAGAATGAAGACTTTATCTTTCATGATGTAAAATTATTGTTAGCTCCCAAGAGGAGATGAATGTAATGTAATCATAAATGTACTTCAAAATGATGTATTTGGAATGGACAGACTTAGGGAAAAAGAAAAGGGAAACATGAAATTTATGTATATGATGTTGGAAAAAGAAAAGGATTTTGTAACATTCCAAGTAAATTAGTATGTTTCTCATTATTGTTGATTAAGTGAAAACCTATTGAAAAACCAATGTAATATTTGTAATGTATCTAATGAATTACATGATTCTATTTTCTTTAATAGTTATCTCATTCATAAAGGATACTTAGGAATAAAAATGGATTTAAATGGCAAATTGAAATGAAAGTACTTTCTATTTCTTTATAAAGAATCAGCAAATGTTGAGATGTAGTTTGCTTAAGAAGTAAATCAAGTTGCTAGTACACTAAATGGACTTAAATAAATTGTGCATTTATTTAGAAGTGAACCTTGGAGGAATCTAAGTTAAACTATGTTGTGTTTATGTAGTTCTTTTAAAAATTCAAAATTTTTCATAAATCATTACTTAGGTTTTCTTTTACAAGAGTGTCTTTTTTCTCTTTCCCTGGTTCCCTTGCGGGGCATGACATCTTTGGTATCAGAGCACTAAGTTGCTACACTGGGGCCCTAGGAATTTGGCCCATGCTTCTTAAAACTTTCTATTCATTTAAGGAAACACTTAAACATAGAATTGGACTAGGACCCTTAAACTTCTCCTTCTTCTTACTCATGGTAGGATGCCTCGTATAACCCACAGTAGAAGGGGAGGTTCCCAAAACATGCCTCCTAGATCTCAACAAGAGAGCTCTCATGAAGAAGAAAAATATGAGGGTAGGGGGTATGAATCTGATAATCAATCAGGAGGTTTTCAGGGGGCTCAAGTACAAGAAATCCTACAATAGATCCTTCAGAGGTTAGATGCAAGGTAGGATAGAGGTCACCATGAGGAGAATAACACTCACCATGTGGAAAGGGAAAGGATTCCTAAGAGGAGAGATCAAGAAATGGAAGAAGATGCTTTGCATGCTTCTCACATGCAAGACCTCCTTAGGACTAAGACTAACCCCTTTAGGGGAACTCAAGGTGGATCTATCGCTAAAACTTGGTTTCTAGACTTGGAAAGGCTTTTCTCCATGCATCCTTATAGTAGCAACACCAAAGTCCAGTTTGTAGTCATTCACCTTAGAGACTCTACATCCACTTGGTGGGAATCAGAGAGAGAGAAACTTCACATAGATATTACCACTCTTTCATGGGAACTATTCCTAGAACTCTTTCGAGCCAAATTTTTGTCTGACCACTAGAGACAAGAAAGAGCCAAAGAGTTTCACAACCTAAGGCAGCTAACTATGTTAGTTGATGACTATGAGAGGAAGTTCTTGGAACACAAGCCACACTCAAGATATAAGGATGATGAACCCATGCTGACTCAACACTTTCTTAGAGGACTCAATGGTCGCTTAGCCGATAGCGTACTAATGTTTAAACCCCAGATAGTTAATGATGCGGTCATCAAGGCTCGTCTTGAGGAACAAAATGTAGCCTTGGGGTTAGGAGGTCGGATAGGTGGCCAATTTTAGGAATAAGGTGTCTCAACATTTGATAAGTCCTATTCTTATTATTTGTTTTGTAAAATGTATTTGTTGAAAATAATGTAATTAAGTGTGAGTGTACATGTCTAGTTGGCATGTTGATGTGTCACTCCACTTGATGTGTCGGCATCTTGAATTGTGTGTAACAAGATCATGGCTGAAATAGTTATTAAAAATTCCTATGACATGTAAGAGCTCTTTCTAGAAGATTCAATGACGGGTGAAGACATGCAATGACATGTGCCAACTGATAAAACCCTAATATGGCTATCTTTGGAAGTTTCCCTAAAAAGGAAAGCACATGATATAAGCATTTTTAGGGTTGCAGACAAATATAGAAAAAGAGTGTATTGTTGGTATGATCTGGTGCTACTAGATTTGTCTTTGTGTGTTGCTTGTCTCCTGAAAGAACTTGCATTGCAAGTGTGGTGTAACTGTTGTGTTGAAGATAATACATTGTGCAGGTTTTGGAGTGCTGGGGTTTTTAACCGAAAGGTTTTCCCTAGGGTAAATCATTGTGTCATTCTCTGTTTTCTGTATGCATGGTATATGGCTGCAATATCTTTGTGAAAGTAGTTAACAAATATGAAATTGTAAGGATTTAAAATAATTTACACAATACTTTCCTTTAGAGATTAGTGTAGGAAGTTGTTTCCGCACCTGAGTTTCCTTACAAGTGGTATCAGAGCCTGATCAACTTTTGATCTTGTTTGCTGGGTAGGGTTTTTTGAGCTAATCTTAAGTTGAGTGGGAGTTTTTTGTATAGAGCATTCTAAATCTTATTTGCAGATTGAGATGGCAAGTTCCTCATACAATAGAATGGAGGTGGAGAAATTTAATGGCACTAATTTCGAGTTATGGAAACTCAAGATGGAAGACATGCTTGAAGACCGCGGTCTATAGGAGGGTACGTCACTTGATGTGAGACCTACAGTGATATTTCAAGCAGATTGGGAGATCAAGGATTGAAAGGCTAAGGGTCTCATTAGACTCTGTCTCGCAGATGTTGTTCTTTTGAATTTTCTTGATGAGACTACTGCAAATTCTTTGTGGAAATAGCTTGGGTCTATGTATCAGGCCAAATATTTGGTGAATAAGTTGTTCCTATGAAAGAAGTTTTATTATTTAAGAATGGAGGAAGGTGGATCCATAACTGATCATCTCAATGTATTAAATTTACTGATTGCATAGTTGGCATCATCCGGTGCCAAGATCGAGGAGGAGGATTGATGTATGACCCTGCTTTGTTCCTTGTCAAATTTGTGGGACCATCTTCTGATGGCCCTTAGAAGTACTATAGTCACATTCTATATGGATGATGTGGTGTCTTCATTGCTATCTCAGGAGATGCAAAGAAAGACTTCAGATTCATCTAAGGAAGCCCTTGTTGTTCATGGGAGATCTAACAACAAAGGAAAGCAGAATGACAATAATTCAAATAAGGGTAGATCCAAATCCCATGGGAGTTCTAAGACTCCTAGAAAGTCCAAGGTGAAATGTTGGAACTATGATAAATCTGGGCACTTCCAAAGGGACTGCAAAGAACTGCAGAAGAAGAAGAAGAAAGGCTCAGATTTAGCTTCCAAAAAATCTCAAGAAGATGGAGATGCTTTTATTGCAGCTTTTCCAGCCCATGCATCTGATGATGTGTGGTTGGTAGACTCAGGTGCTTCTTTTCACATGACCTCTCATGTGAAACTGGTTCTCAAAATATGAAGAGATTGATGGAGGAAAGGTGTACTTGGGTGATGATTCTCACCTAAAGATAGTTGGATGTGGAAGGGTCACTATCAAATTTCCTGATGGACAAGTAAAGGGAATCAATAGAGTTATGCACATTTCAGGTTTGGAACGAAACCTATTATCTATAAGTGTGTTGAATGATGTAGGTGTGCAAGTTGTCTTTTGAAAATATGGATGCAAGATGATGAGAGGTTCTATGGTGCTCGCTAAAGGTACTAGGAGAGGTACTTTGTTTCATCTTGATGCATGCATTGCTTAGTGCAATAGTTCTTACGATTCAAAGAAGAGAGTGGCTATCACTTCATCCCCACCATCTGAATGAGTAGTAAAGAAGACTATGTCAATGGGTTCCGATGGTAGTTTAGTAAGTGTACCTAAGGGTGCAAACACTTTGGAAGGCAAGCTTCCTGCAGAAAAGACAATGTTGTGGCATATGAGATTTGGTCACATTGGTGAGAAGGGTCTTAGGACCTTGAAAACTAAAAATCTTGTCGAGGGGCTAAATGATTGTAATCTTGAATTCAATTTCTATGAACACTGTGTTTATGGTAAGCAAAATCATGTTTAGTTCTACTCCAGTTCTCACAAGTCTTCTAGACTTTTGGATCTTATTCATTCTGATGTATTTGGTCCTATAAAATTTCCTTCTATCTCCAGTTCTGTATATTTTTTATCTTTTATAGATGATTATAGTAGAAGGACTTGGATATATTTCCTAAAAAGTAAGACACAGGTTTTCAGTCGGTTCAAGGAATTTAAGGCTCTCGTGGAGAATTAGATTGGTAAAAGAAGCAAGTGTGTGAGAACTGATAATGGTGGTGAGTTTTTTTCCATAGAGTTTGAATAGTTCTGTAAAGAACAAGGAATCAAGAGACATAAGACAACTCCTTACACCCCACAGAAAAATGGAGTTGCAGAGAGAATGAACAGGACACTGATGGAGAAGGCTAGGAGTATGCTCAGTGGAGCTAGTTTAGAACAAAAGTTTTGGGCTGAAGCTGTGGCCACTACTTGCTATCTGGTTAACAGATCTCCTACATCAGCTCTTGTTGGTAAGACACCCATGGAGGTGTGTTCTGGTAAGAAGCCTTCAATTAGACATCTTCATGTTTTTAGTTGTGAAGCTTATGCACATATTCCAAAGGAGAAAAGATCTAAGTTGGAAAACAAAGTTGTTAAATGTATTTTCATCGGATATAGTGTTGGTGTGAAAGGATACAAGCTTTGGGATCCTGTGACTAGTAAGGTGTTTCATAGTAGAAATCTTATTTTTAGAGAGCTAACATCTTCTCCTATTGTGCTACAACCAGATAAAAAAGAAAAGGAAAAAGATGTTGTTCAGTTTCCTCCTACCCCTGAGAAGACTAAATAGAGAGACCATGTTGGGTCTAATGATGAGGAGATCTCTAGTAGCTCTAATAGTTTAGAAGAAGAGGAAGAACAACCTCAACCTCAGCCCTTGAGAAGATCCACAAGAGAAAGAAAGCAACCAGAAAGGTTTGGTTATTCTATGTTAGATTCCAGTTGTGCTTTTTCTTTGATTACTAACACTGATGAGCCTAGATCTGTGAAAGAGGCTTTGGGCATGGAATATGCAGGTTCTTGGATTGAGGCTATGGATGATGAGATGGCTTCATTGGAGAAAAAAAACACTTGGGACCTTGTACCTTTTCCTAAAGAGAGAAAATTTGTTGGCTCTAAATGGGTGTTTAAGAAGAAATTCTATGCAGACGGTGGTGTTGAAAGGTACAAAGCTAGATTGGTTGCAAAGGGGTATTCACAGGTAGAGGGAATAGATTATGGTGAAATATTCTCTCCTATTGCAAAGTTGACATCCTTTAGATTTCTGTTATCTCTTGCTACATCATATGATTTAGAGATAGAATAGATGGATGTGAAGACAACTTTCCTTCATGGTGATTTGGAGGAAGAGATTTATATGTCACAGCCTGAGCACTACATTATTAAAGGTAAGGAAACCTTAGTTTGTAGATTAAAGAAATCTCTATATGGTTTGAAGCAATCTCCTAGGATGTGGTACCTTAAGTTTGATGCCTTTGTGTTGTCAATTTGATTTGTAAGATCGAAATCAGATCATTATGTTTATTTAAGAGTTGAAAATGATCGCCTTCTTATTGTTGCATTATATGTTGATGATATGTTGATGTTTGGGAAGGGTAAGGGTATGATTTCTGATTTTAAATCTCAGTTGTCAGCACAATTTGTGATGAAATATCTTGGGGCAGCAAGGTACATCTTGGGTATGGAAGTAGAGACAGGTCTAACAGAAATCTTTGGTTTAGTCAGAGTAAGTATGTGAAGGCTGTATTGGAAAGGTTTAGCATGGCAGATTATAGACCACTATGTGTTCCTGTTTCAATGAGAACAAATTTATCTGTAGATGATTGTCCAAAATCTCCTAGTGAGGTGGAGGACATGAGTAGAGTACCTTATGCTAGTGCAGTTGGTAGTCTTATGTATGCTATGGTTTGTACTAGACCAGACATTGCCCAAGCAGTGGGAGTCTTGAGTCAGTTTATGGCTAACCCTGGATGGGTACATTGGGATGTAGTTACACGAGTATTCAGATATTTGAGGGGTACATCAGATTACTCCATATGTTACCATGGTAACTCTTCTAGATCTCCACATTCAATTTGTATTTGTGGGTTTCTAGATTCAGATTGGGAAGGTGATATTCATAGCAGGAGATCCACCAGTGCTTATGTGTTCACTATGTTTGGTGGTGCCATCAGTTGGATGAGTAAGTGACAACTTGTGGTTGCTTTTTCCACTACAAAAGCTGAGTACATGGCTGCTAATCATTCTTGTAAGGAAGCCATTTGGATTAGGAGATTGTGTTATGATGTTGGTGTTGATGCAAAATAGATTACTATTTGATGTAATAGTCAGAGTGCTATTTTCCTTGCGAAGAATCCAACTTTCCATGCCAGAATGAAGCATATTGATGTGAAGTTTCACTTTGTGAGAGATATGGTGGAAGATGGATAGGTAAATTTGGAGAAGGTAGATACTATGAAGAATGTTGCAGATGCATTAACGAAACCAGTGGGCACTATGAAGTTCAGATGGTGTTTGGAGTCTATGGGCCTTTTTGCCTATAGCTACTAGTTCCTATTATGTTCCTACTGCTCTTACAAGGTGTTTGACAAGTGCGAGAATGTTAGGAATAAGGTGCCTCAACCTTGGATAATTCCTATTCTTATTAATTGTTTTGTAAAATGTATTTCTTGAAAATAATGTAATTAAGTGTGAGTGTACATGTCTAGTTGGCATGTTGATGTATCACTCCACTTGATGTGTCAGCATCTTGAATTGTGTGTAAGGAGATCATGGCTGAAATGATTATGATGAATTCCTATGACACGTAAGAGCTATTTCTAGAAGATTCAATGATGGGTGAAGACATGCAATGACATGTGGCAACTGATAAAGTTGAGTACTGTACACTCTTCCATAATCATAGGGTTTGGGGTTCCTATTTTCTTAGAGAATGGTAAAACCCTAATACGGCTATCTTTGGAAGTTGCCCTAAAAAGGAAAGCACATGATATAAGCATTTTTAGGGTTGCAGATAGATATAGAAAAAGAGCGTATTGTTGGTATGATCTGGTGCTATTGGATTTTTTTTTGTGTGTCGATTGTCTCTTGAAAGAACTTGCATTGCAAGTGTATTGTAACCATTGTGTTGAAAATAATACATTGTGTAGGTTTTGGAGTGCTGGGGTTTTTTACCGAAAGGTTTTCCCTAGGGTAAATCATTGTGTCATTCTCTATTTTCTGTATGCATGGTATATGGTTGCAATATCTTTGTTAAAGTAGTTAACGAATCTGAAATTGTAAGGATTTAAAATAATTTGCATAATACTTTCCTTTAGAGATTAGTGTAGGAAGTTGTTTCTGCACCTGAGTTTCCTTATAGCCAAGGGGGTAATGCCTTTCAGGCTAGGTCAGGTTTCAAAGGGAATCCATCTCAAGGAACACCTGGACCTAAAAACTATCATCCCAAAGGAAGTCAGAACCACCAAAAAAGAAAATTTCACAGCAACAACAATAACAATTACAATAGCAATAACAATAATAATGGGGGTTCTCAATCTAGCAATTCTCGCAACTGGCAGTGTGCAAAGTGATACCCAAACCCTCAGCTAGCTCAGAGTATGCCTCAAAACTCTTGTTGGGGTAGTTATCATCAGTCCAGTGCACCTTCTGTAGGAAGGAATTTTACTAAGAACACCGGATGTTACTCTTGTGGCCAACATAGTCACATTGCAGTTAATTGCCCTCAGAAATCTTCCCTAGCAGCTAGCTATAGACAAGCCGCTTCATAACCAATAGTAGGTAATGTAGGTAGGGCTCACCAATTATTTTCCACATTAGACCATGGAAAATCCAATCATTAGGGATCAGTCATTGAAACCCCAGGTTTGTTAAGGGGTATCTCTACCACTATACTATTTCATTTCAGGAGGAACAAATTCTTTTTATTTCACCTTCTTTAGTAGAGAAAAGTGGGCTGAAGGTAGTAAGGCAAGAAGATAGGTGCCAAGTTGAGATAGCCTTTGAGGAAAGAATAACCTCTGACTCTTGTGTCCATATTTGCAAGTTAGAACTTGGACCTTTTTCCACTTTAGTAGATCTTTGAGTTATTCCTCTAGGCTCGTATGGAGTAGTTTTGGGTATGGATTGGTTGGAAGCTCACAAAGCCACTTTGTATTGTAGAAACAAAAGCATTCAATGTTCAGATGACTTAGGAGAAGCTAAAAATATTGTTGGGGTACAATGACCCATCTCCCTCTGCATGATTTCTTTGATGCAACTCAAGAAGTGCATGTGCAAAGGATGCCAATTATTTGCAGTCTTAGTAGAGGACTTGGACCATGGGGAAAGTAGGGATGTATCATTAGATCATCCCCTATTATAGGATTAGTTGGATGTTTTTCCCAAGGAAATTCCTAGAATGCCTCCCAAGAGGGACATTGACTTCCAAATTGAGTTGGTTCCACCGCTTCGTACCGTATGACCACACAGGAACTTGAGGAACTTAAGCTTCAGTTGGAAGGGCTCTTGGAAAAAGGATTTATCAGACCCAGTGTGTCACCATGGGGTGCACTAGTAATATTTATGAAGTAGAAAGATATCTCTCTTCGATTGTGCATTGACTATCGTCAACTAAACAAACTCACTATCAAGAATCAGTATCCTTTACCCCGTATTGACAATCTATTGGATCAAATGAAAGGGGCAAAAATATTTTCAAAAATTGATCTCAAGTAAGAATACCATCAACTTATAATTTAGGAAGCCAATATTCATCAAACAACCTTCCGTACCAGGTATGGTCACTATGAGTTCAATGTGGTACCATTTGGGTTAACAAACACTCCTTTTGTATTCAAGCTTAATGAATGGGGTTTTATGAACTTACTTGGATAAATTTGTGATAGTTTTCTTTGATGATATCCTAGTTTTCTCCAAAAATCTTGAAGAACATGAGTTTCATCTTGACCGAGTATAGCAGTGCCTTCGAGAAAATCAACTTTATGCCAATGCCAAAAAGTGTGAATTCTTCCAGACAGAGGTTAAGTATCTTGGACACATCATTTCAGGAAATGGCATCATTGTTGATCCAACCAAAATTCAAGCCATAGTGGAGTGGCCAACTCTGACTAATGTCCCTGAATTTTTTAGCTTTATGGGACTAGTTGGGTATTATAGATTATTTATCAAAGAGTTCTCTCAGATAGCTCATCCCATTACTTCCTTGCAAAGGAAAGGTAAGAATTTTGTTTGGTCAGAAAAATGTGAGGCCAATTTCCAATGTTTGAAGGAAATATTAACCAGTGCTCCAATCTTGGTGGTTCGTGAACCATCAGGAAAATTTGTAGTTTGCATAGATGCCTCACTAGAAGGGATTGGGGTGGTTCTTATGCAAGAAGGACAAGTTGTGGGTTATGAGTCTAGGAAGATTAAAGATCATGAGCTCAACTACCCCACCCACAATCTAGAGCTTACAGTAGTAGTTCACGCCTTAGTAAAGTGGAGGCACTTTCTATTGGGTCATAAATTTGAACTCAAAAAAGATCATCAAAGCCTTCAGTATATATTCTCTCAATCTAACCTCAATGCTAGGCAACGTAGGTGCATGGAATTCTTATGTGAATATGAATGTGGTGCCAGATGCTTTGAGCAGGCACAAACATGTTCTATTAGTAGTATCCCTTAGCACAGACTTAGAGAAGAGGATCAAGGATGCTTTCACTTCTAACTCTTGGTTTCAGGAGGACAATATAGAAATAGAGTCAGGAAAACCCTTGGAAGGTCACTTCTTAGGATATTCCTTAGATACCCTTGGGTTTTTACGACAACAAAATGGAATCTATGTACCCGTGGTAGGAGATATTCATGCACTTATCCTTTTAGAAAACCACAAGGCTCCCTATTTTGCACATCTTGGGGTGAAGAAAATGTATGCTGACCTACGCCAGTTGTACTATTTGTTAGGAATGAAGAGAGATATTGTAGACTATGTGGCTAGATGTTTGGAATATCAGAGAGTGAAAGTAGAGAATCAACATCCCACTGGCCTTTTGCAACCTCACCTAGTGCCAGAATGGAAATGAGACATTATTTCCATGGATTTTATTGTGGGACTTCCATTTACTCCCAGGAGACATGACGCTATCATGGTAATAGTCAATAGACTTACTAAGGTAGCCAATTTTTCTCCCATGTAGTCCTCTTACTCAGCAGCTTCTGTAGCCAGAGTATTCATGAAGGACACTGTGAGAATCCATTTTATTCCCAGGAAAATCATATCTGATCATGATCCAGTATTCAAATCAGCTCTTTGGACTTCACTTCAGCACACTTTAGGGACTCAGCTCAACTTCAGTTCAGCCTATCACCTCGAGATAGATGGGCAAACAGAATGAGTCTATCAGGTTCTTAGGGATACGCTCAGAATGTATGTTATAGATAGGCAGACCCATTGGGAAGAATATCTATATTTGGTGGATTTTTCTTATAATAATAGTTATCACAGTTCCATAGGTATGTTTCCTTTTCAGGCTTTGTATGGCTGTCCATGCTGCACTCCCTTAAGTTGGGACCGATTGGAGGACAGGGTACTTCTAGGCCTTGAGATGTTGCAGGATATGGAGTAGTAGGTCAAGCATATCAAAGAGCATATTTTGACAGCCCAGGATAGGCAGAAGAATTATGCTGATGCTCACAAGACTGATGTACACTTCACTCTTTGTGATAGAGCATTTTTTAGGGTGTATCCATGAAAGAGTCCAATCCATTACCGAAAGGGCTCCAAGTTGGCACCCTGATTTGTTGGCCCTTTTGAATTCCTAGAGGGTATAGGACCAGTAGCTTATTGGCTTGCCTTTCTTCCTAGCCTTTCTTGTATTCATGATGTATTTCATGTTTCATTTCTTAGAAAATATATTCCTAATCTGAGTCATGTTTTGGATTGGAATGCATTACAGGTAGCAGACAGAAAGCTGGCTTTAGAGCTGATACATATTTTGCAGCAGTGGACACTGACCCTCAGGGATCACACCATAGATCAAGCAAGGGTCCAATGGGACCCCAATGATTATTCCTCCACTACATGGGAGGATGCTTATAGACTTAGAGATGCCTATCTATATCTATTTTTAGGCTTCCAGGACTAAGCCTGACTCTAGGGGGGAGGATGTAATATCCTCTCCTATGGTGATACTTGGACTTTATGATTTGGAAATTCTATTATGATGGTTAGAACTATACATTTACATTTATGTTTTGTGGGTGATGATATGCTTATCAGATGATTGATATGCTCATTTATGGTTATCATTTATATGTTTATGAGATTAGAAAACCATCTAGTTTTATGTTTTATGGATCTAACCCAAGGATTTGATTATAATCATTATCATGATGTTTTATGTTTCCTGAATATATGTCTAATGTGTTTTCATGACTTAGGATGAAGTCATAGTTACTCACTTAGTGAGGTCCACACGATGTATCAATCCTCGTCATCTACTTGCATATATATGATTTGTATATCCATACGTATCCATGTATCTCTTCTTGGTGATAGCGGAGTGTAGGTACTAGGTATCGTCTCCACCTGGCTTCACAGGTCTGAGTGATCCCTCAAAATCCTCGATCATTGTTGTTGTTACAGGGATATCACCAGGTTCCATAGGAAAGAACTCTACCTCTGATTCTTTAACCTTTAGGTGGGGAGTTCCTAAGTCGGTCCCTTGGGTGGATGATGTATTTTTGTGTCCTCTAAGTTTGTTGGCTTTGTGGATCTTGTAGTTGGTTTCTTGTCTTTTTGCATTCTTTGAGGATGAGGTTTTGAGTATGGTAGATCTAACTATCTTCATGGTATGTTCAATTTTGTTAGCAGATTATTGATGTGAATTATTGTATGATTCAGTAATTTATTTTTATTAGTAGATACTTATGTACTAGTGTATCTTGTTAGGAATGAGTTAGTATGTGATCAAATCTTGTGATTTTAATATCAATAATAATAAAGAGCTCTATGATATTATTTTATAATATTCATAATAATAAAATACCTATGGTAATAATAAATGTTTTAATAATAGTGATATATTTCACCTTATATATCACTATTGTGTTTTGAAAAGAATATGGATTAGTGTATGAATAAATAATATGTTTTATAATAATAATATTATGTTTGCAATAATATTTATAATAATAATAATAATATATTTACACATAGGCATATGGGTGCACACATATGCATATGCATACATATATTTATATAATTATTGGCGAGTATGGAATTATTGCATTATATTAATAAACAATCAAATAAGTTAATGATATGGTAAATGTGTTGTAAATAATAATTACTATTACCTTATCTAAATAAAAGAAACATAAATCAGATTATGGTAATAGGTAAATTTAATTATATCTCTTCCGGGAAAGACTTTAATAATATTGTTTAAGCCTAATTATTAATGGATGGATAGTTGGGATGGTTGCATGGGTTTGATTTCCCGTGTAACCACCTCCTCCAATCTATATACAGGAAATATTTCATGTATGAAAGGGTGTTGGATAGGAGTTGATTCAGAAAGAAACGATAACAAGATTAGTATTATGCTTGTAGGAAAATTATATTTGTGAGGAGAAAATTTAGTATTCTCTGATTTTGGCATTTGGTGGTTACAGGTAAAGGCTGGACATTGCATTCAGAAGGATTGAAGGAGTGCTGGAAAACTTTGGGAGTATTGGATACTTCTCCATCAACCGAATCCATGCAGGACTCCAGGTTGGAATTTATCATGACAGTTAACTCTCCTTTGTATTATGAAATGATAAAATTATCATCGGATATTTTCTCTATATGCTTGTTTCTTATATAGGCTTCAAAACATTTATGTTTCATATATCATTGTGTCTTTATTTTTGGAAAAGAGAATATGATCATATTTATCAAATACATATTGCTTCTGATTCATTATGAATATGAATACTACTAGCATTTGTAAGAGTCTAGAGAATCCATAGCATTTTCATTTCATCTACCTTTATAATCAGATTTGATCTCTCGCGTTTAGAGTAGGGTTTGTAATCTGTCATTTGTAATCTGTAATTTGTATTCCATCATTTGTAATCTGTAATTTGCAATCTATCATTTGTAACTTGTCATTTGTAATTTCGTCAGCCGTGTATAGAAATATACGTTGCTATATAATTGTAGTCTGTCAGCCATGTATTGAAATATACATTGCTATTATGTTAGCCATTACTGTATTACTGTATTATGGCATCCGATTATACAAGTGTAACATGAATTTAATTTTTTGTTCTCTACCATAAAAGAATGCGCATGGGTTAGGGTTAGGTAGAAAGAAGCAGTAATATTTGTATAAATATAACATAGTATTACATTTAGATTATGTATCCTATTTATAGAAATATAACATAGTAGAACATAGTATAACATTTAGATTATTTATAAAAGTATAACATTGATACGTTAATTTCTTATACTTTAAGTTATACTTGTATAAAGAAATTAAGTGCCTTTCAGGATGATTGAAATAGGTTTCAGCTTCCTTGGAGTTAAGATGCAACTTCTAGATTTTAGATTTTTTCAAAAAAATCAGACTTAGTTAAATTTCAGGCACGTGAGATTTTATAGAGCATTGTGTTTTGGCATGTGAAATTTTGTGTAACTTTAAATGTGTTCCTTATGTGTTTGGTGGAGGTTATATGGTGCATTTGGATGTTTTAATAGGGTTAGGATGTGTGTAGGAAGCAGAATTAGGCTTTAGGATTGTCTAGGAGGATCAAGACTGTCCTAGGCGTCCCTAAACGTTCCTAATTTTCCTAAACATCCCTAAACTACCTTATTATTTTATATTCTTTGATGCAGTTCTCAAATGTGTTTATGATGTTTTTTTACTACATGTATGATGTATTTTTGATGTGTGGGTTCAAGGTAGAAAACCTAAGAACACTAAGTGAGTGGCTCTCAGTGCGGGGCCAGGGCCCTAAGTGGCTAGAACCAGGATAACCGAATGAAGAGTTATTTAACAAGTGAAAATTTAATAAAACTTATGGGAATGGGTTAAAACACTAAAAATATTAATTTATGCCTTGCTCATGCCATTAGCCCTAGTAAAGGCTATGGATGGGAGTGGGAGAAGTTACCTATGCGTAGGTACGATTGAGTGGTGCTTGTCTATACGAAAGGCATTCAATTCCGCATGTGCCTACTTGGGGGCTGGGGCCTGGAGTGGCTAGTACCAGGACAACCCAAGGGGTGAGGGCTATGGGATGACACTCACTTAGGTTTTTTCTTAGAGTTACTACCAATCCTTAAAACAATTGTGAAAAGATTTTATAGTTTGACCTTCTTTCATTTCATATTTGGGAAACATTTCGCAACCCTAGGTATGGCCTAGCTATCCCTTCTTTGTGCAACTTGGTGTTTATGTCATAGCATGGGGAAGTGGGCCTTTTTCTATCCATGTGGTTGGGTGGTAAATTTTTTTATCAAGGTATCTTTTGCGGATGCAATGCTTGAGGATTCATGCTTTCTTAATGTTCCAGTTTTGGAGAATGAAGACTTTATCTTTCATGATGTAAAATTATTGTTACTTCCCAAGAGGAGATGAATGTAATGTAATCATAAATGTACTTCAAAATTATGTTTTTGGAATGGGTAGACTTAGGGAAAAATAAAAGGGAAAGCATGAACTTTATGTATATGATGTTGGAAAAAGAAAAGGATTTTGTAACATTCCAAGTAAATTAGTATGTTTCTCATTATTGTTAATTAAGTGAAAAGCTATTGAAAAATAAATGTAATATTTGTAATGTATGAAAATGAATTAGATGATAATATTTGCTTTAAAATTTATCTCATTCATAAAGGATACTTAAGAATAAAAATGGATTTAAATGGAAAATTGAAATGAAAGTACTTTGTATTTCTTTATAAAGAATTTGCAAATGTTGAGATGTAGTTTGCTTAAGAAGTAAATCAAGATGCTAGTACACTAAATGGACTTAAATAAATTATTCATTTATTTAGAAGAGAACCTTGGAGGAATCTAAATTAAACTATGTTGTGTTTATGTACTTCTTTTAAAAATTCAAGTTTTTTCATAAATCATTACTTAGGTTTTCTTTTACAAGAGAATCTCTATTCTCTTTCCCCGGTTCCCTTGCGGGGCATGAAATCTTTGGTATCAAAGAACTAAGTTGCTACACTGGGGCCATGGGAATTTGGTCCATGCTTCGTAAAAATTTTAATTCATTTAAGGAAACACTTAAACATAGAATTGGACTAGGACCCTTAAACTTATTCTTCTTCTTACTCATAGCGGGATGCTTCATATAACCCGCAGTAGAAGGGGAGGTGCCCGAAATAACCCTCCTAGATCTCAACAAGAGAGCTCTCATGAAGAAGAACAATATGAGGGTAGGGGGATCAATCTGATAATCAATCAGGAGGTTTTCAAGGGGCTCAAGTACAAGAACTCCTACAACAGATCCTTCAGAGGTTAGATGCAGGGTAGGATAGAGGTCACCATGAGGAGACTAACACTCACCATTCAAAAAGGGAAAGGAGTCCTAGGAGGAAAGATCAAGAAATGGAAGAAGATGCTTTGCATTCTTCTCACATGTGAGACCTCCTTAGGACTAAGACTAACCCCTTTAGGGGAACTCAAGGTGGATCTACCATTGAATCTTGGTTGCTAGACTTGGAAAGGCTTTTTTCCATGCATCCTTACAATAGCAACACCAAAGCCTAGTTTGCAGTCAATCACCTTAGAGACTCTACATCCACTTGGTGGGAATAAAAGAGAGAGAAAATTCACATAGATATTACCACTCTTTCATGGGAACTATCCCTAGAACTCTTTTGAGCCAAATTTCTTTCTAACCACTAGAGACAGGAAAGAGCCAAAGAGTTTAACAACCTAAGGTAGCTAACTATGTCAGTTGATGACTATGAGAGGAAGTTCTTGGAACTAAAGCCACACTCAGGATATAAGGATGATGAACCCATGGTGACTCAACACTTCCTCACAGGACTCAATGGTCACTTGGCCAGCAGCGTATGAATGTTCAAACCATAGACAGTTAATGATGCGGTCATCAAGGCTCATCTTGAGGAAAAAAATGTAACCTTGGGGTTAGGAGGTCAGATAGGTGGACAAGGGGGTAATGCCTTTTAGGCCGTGTTAGGTTTCAAAGGGATTCCATCTCAAGGAGCACTAGGACCTAGAAAATATCATCCCAATAGAAGTGAGCACCACCAGAAAAGAAAATTTCAAGGCAACAACAACAACAATTACAATGGACATAACAATAACAATAATAATGGGGGTTCTCAATCTGGAAATTCTCACAACTGGCAGCATGCAAAGTGATACTTGAACCCTCAGCTAGCTCACAGTATGCCTCAAAACTCTAGTCAGGATAGCTATCAACAGTCCAGTGCACCTTTCACAGGAAGGAATTTTGTTAAGAACATCGGATGTTACTCTTGTGGCCAACATGGTCACATTCTAGTTAATTGCCCTTAGAAATCTTCCCCAGCAGCCAACTATAGACATGCCACTTCATAACTAATAGTAGGTAATATAGGTAGGGCTTACTGATTATTTTCCACATTAGAACATGCACAAGCCAATCATCAGGGATCAGTCATCAAAACCCCAAGTTTGTTAAAGGGTATCTCTACCACTATACTATTTAATTCAGGAGCAATAGATTCTTTTATTTCACCTTCTTTAGAAGAGAAATATGGCTTGAAGACAGTAAGGCAAGAAGATAGGTGCTAGGTTGATCTAGCCTCTGGTGCAAGAATAACCTCTGACTCTTGTGTCCATAGTTGCAAGTTACAACTTGAACCTTTTTCCACCTTAGTAGATCTTTGAGTTATTCCTCTCGGCTCGTATGTAGTAGTTTTGGGTATGGATTGGTTGGAAGCTCAGAAAGCCACTTTGGATTGTAGAAACAAAAGCATTTAGTGTTCAGATGACTTAGGAGAACCTAAAAATATTGTTGGGGTACAACAACTCATCTCCCTCCGCATTATTTCTTCGATGCAATTCAAGAAGTGCATGCGTAAAGGATGCAAATTATTTGCAGTCTCAGTAGAGGAATTGGACCAAGGGAAAATTAGGGATGTATCATTAGATCATCCCCTATTATAGGAGTACTTGGATGTTTTTACCAAGGAAATTCCTAGAATGCCTCCCAAGAGGGACATTGACTTCCAAATTGAGTTGGTTCTAGGAGTAGAAACAATCTCCAAAGCTCCATACCGTATGACCACATAGGAACTTGAGGAACTTAACCTTCAGTTGGAAGGGCTCTTGGAAAAAGGATTTATCAGACCCAGTGTGTCACCATGGGGTGCACCAGTAATATTTGTGAAGAAGAAAGATGACTCTTTGCTTGTGCATTGACTATCGTCAACTCAACAAAGTCACAATCAAGAATCGGTATTGACGATCTATTTGATCAAGTGAAAGGGGAAAATGTATTTTTGAAAATTTATCTCAAGTTATGATACCATCAACTTAGAATTTAGGAAGCCAATATTCATCAAACTGCCTTTCATACCAGGTATGGTTAATATGAGTTCATCGTGGTACCATTTGGGTTAACAAACACTCCTTTTGTATTGATGAGCTTAATGAATGGGGATTTCAGAACTTACTTGGATAAATTTGTGATAGTTTTCTTGGATGATATCTTAGTAATCTCCAAAACTTTTGAAGAACATGAGGTTCATCTTTGCCAACTATTGTAGTGCCTTCGAGAAAAACAACTTTATGCCATTGCTGAAAAGTGTGAATTCTTCCAGACAGAGGTTAAGTATCTTGGACACATCATTTCAGGAAATGGCATCACTGTTGATCCAGCCAAAAATCAAGCCATAGTGGAGTGGCCAACTCTAACTAACGTCCCAGAAGGTTACAGATTTATGGGACTAGCTGGGTATTATAGATGATTTTTCAAAGAGTTCTCTCGGATAGCTCATTCGATTACTTCCTTGCAAAGGAAAGGTAAGAAGTTTGTTTGGTAAGAAAAATGTGATGCCGATTTCCAATGTTTGAACGAAAGATTAACCAGTGCTCCAATCTTTGTGGTTTGTGAACCATCAGGAAAATTTGTAGTTTGCACAGATGCCTCACTAGAAGGGATTGGGGAAGTTCTTATGCAAGAAGGACAAGTTGTGGCTCATGAGTCCAGGAAGCATAAAGATCATGAGCTCAACTACCCCACCCTTGATCTAGATCTTGCAGTAGTAGTTCACACCTTAGTAAAGTGGAGGCACTTTCTGTTGGGTCATAAATTTGAACTCCAAACATATCATCAAATCCTTCAGTACATATTCTCTCAACCTAACCTCAATGATAGGAAACACAAGTGGATGAGATTCTTATGTGAATATTAGTTTGATGTTATGTACATCCAAGGGAAGATGAATGTGGTGGCAAATGCTTTGAGCAGGTGCATACTTGTTCTATCAGCACTATCCCTTAGCACATATTTAGAGAAGAGGATCAGGGAGACTCTCACTTCTGACTCTTGGTTTCAAGAGGTCAAGACATAAATAGAGTCGGGAAGACCCTTGGAAGGTCTCTTCTTAGGATATTCCTTAGATACCCTTGGGTTTTTGTGATAGAAAAATAGAATCTATGTACTCATGGTAGGAGATCTTCATGCACTTATTCGTTCAGAAAGCCACAAGGCTCCCTATTCGGCACATCCCAGGGTGAAGAAAATGTATGATGACCTACGATAGTTGTACTATTGGTCAAGAAGGAAGAGAGATATTGTAGACTATGTTGCTAGATGTTTGGAGTGTCAGAGAGTGAAATCAGAGCATCAACATCCCGCTCGCCTTTTGCAACCTCACCTAGTGCCAGAATGGAAATGAGGCATTATTTCCATATATTTTATTGTGGGACATCTAGTTACTCCCAAGAGACATGATGCTATCATGGTAACAGTCAATAGAACCACTAAGGTAGCCCATTTTTCTCCCATGCAGTCCTCCTACTCAGCAGCTTCTGTAGCCAGAGTATTCATGAAGGACATTGTGAGACTCCACTATATTCCCAAAAAAATCATATCCGATCATGATCCAGTATTCACATCAACTCTTTGGACTTCACTTCAGCACACTTTAGGGACTCAGCTCAACTTCAGTTCAGCCTATCACCTCGAGATAGATGGGCAAACAGAATGAGTCTATCAGGTTCTTAGGGATACGCTCAGAATGTATGT
>MU224363.1:3254177-3265859 GCA_018584345.1 Thuja plicata
GTTTATGAGATTAGAAAACCATCTATTTTTATGTTTTATGGATCTAACCCAAGGATTTGATTCTAACCATTATCATGATGTTTTATGTTTCATGAATATGTGTCTAATGTGTTTTCATGACTCAGGATGAAGTCATGGTTACTCACTTAGTAAGGTCCACACGATGTATCAATCCTTTTCATCTACTTGCATATATCTAATTTGTATATCCATATGTATCCATGTATCTCTTCTTGGTGAAGCAGGAGTGCAGGTACCAGGTATCATCTCCACCTAGCTTCATAGGTCTGAGTGATCCCTCAAAATCATCAATCATTGTTGTTGTTACGAAGATATCACCAGGTTCCATAGGAAGGAACTCTACCTTTGATCCTTTTACATTTAGGTAGGGATTTCCTGAGTCAGTCCCTTGTGTGGATGATGTATTTTTGTGTCCTCTTAGTTTTTTGGTTTTGTGGATCTTTGATGCAGGAGCATCCCAGGGTAGTTGGCTATCCTGCATGTTTGGGAGATTTTATGGATTCATGTGGACTTATTTTCATTTGTGAGGGATTTTGTAGAGTTGGATAAACCTACTTGGGTCTCGGGTAATTATTTTTGATGTATTTAATGGGACTTGGCATGGTCTTGGTCACTTGGCATGGACTGGGAGGAGCTTAGCCTTGCTTAGGAATTTGGTGCCTATTACAGGCCATATAAGTAACTTTCTACAAAGTGTTAGAGGAAAAAAAATTTAGGGATTGAAGAGGGCTTAGATTTCTACTTACGGTTCAAAGCATGAGTCCTAATCCATCCGAAGCTAGGAGATATCGCAATTTTACTAAGACATCAATTTTGGGCATTTAATTATTGTTATTGGCTGACTTGTGGCATTTAATTTATGTGTTTGTATTTAATTTATGTTCAGGGCTGACCTGTGGCTTAGATTGGTATAAGTAGGGGTTGTCGGGGAAGTCTTTAGTCATTATTCATTCATCCTGGAGAAGAGGAAGAGGTAGAGGAGCGAGTTTTGAGAAGAGCTAGTGGCTGCGGCTTGGGGGACAAGGGGATTGCTTGGTGGACTTGAAAGCACAAGTTTACATCTTCCTTGGGGGTTCCTACCAGTGTGTGGATCTGGACAAGCTAGGATTATTCATCCACCTAGGAGAAGAGGAGATGGTTGTGGAGCAAGTTTTGAGAGGAGCTAGTGGCTGCGGCTTGGGAAACAAGGAGATTTTTTGGTGGGCTTGCGAGCACAAGTTTAGATCTTCCTTGGGTGTTCCTACCAGTGTGTAGATATAGGCTATCTAGGGTTTCATTTGGATCTTTCAAGTTCTTAAAGATTTTCTATTGTAATTGCATTGTATTTGGCCGTAACTCAGAAGGCCTTACAGCTGGGCAGGTTGGATGAAAATATAATGATTCTATTATGAGTATTTGCATTGTGTGGATATAAATCTCTTTGTTGTTATTTATATTCCATTGTGTGGTTATTGGCTGGGGGCTAGGACATCTCCATTGGGGATCCTCCTACCTTGACCTTCATTAGATGATATTAGAGCACAGTTGTTCTTGAGTGTGTGGACAGAGCACCAAATTTGAGGCAGTTTACACTAGGACCTTGGGTGGAGTTTATCAGAGCATAGTTTTTCCTGAGTGTGTGGACAAAGTGCAGAATGTGAGGCATTTTACACCAAGAACTTGGGTGGAGTTTATCAGATAGTGGTTATCCTTCAGTGTGTGGACAGAGTGCCAAATGTGAGGCAGTTTGCACCAGGACCTGCAGTAAAGGTTGGATCTAGTTGGTGATTCATTACAGAG
Organism: Thuja plicata; assembly: GCA_018584345.1. Classification (NCBI taxonomy): domain Eukaryota; kingdom Viridiplantae; phylum Streptophyta; class Pinopsida; order Cupressales; family Cupressaceae; genus Thuja; species Thuja plicata. The sequence continues at coordinate 3,255,978 of MU224363.1, forward strand.
GGTTTGTGAAGATCTTAGAAGATGGCTCTAAGAAGATTAGACCCTGCGATGATTGCAAAACTCCATGATGTGGTGGAGAAGAATATTTCAAAGAATTTTTCTCGAATGGAAGCTAGATTGACTAATCAAGTTAAGGAATGGATGGTTGAGAGTGATCCATCTCTGGATAAATTTCATAAGAGAGTTTGAGAGATCTTGAAACCGTGGAGCTGGAGTCTACCGATCAGGAAGCGAGTTGTCTGGCCTGTTAGAAGACTTGTTTGAGAGAGAAGAGGGCATAGCAAGGTTGAGATGGAAGTTGGTTTTGTTGATCAGTGTGTGGAGTCTGATATGGAACCTGTAGAGAAACTTGTGGTTGTTGCTGAGGAGCTTCCTAACCTTGTTGATGTTGTGGTTGAGATTGGTTTTCATGATCAGTTGGTTGAGTCTGACATGGAAATTATGGAGCACTTGGTCATGGATAATCAGGTTCCTAAGGGTGATGATTGATATCTTGGTGATATGGATGTTGTTGATATGGATGTTGCTAGTGTGGATTCACTAGTTGTTGATGTGGTTGAGGATCTACATGATACTGCAGATCTGTATGTTCCTGATGTGGACCTATTGGTGGTTGGCATGGTTGAGGATTTACATGTTTCTCCTATTGTGGATTTAAGCTTACATGTTGCTGATGTGGATTTCATGTTTGATGACATTGATGGTTTTGATAAGTTACAGAGGTTATTGGTGAGGTACTATGTTCAGTTTGTTCCTGGGAGTGAGCATGCTGATTGGATGGTTGACATTCTAGTGGTTGACAGATGGATGCGGATCTAGATGATTTACATGTTGGTTCTATTTTCCTTGTTGGAGTGGAAGCCTTTGTTGAAGATGAAGATGGTTGTGGATATTTCATCTGGCATCAAAGTATGAGGCATACTTCTTTTCACACCTGGGGAGTCTGATGCAGGAGCATCCCAGGGTAGTTGGCTATCCTGCATGTTTGGGATATTTGATGTAGTCGTGTGGACTTATTCTCATGTGTGAGGGATTTGGTAGAGTTGGATAAACCTACTTGTGTCTTGGGTAATTCATTTTGATGTATTTAATGGAACTTTGCATGGTCTTGGTTGCTTGGCATGGACTAGGAGGAGCTTGGCCTTGCTTAGGAATTTGGTGCCTATTATAGTCCATATAAGTAATTTTACACAAATATTTAGAGGATTATAATTTCAGGGATTGAATAGGGCCTATATTTCTACCTATGGTTTGAATCATGAGTCCTAATTCATCCGGAGCTAGGAGATATCGCAATTTTACTAAGACATCAATTTTGGGCATTTAATTGTTGTTGTTGGCCGACTTGTGGCATTTAATTTATGTGTTTGTATTTAATTTATGTTCAGGGCCTACCTGTGGCTTAGATTGGTATAATTAGGGGTTGTGGGGGAAGTCTTTAGTCATTATTCATTCATCCTGGAGAAGAGGAAGAGATAGAGGAGCGAGTTTTGAGAAGAGCTAGTGGTTGTGGCTTGGGGGACAAGGGGATTACTTGGTGGACTTGCAAGCACAAGTTTAGATCTTCGTTGGGGGATCCTACCAATGTGTGGATCTAGACTAGCTAGGATTATTCAACCACTTGGGAGAAGAGGAGGTGGTTGTGGAGCGAGTTTTGAGAGGAGCTAGTGGCTGCGGCTTGGGAAACATGGAGATTGTTTGGTGGGCTTGCGAGCACAAGTTGAAATCTTCCTTGGCTATTCCTACCAGTATGTGGATCTAGGCTTGCGAGCACAAGTTGAAATCTTGCAACCACCTCCTCCAATCTATATACAGGAAAGATAAAAGTATCATTGGGTGTTTTCTCTGTATGCTTGTTACTTAAATAGGCTTCAGAATGTTTATGTTTCATATATCATTGTGTCTTTATTGTTGGAAAAGAGAACATGATCATATTTGTCAAATACGGATTGCTTCCTATGCATTTTGAATATGAATACTACTGGCATTTTTAAGAGTCTGGAGAATCCATAGCATTTTCATTTCATCTACCTTTATAATCAAATTTGATCTCTCATGTTTAGATTAGCATTTGTAATCCGTCATTTGTAATCTTTAATTTGTATTCCATCATTTGTAATGTTGTCAGTCGTGTATAGAAATATACATTGCTATATCATTGTAGTCTGTCAGCCCTGTATAAAAATATATGTTGCTATTCTGTCAGCCATTACTGTATTAATATATTATGCCATCCGATTATACAAGTGTAACATGAATTTAATTGTCTGTTCTCTGCCATAAAAGAATGCACATAGGTTAGGGTTAGGTAGAAAGAAGCAGAAATATTTGCAAAAATATAACATAGTATAACATTTAGATTATTTATACTATTTGTAGAAATATAACATAGTAGAACATAGTATAACATTTAGATTATTTATACAAGTATAACATTGATACTTTAATTTCTTATACATTAAGTTATACTTGTATAAAGAAATTAGGTGCCTTTCATGATGATTGAAATAGGTTTTAGCTTCCTAGGAGTTAAGATGCAACTTCTAGGTTTTAGATTTTTTCAAAAAAATCAAACTTAGTTAAATTTCAAGTACGTGAGATTTTACAGAGCATTGTGTTTTGGCATGTGAAATTTGGTGTAACTTTAAATGTGTTCCTTATGTGTTTGGTGGAGCTTATATGGTTCATTTAGATGCTTTAATAGGGTTAGGATGTGTGTAGGAAGCATGATTAGGCTTTAGGATTGTCTACGAGGACCAGGAGCATTCTAGGCCTCCCTAAACGTTCCTAAGTTTCCTAAACATCCCTAAACAACCTTATTATTTTATATTCTTTGATGCAGTTCTTAAATGTGTTTATATTGTGTTTTTACTACATCTATGATGTATTTTTTATGTGTGGGTTAAGGGTGGAAAACCTAAGAACACTAAGTGAGTGGCTCTTAGTCCGGGGCCAGGGCCCTAAGTGGCTAGAACAAGGATAACCTACTGAAGAGTTATTTAACAATTGAAAATTTAATTAAACTTATGGGAATGGGTTAAAACACTAAAAATATTAATTTATGCCTCACCCATGCCATTAGAACTAGTAAACGCTATGGATGGGAGTGGGAGAAGGTACCTATGTGTAGGTTTGATCGAGTGGTGCTTGTCTATACGAAAGGCATTCGATTCCGCATGTGCCTACTTGGGGGTCAAGGCTTGGAATGGCTAGTACTAGGATAACCCAAGGGGTGAGGGCTATGGGATGACACTCACTTAGGTTTTTTCTTAGATTTTCTACCAAGCCTTAGAACCTTTGCAAAAATATTTTATACTTTGATCTTCTTTCATTTCCTATTTGGGAAACATTACCCAACCCTAGGTATGGCCTAGCTATCCCTTCTTTCTTGACCTTAGTGTTTATCTCCTAGCATGGGGGAGTGGGCCTTTTGGTATCCATGTGGTTGGGTGGTAAATATTTTTATCGAGGTATCTTTTGCGGATGCGGTGCTTGAGGATTCATGTTTGCTTAATGTTCCAATTTTGGATAATGAAGACTTTATCTTTCATGATGTAAAATTATTGTTAGCTCCCAAGAGGAGATGAATGTAATGTAATCATAAATGTACTTCAAAATGATGTATTTGGAATGGGTAGACTTAGGGAAAAAGAAAAGGGAAAGCGTGAACTTTATGTACATGATGTTGGAAAAATAAAAGGATTTTGTAACATTCCAAGTAAATTAGTATGTTTCTCATTATTGTTGATTAAGAGAAAAGCTATTTTAAAAAAAATGTAATATTTGTAATGTATCAAATGAATTAGATGATTCTATTTTCTTTAAAAGTTGTCTCATTCATAAAGGATACTTAGGAATAAAAATGGATTTAAATGGAAAATTGAAATGAAAGTACTTTGTATTTCATTATAAAGAATCTGCAAATGTTGAGATGTAGTTTGCTTAAGAAGTAAATCAAGTTACTAGTACACTAAATGGACTTAAATAAATTGTGCATTTATTTAGAAGGGAACCTTGGAGGAATCTAAGTTAAACTATGTCGTGTTTATGTACTTTTAAAAATTCAAAATTTTTCATTAATCATTACTTAGGTTTTCTTTTACAAGAGAATATTTGTTCTCTTTCCCCGGTTCCCTGGCGGGGCATGACATCTTTGGTATCAGAGCACTAAGTTTATACACTAGGGCCCTGAGAATTTGGCCCATGCTTCTTAAACCTTTTTATTCATTTAAGGAAAAACATAAACATAGAATTGGACTAGGACCCTTAAACTTATCCTTCTTCTTACTCATGGTAGGATACCTCGTATAACTCTTAGTAGAAGGGGAGGTGATTTAAATACCCCTCCTAGATCTCAACAAGAGAGCTCTCATGAAGAAGAAAAATACAAGGGTAGGGGAGATCAATTTGATAATCAATTAGGAGGTTTTTATGGGGCTCAAGTACAAGAACTCCTACAACAGATCCTTCAGAGGTTAGATGTAGGGCAGGATAGAGGTCACCATGGGGAGACTAACACTCACCATGAGGAAAGGGAAAGGAGTCCTACTAGGAGAGATTAAGAAATGGAAGAAGATTCTTTGTGTGATTCTTACATACAAAACCTCCTTAAGACTAAGACTAAACCATTTAGGGGAACTCATGGTGGATCTACCACTGAAACTTGGTTGCTAGACTTGGAAAGGATTTTCTCCATTCATCCTTACAGTAGCAACACCAAAGCCTAGTTTGCAATCATTCACCTTTGAGACTCTACATCCACTTGGTGGGAATTAGAGAGAGAGAAAATTCACATAGATATTACCACTCTTTCATGGGAACTATTCCTAGAACTCTTTCGAGCCAAATTTATTTCTAACCACTGGAGATGGGAAAGAGCCAAAGAGTTTCACAACCTAAGGCAGGTAACTATGTCAGTTGATGACTATGAGAGGAAGTTCTTGGAACTCAATCCCCACTCAGGATATAAGCATGATGAGCCCATGCTGACTCAACACTTCCTTAGAGGACTCAATGGTTTCTTAGCCGACAGTGTATGAATGTTCAAACCCCAAGTAGTTAATGATGCGGTCATCAAGGCTCGTCTTGAGGAAGAAAATGTAGCCTTGGGGTTAGGAGGTCAGATAGGTGGCCAAGGGAGTAATTCCTTTTAAATCAGGTCAGGTTTCAAAGGGAATCCATCTCAAGGAGCACCTTGACCTAAAAACTATCATCCCAAAGAAAGTCAGAACCACTAGAAAAGAAAATTTCACAACAAAAACAACAACAATTACAATGGCAATAAAAATAATAATGGGGGTTCTCAATATAGAAATTCTCACAACTGGTAGCATGCAAAGTGATACCCAAACCCTCAGCCAGCTAAGAGTATGCCTCAAAACTCTAGTTGGGGTAGCTATCGACAGTCTAGCACACCTTTTGTTGAAAGGAATTTTGTTAAGAACACTAGATGTTACTCTTGTGGCCAACATGGTCACATTGCACTTAATTGCCCTCAAAAATATTCCCCAGTAGCCAGCTATAGATAGGCTGCTTCAGAACCAATAGTAGTTAATGTAGGCAGGGCTCACCAAGTATTTTCCACATTAGACCACGGATAAGAAAATCATTAGGGATCAGTCATCGAAACCCCAGGTTTGTTAAGGGGTATCTCTACCACTATACTATTTGATTCAGGAGCAACATATTCTTTTATTTCACCTTCTTTAGTAGATAAATGTGGGCTAAAGGAAGTAACGTAGGAAGATAGGTGGCAGGTTGAGCTAGCCTCCGGGGAAAGAATAACCTCTAACTCTTGTGTCCATAGTTGCAAGTTAGAACTTGGACCTTTTCCCACCTTAGTAGATCTTTGAATTATTCCTCTAGGCTCGTATGGAGTAGTTTTGGGTATGGATTGGTTGGAAGCTCACAAAGCCACTTTGCATTCTAGAAACAAAAGCATTCAATGTTTAGATGACTTAGGAGAACCTAAAAATATTGTTGGGGTACAATGGCCCATCTCCCACCGCATGATTTTTGCAATGCAACTCAAGAAGTGCATGCACAAAGGATGCCAATTATTTGTAGTCTCAGTAGAGGACTTGGATGAAGGGGAAAGTAGGGATGTATCATTAGATAATCCCCTATTACAGGAGTAGTTGGATGTTTTTCCCAAGGAAATTCTAGGAATGCCTCCCAAGAGGGACATTGACTTCCAAATTTAGTTGGTTCCAGGAACAGAACCAATCTTCAAATCTCCATACCATATGACCACACAGGAACTTGAGGAACTTAAGATTCAGTTGGAAGGGCTATTGGAAAAAGGATTTATCAGACCCAGTGTGTCACCATGGGGTGCACCATTAATATTTGTGAAGAAGAAAGATGGCTCTCTTTGATTGTGCATCGACTATCGTCAACTCAACAAAGTCACAATAAAGAATCGGTATCCTTTACCCCGAATTGGTGATCTATTTGATTAAATGAAAGGGTAAAAAATATTTTCATAAATTGATCTTAAGTAAGGATACCATCAAATTAGAATTCTAAAAGTTGATATTCATCAAACAGCCTTCCGTACTAGGTATGGTCACTACGAGTTCACCATGGTACCATTTGGGTTAATGAACGCTCCTTCTGTATTCATGAGCTTCATGAATGTGGTTTTCAGAACTTACTTGGATAAATTTGTGATATTTTTCTTGGATCATATCTTAGTGTTCTCTAAAACTCTTGAAGAACATGATGTTCATCTTTGCCGAGTATTGTAGTGCCTTCAAGAAAATCAACTTTATGCCAATGCCAAAAAGTGTGAATTCTTCTAGACAAAGGTTAAGTATCTTGGACATGTCATTTCAGGAAAAGGCATCACTATTGATCCAGCCAAAATTCAAGCCATAGTGGAGTGGCCAAATCTGACTAACATCCCTAAAGTTCATAGCTTTATTGGACTAGCTGGGTATTATAGATGATTTGTCAAAGAGTTCTGTCGGATAGCTCATCTCATTACTTCCTTACAAAGGAAAGGTAAGAAGTTTGTTTGGTCAGGAAAATGTGAGGTTGCTTTCCAATATTTGAAGGAAATATTAACTAGTGCTCCAATCTTGGTGGTTCCTGAACCATCAGGAAATTTTTTAGTTTGCATAGATGCCTCACTAGAAGGGATTGGGACGGTTCTTATGAAAGAAGGAAAAGTTGTGGCTTATGAGTCTAGGAAGCTTAAAGATCATGAGATCAACTACCCCACCCACGATCTAGAGCTTGTAGCAGTAGTTCATGCCTTAGTAAAGTGGAGGCACTTTCTATTGGGTCATAAATTTGAACTCCAAACAGATCATTGAAGCCTTCAATACATCTTCTCTCAACCTAACCTCAATGCAAGGCAATGTAGGTGGATGGAATTATTATGTGAATATGAGTTTTAGGTTAAGTACATCCAAGAGAAGATGAATGTGGTGGTAGATGCTTTGAGCAGGCGCAAACATGTTCTATCAGCACTATACCTTAGTAGAGATTTAGAGAAGAGGATTAGGGAGGCTCTCACTTCTGACTCTTGGTTTGAGGAGCTCAAGATAGAAATAGAGTCAGGAAGACCCTTGGAAGGTCACTTCTTAGGATATTCCTTAGATACCCTTTGGTTTTTTTGATAGAAAAATAGAATCTATGTACCCATGGTAGGAGATCTTCATGTGCTTATCCTTTCAGAAAGCCACAAAGCTCCCTATTTGGCACATCCTGGGGTAAAGAAAATGTATGCTAACCTACGCCAGTTGTACTATTGGTTAGGAATGAAGAGAGCTATTGTAGACTACGTGGCTAGATGTTTGGAATGTCAGAGAGTGAAAGCAGAGAATCAATATCCTCCTGGCCTTTTGCTACCTCACCTAGTGCCAGAATGGAAATGGGACATTATTTCCATGGATTTTATTGTGGGACTTCCAATTACTCCTAGGAGATATGACGCTATCATGGTAATGGTCGATAGACTCACTAAGGTAGCCCATTTTTCTCCCATGCAGTCCTCCTACTTAGTAGCTTTTGTAGCCAGAGTATTCATGAAGGACATTGTGAGACTCCACAGTATTCCCAAGAAAATCATATCTGATCATGATCCAGTATTCACATCGGCTCTTTGGACTTCACTTCAGCACACTTTAGGGACTAAGCTCAACTTTAGTTCATCCTATCACCCCGAGACAGATGGGAAAACAGAGTGAGTCAATCAAGTTCTTGAGGATATGCTCAGAATGTATGTTATGGACAGGCAGACCCATTGGGAAGAATATCTATATTTGGTGGAGTTTTCTTATAATAATGGTTATCACAGTTCCATAGGTATGTATGGTCATCTATTCCATGCTCTCTTAAGTTGGACCGATTGGAGGATAGGGTACTTCTAGGCCATGAGATGTTGCAGGATATGGAGCAGCAGGTCAAGCGTATCAGATAACATATTTTGACAGCCCATGATAGGCAGAAGAAGTATGCCGATGCTTACAGGACTGATGTAAACTTTTCTCTTGGTGATAGACACTTTTTGAGGGTGAATCCATGAAAGAGTTCAATCCGTTACAGAAAAGGCTCCAAGTTGGCACCCTAATTTGTTGGCACTTTTGAAGTCCTAGAGAGGATAGGACCAATAGCTTATCGGCTTGCCTTTCTGCCCAGCCTTTCTCATATTCATGATGTATTTCATGTTTTATTTCTTAGAAAATATATTCTTGATGTGACTTATGTTTTGAATTAGAATGCATTATAGGTAGCGGATGGAAAGCTGGCTTTAGAGCCGGTACATATTTTGTAGCAGCACACATTGACCCTTAGGGGTCGCACCATAGATTAGGAAAGGGTCCAATGGGACCCTAATGATGATTCCTCCGCTGCATGGGAGGATGCTTCTAGACTTAAAGATGCTTATCCATATCTATTTGTAGATTTCCAGGAGTAAGCCTAACTCTAGGGGGGAAGGATGTAATACCCTCTCCTATGGTGATACTTGTACTTTCTGATTTGGACATTCTATTATGATGGTTAGAACTATACATTTACATTTATGTTTTGTGGACGATGATATGTTTATTAGATGATTGATATGCTCATTTATTGTTATCATTTATATGTTTATGAGATTAGAAAACCATCTATTTTTATGTTTTATGGATCTAACCCAAGGATTTGATTCTAACCATTATCATGATATTTTATGTTTCATGAATATGTGTCTAATGTGTTTTCATGACTTAGGATGAAGTCATAGTTACTCACTTAGTGAGTTCCACATGATGTATCTATCCTAGTCATCTGCTTGTATATATCTAATTTGTATATCCATATGTATCCATGTATCTCTTCTTGGTGATGCAGGAGTGTAGGTATTGGGTATCATCTCCACCTGGCTTCACAGGTCTGAGTGATCCCTCAAAATCCTCGATCATTATTTTTGTTATGAATATATCACTAGGTTCCATAGGAAGGAACTCTACCTCTGATCATTTTGCCTTTCGGTTGGGAGTTCCTGAGTCAGTCCCTTGTGTGGATGATGTATTTCTATGTCGTCTTAGTTTGTTGGTTTTGTGGATCTTGTAGTTGGTTTCTTGTCTTTTTACATTCTTTGAGGATGAGGTTTTGAGTATGGCAGATCTAATTGTCTTTATTGTATGTTTAATTTTGTTAGCAAATTATTGATGTGAATTATTATATGATTTAGTAATTTATCTTTACTAGTAGATACTTATGTACTAGCATATCTTGTTAGGAACGAGTTAGTATGTGATCAAATCTTGTGATTTTAATATCAATAATAATAAAGAGTTCTATGATATTATTTTATAATATTCATAATAATAAAATGCCTATGGTAATAATAAATGTTTTAATAATAGTGATATATTTCACCTTATATAT
>MU224363.1:3265913-3276287 GCA_018584345.1 Thuja plicata
TAAATAATATGTTTTATAATAATAATATTATGTTTACAATAATATTTATAATAATAATAATATATGTACACATAGGCATATGGGTGCACACATATGCATATGCATACATATATTTATATAATTATTGATGAGTAAGGAATTATTACATTATATCAATAAAAAATCAAATAAGTTAATGATATGGTAAATGTGTTGTAAATAATAATTACTATTACCTTCCTTAAATAAAAGAAACATAAATGAAATTATGGTAATAGGTAAATTTAATTATATCTCTTTTGGGAAAGACTTTAATAATATTGTTTAAGCCTAATTATTAACGTATGGATAGGTGGGATGGTTGCATCGGTTGGATTGACCGCGCAACCACATCCTCCAATCTATATACAGGAAATATTTCCTATGTGGAAGGGTGTTGGATAGGAGTTGATCCAGAAAGAAATGATAACAATATTAGTATTATTCTTGTAGGAAAATTATATTTGTGAGGAGAGAATTCAGTATTCTTTGAGTTTGGCATTTGGTGGTTATGGGTAGAGGATGGAGATTGCATCCAAAAGGATTAAAGGAGTGCTGGAAAAGTTTTTGAGGATTGGATACTTCTTTATCAACCAAATCCATGCTGGATACTATTATGAAATGATAAAAGTATCATTGGATGTTTTCTCTGTATGCTTGTAGCTTATATAGGCTTCAGAACATTTATGTTTCATATATCATTGTGTCTTTATTGTTGGAAAAGAGAATATGATCATATTTATCAAATACAGATTTCTTCCTATGCATTATGAATATGAATACTACTGGTGTTTGTAAGAGTCTTGAGAATCCATAGAATTTATATTTCATCTACCTTTATAATCAGATTTGATCTCTCGTGTTTAGATAAGGGTTTATAATCTGTCATTTGTAATCTGTAATTTGTATTCTATCATTTGTAATCTGTAATTTGCAATCTGTCATTTGTAACCTGTCATTTGTAATGTTGTCAGCCATGTATAGAAATATGCGTTGCTATATAATTGTAGTCTGTCAGTCGTGTATAGAAATATACGTTCCTATTATGTCAGTCGTTACTGTATTACTATATTATTCCATCCAATTATACAAGTGTAACATGAATTTAATTGTCTATTCTCTTCCATAACAGAATGCGCGTGGGTTAGGGTTAGGCAGAAAGAAGTAAAAATATTTGTAGAAATATAACATAGTATAAAATTTATATTATTTATACTATTTGTAGAAATATAACATAGTAGAACATAGTATAACTTTTAGATTATTTATACAAGTATAACATTGATACTTTAATTTCTTATACTTTAAGTTATACTTGTAGAAAGAAATTAGGTGCCTTTTAGGATGATTGAAATAGGTTTCAAATTCCTAGGAGTTAAGATGCAACTTCTGGGTTTTAGATTTTTTTCTAAAAAATTAGACTTAGTTAAATTTTAGGCATGTGAGATTTTACAGAGCATTGTGTTTTGGCATGTGAAATTTGGTGTAACTTTAAATGTGTTCCGTATATGTTTGGTGGAGGTTATATGGTGCATTTAGATGCTTTAGTAGGGTTAGGATGTGTGTAGGAAGCAGGATTAGGCTTTAGGATTGTCTAGGAGGATCAGGAGCATTCTAGGCCTCCCTAAACGTTCCTAATTTTCCTAAACATCCCTATACTACCATATTATTTTATATTCTTTGATGTAGTTCTCATATGTGTTTATGATGTATTTTTACTACATGTATGATGTATTTGTGATGTGTGGGTTAAGGATAGAAAAACTAAGAACACTAAGTGAGTGGCTCTCAGTGCGGGGCTGGGGCCCTAAGTGGCTAGAACCAGGGTAACCGACTAAAGAGTTATTTAACAATTGAAAATTTAATTAAACTTATGGGAATGGGTTAAAACACTAAAAAGATTAATTTATGCATCTCCCATGCCATTAGCGCTAGTAAAGGCTATGGATGGGAGTGGGAGAAGGTACCTATGTGTAGGTTCGATTGGGTGGCGCTTGTCTATACGAAAGGCATTTGATTCCACATGTGCCTTCTTGGGGGTCGGGGCCCAGAGTGACTAGTACAAGGAAAACCCAGGGGGTGAGGGCTATGCGATGACACTCACTTAGGTTGTTGCTTAGAGTTTCTACCAAGCCTTTGATGACATGTAACTGATTAAATGGTTGACTATATTAAGTTGAAGATGATGCAAGAGATTAAATTAGTTAGTGGTTTGTATTTTCATTGATGTCAACTTGATATAATCTGTATGGTCATATAAATAATGCTAAAGACTTTAGAGAATCAATGGAATAAAGGTTATGCTTTTAGCAATGCATAAAAGTCAAGTATTCACTAACTGACAGACTACACCAGCGGAGTGCACACCATCGGTAAAGACAGAGATAAAGTCACAGTGATTCCTGATGAGAAGAAGATAGTGTTTCCCAACAAGCAAGATCCAATGATGCCCGACGGATGAAGATCTCGAAGCTAACTGAAGCTACACTGATGGAACTGCCAGTTGTCACCAGCGAGGAACTGTAGAATTGACTGATAGAATAGAGAGTTTAGAAAATGACAAAATATCTAACTAGCAGAGCTAAAGGATAGACTTAACTAGTTTTTTTATTTCTTTTATTCAACCACAGTTAAGTAAAAGATTTGTACAGTTGGCAAGAAGATAACTATGAGATAAATAAGGAGTTAAAGCCATAAATCAATTTGGCTGGATTATTTTTCTCGCCAAGAATTAAGAATCAAGAATCAAGAACCTAGAATTAAGGAAATTCATGTCTATATAAGAGAAAAGCATAATTAATTCTTGGTGGTGGTCTAAAAGCAATTAGATACACGGGGGAGTGAAATTATAGAAGATGTTGAAGAGAAACTTATGAAGGATTAACTTCATACAGTCCTGATCAGTCAAGCTGAGGGAGAGCTAAGGAATTCTACAGATACCAACAGACAGAGAAGCACAACATCACAGAGTAGAAAGAGTTAAGTACAAAGGAATTGTATTGATACATTGATTAGAAATATATTGTAAGTAAATATATCTAAAAATCTGCAATTAAGTTGCATTAGAAACATGTCATTTTGTTTCAGTTTAACCATTGAAGCATTAAGTCTCTTAACAAAACAAGACTTAATAGTCTTTTCTAACTAAGGTATATCCTAACAGATTACCAGAAGGTTGAATCGTGATAGTAGCACTAGTCTTACCTAAATCCTATTGACAGTCTAAGAAGGAGGCTGATTCAAGGATGGTAGTAAGATTTGCATAAATCCTATTGACAGCCATGAGAATGATTTAAGGATGGTAGCATAGATGCCAGATACTTAGTGACAACCTATGTATTGAAAATCCTCTAACAAGGTCACACTTAACAGTGTGTTTGTAACCTTTAATAGGGTTGGCTCCTAACAGGGCTTACTTCAGAAGAGTGAAAATTTGGGATACCAGTCCCAGTGGTTTTTCCCTTAATAGGGTTTCCATGTTAAAATCCTTTTGTTATGTGTGTATGCTTTATTACTTTATTGTTTTACATTTCACATATGCATTTATGGATTGACTGGTATACTCTTCATATTTAATAAGTATCAGTAAATATAGTTTACTGCTTATCAGTTATCAAAGAGAATAAGGACAGACAAGGTAAACCAACAGACAATTATTTGTTTCAAGTAATTCAAGGCATACATCTTGTTGGGACTTAATAATTTGAGAAGTATTGATTGGTGGATTAAAGTTGAAATTGGATAAAATTGTAAGGCCACTGATTCACGCCCCCTCTCAGTTATTACTAACAATTGGTATTAGAGCTCGTGTGCTTAGAAGGAAGGTTTCAAGACCTAAGTGAAAGATCACAAGATGAATAGACGAGATGTGCCCATGTTGAAAAAGGACAACTTTGCTTCATGGCAAAGCAGGATAAAGCTTCACTTATCAGGTATTGGCAATGATATTACTCAATACTTAGAAACTGAATATGTGTTGCCTATAGGACCATTGACAGTAGATCAATTGATAGTAAAGCATGAACATAACTGCATGGTCATAGAGCTTTCAGCCTCAGTCTCTGATGCTGAATTTGAGGATGTCAAAGATTGCAAAAATGCAAAGACAATGTGGGACAAGTTGAAACTTGTACATGGAGGTGATGCTAATGTTCTAAGAGACAAGGCAGAAAGCCTTAAAGGAAAGTTTGGTGATCTTAGAATGAAAGAAGGTGAAAACATCACATAGTACAGCACAAGAATAAAGGAAGTAGTCAATGCTATATGAGGTGTTGGAGGTACACTTGAAGAGGAGACAGTGGAAAGTAAAATCCTAAGAACCCTATTGCCCATATATGCTATTAGAGTCTCTTCAATTCAAGAAATGAGAGTAGTAGAAAATAATACAATCACTCTTGATAGCCTAATTGGTAGACTGATTTCATTTGAGATGAACAATTTTGATAATAGTGTCTTACCAAGCTTAGAGTCTGCATTCAAGTCTTCTGTGAGAATAACCAAATCTAGTCAGAGACATTCATCTAGAAGAGATAGTGAAAGTGAAAGTGAAGAAGAAGATATAGATGAAATTGAAGCACTCACGGCAAGAAGAATGCTAAGAGGCAAAGGTAAATATAAAGGCAAGTTACAACTTGTATGTTTTAATTGTAAAGAGATTGGACACTTTGCTGCAAGATGTCCCAAAAGAATAGATGATAGAAGTGATAACAGATCTTTTGAGAAGAAGTCTGATAGAGGTGATAACAAAGATTATAGAGGTTACCGACGATCAGAAAGAAGTGATACTTGAGATTACAAGGACAAAGGCAAGAAGGCTAGCTATCTAGCTTCTTGCAAAGATGAAGATACTAACACCGAACTGGATGATGATGTTGAGATAGTGTTTGTAGCTGTGAAGGATAATTCAGATGAAGATGAAAGGTATGAAGAAATTGCACTCATATCTAAGATTAGTAAAAATGATATCTGGATTATAGATAGTGGCTGCACTCACCATATGATCGGTGACAAAGAAAAGTTTAACACTTTTGAATACTATAAAGGTGGTACAGTAAGAATAAGAAATGATTTACCTTGTCAAATTGAAGGTAAAGGAACAGTAATGTTGAACAACCCAATTAAATGTGAAAATGCTTATTGGGTAAAAGGATTGAATTATAATCTATTGAGTGTTTCTCAGCTGAATAATTTAGGTCATAAAGTAGCATTTGAGAATAAGAAGGCAAAGATCTTCAATGAATCAGGAACACTGATTGGTACCGGTGAACAGACCAAAGGTAATTTATTCTATCTGAATGATACTAACCCCACTTTCTTAATGACTAGAAACAAAGACATATGGCTGTGGCACAAAAGGTTGTGTCATGTGAACTTTGACAACATGATGAAGATAAGTAGGAAAAGAAGTGTAAGAGGCTTACCGATGATGACAAAGCCAGACAACATCATGTGTAAAAATTATCAAAAAGGTAAAATGACAAAGTCTAGTTTCAAAAGAAAAATCCATACATCTGATGATATTCTAGAATTAGTCCATACTGATTTATGTGGACCTATGAGGACAAAGAGATATTATCAAGATAGATATTTTATTCTATTTGTTGATGATTACTCTAGAATGATGATAATCATGTTTTTAAAAGAAAAATCTGAAGCATTTAAGATATTTAAATGATATAAGGCTATGGTAGAAAAACAAAGTGGTAAGGATCTGAAATGTTTGAGATCAGATAGGGGAGGACAATTTATATCAGATGAGTTCACTAATCTCTGTAATGAGCATGGTATAAAAAGATAGGTTTCTGCACCAAGAACACCATAGCAAAATGGGATTGCTAAGAGAAGGAACAAATCAATAGTTGATTGTGCAAGAACACTGATGATAGAAAAGGACATCACTTAGATCTTTTGGAGGGAAGCTATTAGCACTATTGTCTACACACTTAATATAGTGCAATTAAGAAAGGAATCAAAGAAGACTCCTTATGAGCTATGGTATGGTAAAACACCCAATGTAAGTTACTTCAAAGTTTTTGGCAGTCAATGTTATGTCTCAAAAGAGAAAAGAAATGGAAAGCTTGACGCAAAAAGTGATGAAGGTATTTTTCTGGGGTATTCTACCAAAAACAACACTTTTAAATGTCTAATCAAGGCTTCTAATAAAATAGTTGAGAGTGCAAATGTAAAGATTGATGAGTTTGTAGAAAAGAATGAACTGGAAAGCACAAAAGAACCAAAAGACTACAACAAGTTTGTATATTGTGAAGAACCCACAACTCTACCCGAGCAACAATGCATAAATCTAGAACAACAAAATTTTGCAATCGACGGTATAAATGTTGTTACATACGGCCAGGATAATGATCAAGATAATGTGCAAGGTAATGAAGATCAAGTTGATATTCAAAGAGCTATACTTATACTTGCAAGATATGTAAGAAGGAACCATCTAGAGGCCCAGATCATAGGAGATAAGAAAGCTAGTACAAGAACAAGAAGTAAGTCTTTAAACTCAAATTGCTTAATTTGTGAGTTTGAACCAAAGTCTGTCAATGCTGTACTAGACAATGAAGAATGGATAAGTGCTATGAATGATGAGATTGAACAGATTGAGAAGAACAAGACATGGTCACTTGTGCCAAGAATAGATGACAAGAATGTCATCAGTTAAAAATGGATATTCAGAAACAAACTGAACAAGAATGGAGAAGTCACAAGGAACAAAGCAAGACTAGTATGCAAGGGGTATGCACAAGAGGAAGGTATAGACTATGGAGAAACTTTGCACTCGTTGCTAGGCTAGAAGGAGTAAGAATTCTAATTTCTTATGCTGCATACAAAGGATTCAAAGTATATCAAATGGATGTCAAATCAACATTCCTAAATGGAATACTTGAAGAAGAGGTATACATTGAACAACTAGAAGGATTTGTAGATCCAGACAAAGAAACATGGTATGTAGACTTCACAAAGCCTTGTATGGATTAAAAAAAGATCCTAGAGCCTAGTCTGAAAGATTTCATTCCTATCTAATAAGTATTGGATTCATAAGAACTAGTGAGAACAGTAATCTTTATTTGAAAGAAGATACTAATGCTAACACTTTGATTGCTGAAATATTTGTTGATGACATCATATTTGGAGGCAATGATATGCTATGAAAATCATTTTCTAATGAGATGAGAAAAGAATTTGAGATGTCTATGTTTGGAGAGATCAATTTCTTTCTTGGTCTGCAAATCATTCAATAAAGTGAGGGTATTTTCATTACTCAGTCCAAATACATCAAAGAAGTTCTGAAAATATTCAAGATGGAAGATTCCAAACCTATTGGAACACTGATGGCTACTAGATGCAAATTAACAAAGGAAGAAAAGAAAACAGAGGTAAATTAGACTCTATACAGGTCCATGATAGGGAAACTCATGTATGTTGTACACACTAGGCCAGATATTGCACATGCAGTAGGAATTGTTGCTAGATTTTCTGCTAACCCCAGGGAATCACATATAACTACTATGAAAAGAGTACTAAGATATCTGAAGAATACTAAGGAATTTGGCTTAAGGTAAAGAAGAGAAGGCAAATTTGAACTAAAAGTGTTTACTCACACTGATTGGGCTGGAAATCTTGATGACCAGAAGAGAAAAACTCGAGGAGTATTCTTTATGGGTGATAGACTTGTCTCATGGATTAGAAAGAAGCAAGGATGCATCTCTCAATCCACTGCAGAAGAAGAATATGTTTCTTCTTCTACAAACTACTCAAATATTGCATGGATCAAGAAGCTACTGGAAGGTATGCATATGAAGATCAAAGAACCAGTGGTTATCTATTGTGATAACACCAGTGCAATAAATATTTCCAAGAATTCATTCATGCATGTGAATACTAAACACATCACAATCAAGTATCATTACTTAAGGGAACAAGTTCAAGAGAAAGAAATTATACTTGAATATGTGCAATCAAAAGAACAATTGGCTGATATCTTCACCAAGCCACTACCCAAAGATACATTTAAGTACCTGAGAAAGAGACTAGGGGTCAAACCCATGTCTAACAGTCAGTAAAAGTACTAACACCTGTATTAGAAATATATTATCAGAATATCAATCATGATTGATGCAAGCAGAAACTTAATTTCAAAGCTACATCTATATATAGAAAGGTATATATCATAATCAAGTACTAGAGTAGATTGTTATATTGATGATGGATAAGGGAAATTCAAGGAATATATTATGGAAAGAAGAAATTGATTAACAGAATGTTAGATATTTGTCAAACATTTGTTTGGCATTGTTGTCAAAGGGAGAGAATGTTTCCATATTATCATCAGAAATTATTCATTATCAGATTACTCCAAACAGGGAGAGATCATATCCAAAGGGAGAGAATTGATATAAAAGTTGCAAATACATGACAGAGACATCAAAGAAGCAGAACAGTCAAAGAGAAAATTGACACCAATAGAGGTCACAACACATCAGAAGAAGAAAAAGGAAAGCTGCAAGAATAAAATCTAAGCTTACATAGAGCTTACCGACGGTCAGAAATTTTATCGATTATCAAAACAAACTGTTTGGTAATTTGATATATCTCAACAATTTTATTTCATATTGTATTAGAAATAGTATAGTGTCATAATATAGTGTGTTTCCATCAATGCCAAAGGGAGATATTGATGACATGTAACTGATTAAATGGTTGACTATGTTAAGTTGAAGATGATGAAAGACATTAAATCAGTTAATGGTTTGTATTGTCATTGATGTCAACTTGATATCATCTGTATGGTCATATACATAATGCTAAAGACTTTAGAGAATCAATGGAATAAAGGTTATTATTTTAGCAATGCATAAAAGTCAAGTATTCACTAAGTGACAGACTACACCGGTGGAGTGCACACCATCAGTAAAGATAGAGATAAAGTCACAGTGATGCCCGACGAGAAAAAGACAGTGTTGCCTGACGAGAAAGATCCAATGATGCCCAAAGGATGGAGATCCTAAAGCTAACTAAAGCTACACTGATGGAACTGACAGTTGTCACTGGCGATGAACTGCGGAATTGATCGACAGAATAGAGAGTTCAAAAAATGACAAAATATCTAGCTGGCAGAGCTAAAGGATAGACTTAACTAGTTGTTTTATTTGACCATAGTTAAGTAAATGATTTGTATAGTTGGAGAGAAGATAACTACAAGATAAATTAGGAGTTAAAGCCATAAATCAATTTGGCTAGATAGTTTTTCTCACCAAGAATCAAGAATCAAGAACCTAGAATTAAGGAAAATCATGTCTATATAAGAGACAAGCATAATTCATTCTCGGTAGTGGTCTAAAAGCAATTAGATACATGGGGTAGTGAACTAATTGAAGATGCTGAAGAGAAACTGATGAAGGATTAACATCATACAGTCCTAATCAATCAAGTTGAGCGAGAGCTAAGGAATTATGCAGACACCGACGGACAAACAAGCACAACATCATAGAGTAGAAAGAGTTAAGTACAAAGGAATTGTATTGATACATTGATCAGAAAGATATTGTAAGTAAATAGATCTGAAAATCTACAATTAAGTTGCATTAGAAACAGGTCATTTTCTTTCAGTTTAACCATTGAAGCATTAAGTCTCTTAATAGAGCAGGACTTAACAGTCTTTTGTAACTGAGGTATATCCTAACAGATTACCAGAAGGTTGACTCATGATAGTAGCACTGATATTACCTAAAGCCTATTGATAGTCTAAGAAGGAGGTTGATTCAAGGATGGTAGTAAGATTTGCATAAAGCCTATTCACCTATGTATTGAAAATCCTCTAACAAGGTCACACTTAACAGTGTGTTTGTAACCTTTAACAGGGTTGGCTCCTAACAGGGCTCACTTCAGAAGAGTGAAAATTTGGGGTACCGGTCCCAGTGGTTTTTCCCTTGATAGGGTTTCCACGTTAAAATCCTCATGTTATGTGTGTATGGTTTATTAATTTATAGTTTTACATTTCACATATGCATTTATGGATTGATAGGTATACTCTGCATATTTACTAAGTATCGGTAAATATAGTTTACTACTTATCGGTTATCAAGGAGAATAAGGATAGACAAGGTAAACCGACAGACAGTTATTTGTTTCAAGTAATTCAAGGCATACATCTTGTAGGGACTTAATAATTTGAGAAGTATTGATTGGTGGATTAAAGTTGAAGTTGGATAATTTTTTAAGGCCACTGATTCACCCCCACCCCCCCCTTTAAGTTATTACTAACAGCCTTAGAACCTTTGGGAAAAGATTTTATACTTTGATCTTCTTTCATTTCCTATTTGAGAAAGGTTACCCAACCCTAGGTAT
>MU224363.1:3276442-3294915 GCA_018584345.1 Thuja plicata
TTATTGTTACCTCCCAAGAGGAGATGAATGTAATGTAATCATAAATGTACTTCAAAATGATGTATTTGGAATGGGTAGACTTAGGGAAAAAGAAAAGGGAAAGCATGAACTTTATGTATATGATGTTAGAAAAAGAAAAGGATTTTGTATCATTCCAAGTAAATTAGTATGTTTCTCATTATTGTTGATTAAGTGAAAAGCTATTAAAAAACAAATGTAATATTTGTAATGTATCAAAGGAATTAGATGATTCTATTTTCTTTAAAAGTTATCTCATTCATAAAGGATACCTAGGAATAAAAATGGATTTAAATTGAAAATTGAAATGAAAGTACTTTTTATTTCATTATAAAGAATCTACAAATGTTCAGAAGTAGTTTTCTTAAGAAGTAAATCAAGTTGCTAGTACACTGAATGGACTTAAATAAATTGTGCATTTATTTAGAAGGGAACCTTGGAGGAATCTAAGTTAAACTATGTTATGTTTATGTACTTCGTTTAAAAATTCAAAATTTTTCACAAATCATTTCTTAGGTTTTCTTTTACAAGAGAATCTTTGTTCTTTTTCCCTGGTTCCCTTACGGGGCATGACATCTTTGGTATCAAAGAACTAATTTCCTACACTAGGGCCCTGGGAATTTGGCCCATGCTTCTTAAAACTTTTTATTCATTTAAGGAAATAGTTAAACATAGAATTGGACTAGGACCCTTAAACTTATCCTTCTTCTTACTCATGGCAGGATACCTCATATAACTTGAATTAGAAGGGGAGGTGACCGAAATACCCCTCCTAGATCTCAACAAGAGAGCTCTCATGGATAAGAACAATATGAGGGTAGGGGGATCAATTCGATAATCAATCAGGAGTTTTTCATGGGTCTCAAGTAGAATAAATCATACAACAGATCCTTTAGAGGTTAGATGTAGGGCATGATAGAGGTCACCATGGGGAGACTAACACTCACCATGAGGAAAGGGAAATGATTCCTAGGAGGAGAGATCAAGCAATGGAAGAAGATGCTTTTCATACTTCTCACATGTGAGACCTCCTTAGGACTAAGACTAACCCCTTTAGGGTAACTCAAGGTGGATCTACCACTGAAACTTGGTTGCTAGACTTGGAAAGGATTTTGTCCATGCATCCTTACAGCAGTAACACCAAAGCACCATTTTCAGTCATTCACCTTAGAGACTCTACATCCAGTTGGTGGGAATCAAAGAGAGAGAAACTTCACATAGATATTACCACTCTTTCATGGGAACTATTCCTAGAACTCTTTTGAGCCAAATTTCTTTCTGACCACTAGAGACAGGAAAGAGCGAAAGAGTTTCACAACCTAAGGTAGCTAACTATGTTAGTTGATGACTATGAGAGGAAGTTCTTGGAACTCAAGCCACACTCAGGATATAAGGATGATGAACCCCTGGTGACTCAACACTTCCTTAGAGGACTGAATGGTAGCATGGCTAGCACCGTACAAATGTTCAAACCCCATACAGTTAATGATGCGGCCATCAAGGCTCGTCTTGAGGAACAAAATGTAGCCTTAGGGTTAGGAGGTTGGATAGGTGGCCAAGGGGGTAATGCCTTTTAAGCTGGGTTAGGTTTCAAAGGGAATCAATCTCAAGGAGCACCTGGACCTAAAAGCTATCATCCCAAAGGAAGTCAGAACCACCAGAAAATAAAATTTCATAGCAACAACAACAACAATTACAATGGAAATAACAATAATAATGGGGGTTCTCAATCTAGCAATTCTCATAACTAGCAGTGTGCAAAGCGATACATAAACCCTCAGCTAGCTCAGAGTATGCCTCAAAACTCTAGTTGGCGTAGCTATCAGTAGTCCACCGCACCTTCCCCAGGAAGGAATTTTGTTAAGAATAGCGGATGTTACTCTTGTGGCCAACATGGTCACATTGCAGTTAATTGCCCTTAGAAACCTTCCCCAGTAACCAGCTATAGACATGCCTCTTTAGAACCAATAGTAGGTAATGTAGGTAGGGCTCACCAATTATTTTCCACATTAGACCATAGACAAGCCAATCATCAGGGATCAGTCATCGAAACCCTAGGTTTGTTAAGGGGTATCTCTACCACTATACTATTTGATTCAGGAGAGACAAATTATTTTATTTCACCTTATTTAGTAGAGAAATGTTGGCTGAAGGTAGTAAGGTAGGATGATAGGTGGCAGGTTGAGCTAGCCTCTGGGGAAATAATAAGCTCTGACTCTTGTCTCCATAGTTGCAAGTTAGAACTTGGACCTTTTTCCACCTTAGTAGATCTTTGAGTTATTCCTCTAGGATCGTATGGAGTAGTTTGGGGTATGGATTGGTTGGAAGCTCACAAAGCCACTTTAGATTGTAGAAAAAAAATAATTTAGTGTTCAGATGACTTAAGAGAACCTAAAAATATTATTGGGGTACAACGAACCATCTCCCTACACATGATTTCTACGATGCAACTCAAGAAGTGCATGCACAAAGGATGCCAATTATTTGCAGTCTCAGTAGAGGACTTGGACCAAGGGGAAAGTAGGGATGTATCATTAGGTCATCCCCTATTATAGGAGTACTTGGATGTTTTTCCCGAGGAAATTCTAGGAATGCCTCCCAAGAGGGACATTGACTTCCACATTGAGTTGGTTCCAGGAGCATAACCAATCTCCAAAGCTCTGTACCGTATGACCACACAAGAACTTGAGGAACTTAAGCTTTAGTTGTAAGGGCTCTTGGAAAAAGGATTTATCAGACCCAGTGTGTCACCATGGGGTGCACTAGTAATATTTTTGAAGAAGAAAGATGGCTCTCTTTGATTGTGCATCGACTATCGTCAACTCAACAAAGTCACAATCAAGAATCGGTATTGACAATCTATTTGATCAAATGAAAGGGGCAAAAATATTTTCAAAAATTGATCTCAAGTCAGGATACCATCAAATTATAATTTAGGAAGCTGATATTCATCAAACAACCTTTCGTACAAGGTATGGTCACTACATGTTCACCGTGGTACCATTTGGGTTAACGAACGCTCCTTCTGTATTCATGAGCTTAATGAATGGCATTTTTTGAACGAACTTGGATAAATTTGTGATATTTTTCTTGGATGATATCTTAGTGTTCTCCAAAACTCTTGAAGAACATGAGGTTGATCTTTGCTAAGTATTACAATGCCTTTGAGAAAATCAACTTTATGCCAATGTTGAAAAGTGTGAATTCTTCTAGATAGAGGATAAGTATCTTGGACATGTCATTTTAGGAAATGTCATCACTATTGATCCAAACAAAATTCAAGCCATAGTGGAGTGGCCAACTCCAACTAATGTCCCTAAAGTTCCCAGCTTTATGGGACTAGCTGGGTATTATAGACGATTTTTCAAAGAGTTCTCTCAGATAGCTCATCCCATTACTTCCTTGAAAAGGAAAGGTAAGAAGTTTGTTTGGTAAGAAAATGTGAGGCTGCTTTCCAATGTTTGAAGGAAAGATTAACCAGTACTCCAATCTTGGTGGTTCCTGAACCATGAGGAAAATTTTTAGTTTGCACAGATGCCTCACTAGAAGGGATTGGGGCAGTTCTTATGTAAGAAGGACAAGTTGTGGCTTATGAGTCTAGGAAGCTTAAAGATCATGAGCTCAACTACCCCACCCATGATCTAGAGCTTGCAATAGTAGTTCACACCCTAGTAAAGTGGAGGCACTTTCTATTGGGTCATAAATTTGAACTCCAAACAGATCATAAAAGCCTTCAGTACATCTTCTCTCAACCTAACCTCAATGCTAGGCAACGCAAGTATATGGAATTCTTATGTGAATATGAATTCAAGGTTAAGTACATCCAAGGGAAGATGAATGTGGTGGCAGATGCTTTGAGCAGGCACAAACATGTTCTATGAGCACTATCCCTTAGCACAAATTTAGAGAGGAGGATCAGGGAGGCTCTCACTTCTGACTGTTGTTTTTAGGAGGTCAAGACAGAAATAGTCAGGAAGACCCTTGGAAGGTTTCTTCTAAGGATATTCCTTAGATACCCTTGGGTTTTTGCGATAGCAAAATAGAATCTATGTATCCATGGCAGGAGATCTTCATGTGCTTATCCTTTCAGAAAGCCATAAGGCTCCCTATTTGGCACATCCCGGGGTGAAGAAAATGTATGCTGACCTACGGTAGTTGTAGTATTGGTCAGGAATGAAGAAAGATATTGTAAACTACGTGGCTAGATGTTTCAAATGTTAGAGAGTGAAAGTAGAGCATCAACATCCAGCTGACCTTTTGCAACCTCACCTAGTGCAAGAATGGAAATGGGACATTATTTCCATGGATTTTATTGTGGGACTTCTAGTTACTCCCAGGAGACATGACACTATCATGGTAACAGTCGATAGACTCACTAAGGTAGCCCATTTTTCTCCCATGCAGTCCTCCTACTCAGCAGCTTCTATAGCTAGAGTATTCATGGACATTGTGAGACTCCATGGTATTCCCAGGAAAATCATATCTGATCATGATCCAGCATTCACATCGGCTCTTTGGACTTCACTTCAGCACACTTTAGGGACTCATCTCAACTTTAGTTCAGCTTATCACCCCGAGGCAGATGGGCAACCAGAGTGAGTCAATCAGGTTCTTGAGGATATGCTCAGAATGTATGTTATGGATAGGCAGACCCATTGGGAAGAATATCTATATTTGGTGGAGCTTGCTTATAATAATGGTTATCATAGTTCCATAGGTATGTCCCCTTTTTAGGCTTTGCATGGCTGTCTGTGCCACACTCCCATAAGTTGGGACTGATTGGAGGACTGGGTACTTCTAGGCCCTGAGATGTTGTAGGATATGGAGCAGCAGGTCAAGCGTATTAGAGAGCATATTTTGACAACCCAAGATAGGCAGAAGAAGTATGCTGATCCTCACAGGACTGATGTCCACTTTTCTCTTGGTGATAGACTCTTTTTGAAGGTGCGTCCATGAAAGAGTCCAATCCGCTATGGAAAAGGATCCAAGTTGGCACCCTGATTTGTTGGCCCTTTTGAAGTCCTAGAGAGGATAGGACCAATAGCTTATTGGCTTGCCTTTCTGCCCAACCTTTCTCATATTCACAATGTATTTCATGTTTCATTTCTTAGAAAATATATTCCTAACGTGACTCATGTTTTGGATTGGAATGCATTACAGGTAGCAGACAGAAAGCTAGCTTTAGAGCCAGTACATATTTTGCAGCAGCGAACACTAACCCTCAGGGGTCATACCATAGATCAAGTAAGGATCCAATTGGACTCCAATGATGATTCCTCCGCTACATGGGAGGATACTGCTAGACCTAGAGATGTTTATCCATATCTATTTGTAGGGTTCTAGGAGTAAGCCTAACTCTATGGGGGAGGATTTAATATCCTCTCCTATGGTGATACTTGGACTTTCTGATTTGGACATTCTATTATGATGGTTAGAACTATACATTTACATTTATATTTGTGGATGATGATATGTTTATCAAATTATTGATATGCTCATTTATGGTTATCATTTATATGTTTATGAGACTAGAAAACCATCTATTTTTATGTTTTATGGATCTAACCCAAGGATTTGATTCTAACCATTATCATGATGTTTTATGTTTCAT
The DNA here is from genome assembly GCA_018584345.1 of Thuja plicata. Lineage (NCBI taxonomy): Eukaryota > Viridiplantae > Streptophyta > Pinopsida > Cupressales > Cupressaceae > Thuja > Thuja plicata. The sequence goes on from MU224363.1 coordinate 3,282,072, forward strand.
GAATATGTGTCTAATGTGTTTTCATGACTCACAATGAAGTCATAGTTACTCACTTAGTGAGGTCCACACGATGTATCAATCCTAGCCATCTGCTTGCATATATATGATTTGTATATCCATATGTATCCATGTATCTCTTCTTGGTAATGTAGGAGTGCAGGCACCTGGTATTGTCTCCACTTGGCTTCACAGGTCTGAGCTATCCATCAAAATCCTTGATCGTTGTTGTTATTACCTAGATATCAGTAGGTTCCATAGGAAGGAACTCTCACTCTGATACTTTTACCTTTAGGTGGGGATTTCCTGAGTCAATCCCTTGTGTGGATGATGTATTTTTGTGTCCTCTCAGTTTGTTGGTTTTTGGGATCTTGTAGTTAGCTTCTTGTCTTTTTGCATTCTTTGAGGATGAGCTTTTGAGTATGGTAGATCTAATTGTCTTCATGGTATGTTCAATTTTGTTAGCTAATTATTGATGTGAATTATTGTATGATTTAGTAATTTATCTTTATTAGTAGATACTTATATACTAGCATATCTTGTTAGGAATGATTTAATATGTGATTAGATCTTGTGATTTTAATATCAATAATAATAAAGAGTTCTATGATATTATTTTATAATATTCATAATAATAAAATGCCTATGGTAATAATAAATGTTTTAATAATAGTGATATATTTCACCTTATATATCACTATTGTGTTTTGTAAAGAATATGGATTAGTGTGTGAATAAATAATATGTTTTATAATAATAATATTATGTTTCCAATAATATTTATAATAATAATAATATATGTATACATAGGCATATGAGTGCACACATATGCATATGCATACATATATTTATATAATTATTGGTGAGTAAGGAATTATTGCATTATATTAATAAACAATCAAATAAGTTAATGATATGGTAAATGTGTTGTAAATAATAATTACTATTACCTTCCGTAAATAAAAGAAACATAAATCAAATTATGGTAATAGGTAAATTTAATTATATCTCTTCTAGGAAATACTTTAATAATATTGTTTAAGCCTAATTATTAACGAATGGATAGTTGGTATGGTTGTATCGATTGGATTTCTTGTGCAACCACCTCCTCCAATCTATATACAAGAAAGATTTCCTGTGTGAAAGCGTGTTCGATATGAGTTGATTCGGAAAGAAATGATAACAAGATTAGTATTATGCTTGTAGGAAAATTATATTTGTGAGGAGAGAATTTAGTATTCTCTGAGTTAGGCATTTGATGGTTACGGGTAGAGGCTAGAGATTGCATCTAGAAGTATTGAAGGAGTGCTGGAAAAGTTTGGGAGGATTTAATACTTCTTCATCAACCAAATCCATGCAGGACTCCAGGTTGGAATTCATCCTGAGAGTTAACTCTCCTTTGTATTATGAAATGATAAAAGTATCATTGGATGTTTTCTCTATATGCTTGTTGCTTATATAGGCTTCAGAATGTTTATGTTTCAGATATCATTGTGTCTTTATTGTTGGAAAAGAGAATATGATCATATTTATCAAATATGGATTGCTTCCTATGCATTATGAATATGAAGACTACTGGTGTTTGTAAGAGTTTGGAGAATCCATACCATTTTCATTTCATCTACCTTTATAATTAGATTTGATCTCTCGTGTTTAGATTAGGGTTTGTAATCTGTCATTTGTAATCTGTAATTTGTATTCCATCATTTGTAATCTGTCATTTGTAACCTATCATTTGTAATGTCATCAGCCGTGTATAGAAATGTACATTTCTATATCATTGTAGTCTGTCAGCCATGTATAGAAATATAGGTTTCTATTCTGTTAGCCGTTACTATATTATGTCATCCGATTATACAAGTGTAACATGATTTTAATTGTCTATTCTCTACCATAAAAGAATGCATGCGGGATAGGGTTAGGCAGAAAGAAGCAAAAATATTTGTAGAAATATAACATAGTATAACATTTAGATTATTTATACTATTTGTAGAAATATAACATACTAGAACATAATATAACATTTAGATTATTTATACAAGTATAACATTGATACTTTAATTTCTTGTACCTTAAGGTATACTTATATAAAGAAATAAGGTGCCTTTCAGGATGATTGAAATAGGTTTTAGCTTTAGTTAAGATGCAACTTAGATGACATCACTTTGTTAAATTTCAGGCATGTGAGATTTTACAGAGCATTGTGTTTTGGCATGAGAAATTTTGTGTAAATTTAAATGTGTTCCATATGTGTTTGGTGGAGGTTATATGGTTCATTTAGATTCTTTAATAGGGTTAGGATGTGTGTAGGAAGCAGGATTAGGCTTTAGGATTGTCTAGGAGGATCAGGACCATTCTAGGCCTTCCTAAACGTTCCTAATTTTCCTAAACATCCCTAAACTACCTGATTATTTTATATTCTTTGATGCATTTCTCAAATGTGTTTATGATGTGTTTTTACTACATGTATGATGTATTTTTGATGTGTTGGTTAAGGGTAGAAAACCTAAGAACACTAAGTGAGTGGTTCTTAGTGCGGGGCTAGGGCCCTAAGTGGCTAGAACCAGGATAACCGACTAAAGAGTTATTTAACAAGTGAAAATTTAAGTAAACTTATGGGAATGGGTTAAAACACTAAAAATATTAATTTATGCCTCACCCATTCCATTAGCACTAGTAAATGCTATGGATGGGAGTGGCAGAAGGTACCTATGCGTAGGTATGATCGAGTGGCGCTTGTCTATATGAAAGCATTTGATTTCTCATGTGTCTACTTGGGGGTCAGGCCCCAGAGATGCTAGTACTAGGACAACCCAAGGGGTGAGGGCTATGCAATGATACTCACTTAGGTTGTTTCTTAGAGTTTCTACCAAGCCTTAGAACCTTTGGAAAAATATTTTATACTTTGATCTTCTTTCATTATCTATTTGGGAAAGGTTACCCAACCCTAGGTATGGCCTAGCTATCCCTTGTTTGTGGACCTTGGTGTTTATCTCCTAGCATGGGGGAGTGGGTCTTTTGGTATCCATGTGGTTGGGTGGTAAATATTTTTATCAAGGTATCTTTTGCGGATGCGGTGCTTGAGGATTCATGCTTCCTTAATGTTCCAGTTTTGGAGAATGAAGACTTTATCTTTAATGATGTAAATATATTGTTACCTCCCAAGAGGAGATGAATGTAATGTACTCATAAATGTAATTCAAAATGATATATTTGGAATGGGTAGACTTAGGGAAAAATAAAATGAAAAGCATGAACTTTATGTATATGATGTTGGAAAAAGAAAAGGATTTTGTAACATTCCAAGTAAATTAGTATGTTTCTCATTATTGTTGATTTAGTGAAAAGCTATTGAAAAAAAAATGTAATATTTGTAATGTATCAAATGAATTAGATGATTCTATTTTCTTTAAAAGTTATCTCATTCATAAAGGATAATTAAGAATAAAAATGGATTTAAATGGAAAATTGAAATGAAAGTACTTTGTATTTCTTTATAAAGAATCTGCAAATGTTGAGATGTAGTTTTCTTAAGAAGTAAGTCAAGTTCCTAGTACACTAAATGGACTTAAATAAATTGTGCATTTATTTAGAAGGGAACCTTGGAGGAATCTATGTTAAGCTATGTTGTGTTTATGTACTTCTTTTAAAAATTCAAAATTTTTCATAAATCATTACTTAGGTTTTCTTTTACATTAGAATCTTTGTTCTCTTTCCCCGGTTCCCTTGCGGAGCATGACACACTCCGGACAACAACCTCCATATTTAACCTTGCGGGTGAAACTGGATAAGATGGAGACCTGGAAAGAAGAATTAGAGATATACCTAGTTTAGATCCCTCAGTTCTCCTTCCAAAACATCCCTCCAACCCACCTACCTTTCTGTTAAACCTTTTTTATTTCTTGCCCATAGGTGCAAGGTGCAAAAAGGTGACCACTAGAAGATATTATTCTAATCAAGATGGAAGCCTGCATAACATCAAGAGAAGGAGGTTCTATCTAAAATCCAATACATTCTAATGTGATAAATAAATAAATGATAGTTCATAAACATTATCCATCATAAGGTTTACATTCATTATTCAGTTCATACAAGACAACATAATATCAAAAATAGTCATAAAAGATTTCCATTGGTCACACAACTATAGCATACAATAAAACAACCACATCAAGACATAGCAATCACATGAAATAGGATTCTCTTTTCTGGTAGAGCCTACCTGGAGTCCTGCGGAGATACCTTTGAAGTCCCGCGGAGATACCTTTGAGTAAATTCCAATTCCACTCTAGCCAAGCCTAATCTCCTCAAGCCTTCCAATCAATGAGATATACTCCAAATGCTTCCACTAACCTTTCTAATAGTTTCAGATATATAGTTCTCCGTATATAATTTCTTCGTTCTCTTCCTCACTTTCTACTCTCTACAACTCCTTCCATAAATATTTTGTAGGATTGGTTGCATGGGAAGTTTCAATCGATGCAACCATCCACAACTATATTCTGGTTATTAGTTTAGATATTAATAGTCTTTAGATAAATTAATTTTTAGATAGTTTCCCGAGAATACTTTAGTTAAATTAGCACCCTTGTTACTTTATGTTTTAATTTCACGCTTTAGGTAAATTCTTTTATTTTATTCTTTCTTTCAGCTTAATTAGTTACTTTCCTCTTTTAAAGGAATAATTATAGATCTAATTATAATTTCACATAATAGTTAAAAAACAAAAAGACACATAAATAAATAAATACATAAACACACACACATATATTAAAACATTTATATAAGCATATATAAGCATATATATATAGACATATGCATATGTGTGCACCCATATGCCTATGTGTATATATATCCATGCAAATATTATTATTATAATCATGCATTACTGAATACACTAGAAAAGGCTTATTACCATGCATTTAATTTCATAATACCATAAAATTATTACTAACCGATAATCCAACCACAAAACACTATTCACCTAGTCCTAGGGGCTCTAATGAATATCCACAATGAATAAAACCCAACAAACCATCATCGGACATCAATCCATAATCAAAGGACAAATCCAAAAAGACCCAACCCGGGAGGAGGGATCAGGGCTAGGATTATTCTTGCAGGACTTGGCACTGTCTCTGTAACAACAACAATGATCAAGGATTTTGGGGCATGCTCAGACATGTGAAGCTAGGTGAAGTTGATTCCAAGTACCTGCAAGCCTACATCACTGAGAAGAAATACATGTTTATTGATGTACATATTAAAGAAGACATTGCAGACAGATGATCAGGATCGATACATCATGTGGACCTCATCCATGTGAGTAACTATGACTTCATCCTGAATCATGAAAACACATCATGTATATAGACACATACGCAAGGAATGTAACATGAGGGTTAGAATCTTGATCATTAGGTTAGTCAATAATCGATACTAATAATAAATCACCATAATCATAATAAATATCCTAAAGCATTAATTTACATATAAGATTCATCGAAAGTAACTTTAATAGAAGAATATATCTCTATCCATCCAACACATATCACATAACATCCTAACTATGTGGAGAAAGGTATTGAAGGTCTTTTATACATACATGGAGATAAACACATACATAAATGATACCTTCAGACAATATGTATGGTATTATAATTCTCAGGTACAAGCTGATGAAATCATTATAAACAACTTACAGGAAAACAAGTATTAAGCTATAAGAAATCATCTAAAGATCTTACTTCATTCAAAACTCTTATTATGGTTAGAGGGGTATTACATCCTCCCTCCCTTATATTCAAGTTATTCCTAGAAGTCGGAAGAGATGAAATGAACTATACATGTAAGTTGTAAACTATTATCAAATAGAATTGCAATATTACTACTCTAGTACCTACTTTTAATGACTATATGCATACTTATCCAATTAAGAGTGTTGATAAATATTATTACAATTATAGTGTAGATTAACTTGGTTCCAATGTTAAGAGACTTTCAAAAGAATTACCTATCTGATTCTTTTACTTTATGTAGTAAGTTTGTCAACAAATACTAAGATTAGAGTATTACTTCAAAATTACTTTTATCAACTTGAGAATCCAAAGTATTCTTGTTTTATTAACATTAGTGTATTAGACAAATGTGTGTTCTACCAATCAAAATTTTTGCTTCCTAACACAATATAAATTTTTTCTATCTATGGTAGCGAACATAAAAGGAGGAATTTCTGATAACTTTTCTATTTTTGAGACAATCTAATCCTACACAATACAACAAATGGAACTTTATTTAAAATACGGTTCTCAAAATTTCTTTCCTTACCAACTATGCATGTCAACACAGAGGAGTAAATAAAATTTATATCTATGAATGTAATATATCAAACAATTATTACTTATCTTTTTAATCATGAAACTAAAACAATCCATACACTTACCTTTTGCAATAACACACAATTTTATAAGAAATCTTTTAGAAGACATAAAACAACCTCTATTAGCAAGTAAACAATATTCATTTTCATCAATATGTAAATATAATTTCAATACTTATGACACATACACATTTACAATACATATTTCCTATGTCATCTTTCATAATAATTGTATGGTTTGATTTTCAAAATGCATTCACACCCCTAGAGGAGATCTAATCAATTTCCCAAATTTTCATGTCAGGCAGTTCCATAGTTAATTAATGCCAAACAACAATATACAAGAGTTATTTCAAGTTCCCTATTTCATAATGATTATATATCCATCAAGAGAGGAAAAAAGAACATGATTCCTACTACTATCTTCATAACCACAACATTTAAATCAATAACATTAACTAATGTACATAAATTTGATTTCTACCCTTTACCTATTGTTAACATTGCCCTTATACCCTTTAATATTTTTGAGATAATCCCATGTTGAGTAACATACATAGCAATATTCTTATAGCATTTATTTTCCATAGTAACTTCTTATTCATAGTCAATAAATCACTTAGTGTTGTTAATTACTACTAAGGTGTTGATCACAATGTATATAAAACTTTAATTTGTTTCCATAATACTCCTCTAGGATCCTAACCAATCACTAGGCATCTAGAAATACATATAATTAATAAAAAAAGCTTCCATCATTAGTATAGATAATTCATTTTCGTACATACTCTTTTCTAGACTCGTTTGATTGTGTTAGCTTAACTCATTTTCTATTCAAATTAACATGGCATGCATAAATAATATAGCTTCTTACCAAAATAGGGATAAAAATTATTCTTCCAAAATGCAAAAGTGAATTATAGCCTATGGTAAAATCTTGGGGACATAGGTCCTTCACCCAGGGGTCTCTTAATTGAGTATTTACAAATTTTATTGATATATTATTGCCTTGTCTAAACAATTTTATTCATTTAAAACTTATGTCTTAAGAGGGAAGAGAGAGATAGAGATAAATGCATATGGCAATAAATTATTGGTTCCTTACATTTTGAGTTCCTACTTCAAGAAGTCACAAGAGAGGGGAAAGAGAGAGATCATTCAAAGTGTTATTATATAGCAAACTATCTATTACAACCTTATTCACTCTTGTGTCCTAGTTTCTCCTTTCACACAATGATCTATGCTACTACTTTCTTTCATCTTTTGCCAATAATAAGAAAAAAACTCATTTTCAAATTTTAAACCAAGACACAACACCAAAAAAAATTTCACATCTTTCCTAAGTATAAATTTTTAGCCATGAACTTTAATTGTTACCATTCAAGTCCTATAAGAATAAAATCAAGTACTACCACAATCATTTCTTTCTTCACATTAAAGGTGCAAAGGCAATTCATTTATAAGAAGGAATTCAATTGGGCATTTATAATAAGATAGAGTGCACAACATTTCTGATAAAATATATTATAGGTAGGATCAGGAGATAAAATTACCTACCACCACAATTAAAAACATCGGGTATCTTTTTTACTTTTTTTTCTTTCCTAGAGATAACAATGTCATTTATCAACAAGATGACACACACACACAAGTATAAGGAATTTCTTAAAATTCTATTTATAGAAAGCATCCATTTAACACACCATTGATCTTAGAATGCAAAAAACATAAGTTATAATACAACTCAATGATAGAGGAATAGGTGTACCCTTATAAGGCAATGTAACATAAATACAAGAAACAAAGCCTTCATTTCCTAAGATTAAAATTTTGCTTGCATACAGATGAAAACAAAGGAGACAGAGATACAATATTCAATGTCATGCATAGGTGAGCTATGATTCCTTGAATTCCCAGTTTGGAACCTAGGGCTTTGATACCAAGATGTCATGCCCCACCAGGGAACCCAGGAGGACAAGCCAACTAACTACTAAGATATGTGAATAATTTTTTTTTCTCAATGAAACATTAGTACTACTCTAAGTCCTCACAAGTTCCCTAACACAGTTATTCAAGAAACATAATCAAATCTAATCATTTGACCATTAAGGCATTGATTGATTAATATAATTTTTCAATTTATTCCTTTACTTTTAACAATAAGTTACATGTGTATAATCTTACCATCAATCCTAGTATTTTAACATGCATCCATGTGAGTTATCCTCTACTAAACTTATGTCATTATATACACTACTCATTATGCATTCAGGTGAAAGATAAACATTTGATGGATGTGCAATGCCCTATATACCTTATTATTTCATACGCATTTGTGAAACATAGTAACCATAATCCATTATTAGATTCTATAGATATTTATGTTGGAGATTTGATTATGAGCAGTTGATTGATTGTATGTTTGTCATTGGTGACAACATATAACACACAGTAGTAATTCTATATGTACTTATCAGAATGATGATATGAAGACTTGCATAGATAGATACATGTTGTTGACATGTTTATTATGTTATGTTCATACACATTGTGTGTATGAAAATCCACCTTCATGAAATTAAGATTAAGAACAACAATTCTATGGAAAGATAATACAAATTAATCTAAGAATTGAAGCTAAGAATCTATATCATCTCATGGTTCTCTATCCAAGCTTTGTTAAGAGAGCTCTTAGGCTTAATCTCTCTCAAGGACAATCCTAGAACAAGATATAAATGATAAAAAAATGCTCAAATCTAGCTAGAATGTACAAAATTCTCAAAATGCTCCAAGATATGTTAGAAAACAACAAATGCTCCTAAGCACGATATACTAAAATACTATGCAAATGCTGAAATACTCTCAAAATCTCTCAATGCTCTCAAATTCTCTCCATATGCCTATAGTAAGGATGCTTTTGCTCTTGAAATTATTGGATCCCAAACACAAAGGAAATGGCTTGTATTTGTAGCATTTTCCCAAGGGTAGGGGGTAGAGTGAGTTAATCATGATCAAAGTTTGGTTAAGTCAAAAGCTTTGAGGTGTTTTCAAATGGAGGAAAAGTTGGTTGGTTGTCTCAGAGATATTAGGAATTAAATAACTCCATCATTTAATAAAATTAGCCATGGAAGGGTGATTGGGTTGGATTTAAGCTTTTTGATTTGAACTATACAATTGAAAAATCAATTGCATAATTTGATTAATCCATTTAGGCTTGAATTTAATTATTTGATTTCATGATTATTTGATCTTTTAATTTGATTTGAATTTTGTCCATTTGATTTGATCCATTTGTTTTTCATTGAGATGACATTTTGAAGCATTTGACTGAGATTTATAGTTTTGAATGTTTGAGATACACCTGGTCAATTTTAGGTGTCTATAAATGCCCCTATTTGAATTGATGTGCGAAGTGCATTGATTCAAAGAAAGCTTGATTGTCTTGATCATTGATTCGATGTTGATGAGCTGATATGAAAACCTAATATGAAAACTCTGATATGAAACCCTAATATGATGCTCTGATATGAAACTTTGATATGAAAATCTGATATGAAACCCTGATATGATGCTTTGACATGAAACCATGATATGAAACTCTTATATGAAACCCTAATATGAAACCCTTATATGATGCTCTGATATGAAACTCTGATTGATAAAGTTTGAAATTTTAATGCCCCAGATTTGTACAAGATATGATGTAGAATCCTAGTTTGATGATATGTTGATGCCCCCTCAAAAATGAAATCATATTGATCTTAGATGTGAAGATTTTGATGAATATTGCTCATAGGAGAGATCCAAGATGATTGCATTTCTGATAAACAATGATGTGGATCCTGGCAACAAAACATGCCCCAGTGTGAAGAGAATTTGATGATAATAGATATGATTGAGAAAATGTTGTTTGATGTTTGAGATAAGGTGATGATGATCAGATATCACTTGATGTCAGTCAAAATCACTTATTTGATGTTGTATAGATGTCAATCGGATAAGTAGGTTGATGGATTGATTGGATAAACCGATAATTCACTCTCAAGATCTAGAGAGATGAACAAATGGATTGATTGGATAAACTGATAATTCACTCTCAAGATCTAGAGAGATGAACAAATGGATTGAATTTCCTTCCTCAAGATCTAGAGTTAGGAAATTTGATGTGCTCAAAATGAGCAAATAGATGATAGGGTAAATGATTGACGTTAGATGATCAATTGGATGATTCAACTTATTGATATTCAATTGGATTTGATTTTGATGGGAAGATTAGTCGTGGGAGGCTGATAAATAGGGTCATTTGATATGAATCAGGTGTAGAAATAAGTACAGGGGATAAAAAGAGTTAGGTTGCCCCTAGGTGAGTAGATGTATATTGATGATATCCTTGATGTAGCATGTGATCAATTTGATGGATTAGATATTTTAGGACATTGATTAGGACTTTAATGATGTAATCATGATTCACTTCCACCCCCTTCACTTGGAAAGATACTTCTAAATAAATTAAATTAATCTAACATGCATGCAATGCAATGCAACTAATTGTCCTTGAGGTTTGAGAAAGAAATGAAAACTGAGATATATTTTCATCATTGAGCATTGTGGAACTAGGAGTCGATACAATCCTTACTGGTGCCACTGTGACCATAAGAATATGAATATGAATTTCATCTCATGTGGTAACCTCATTTAAAGAACCTAGTACAACCCTTACTAGATGAATGAGCAACTATGGGAGTATGAATACTGGTTTCATTAGATTCAATGTTGCAAGTGGAGGTTGGTATTAAGATATGGAAGATTTAAATAGCCAAGGTACCCTTTTTTGTGAACAAACAAAGGTTAACCCTCCTTCTCATATGAATTCTCTCGATGGTTCTTTGATGACCATTTTGTTGGACTAATTCACACAAGTTAAAAAAAATTCCTCAAAATAGTCACACAGAAGCCTAGGAAAACATCATGTCTCCATTATCGCCAATCTAGCCAAAACATCCTTGATTAGCTAAAAAGAACATGACAAAAAAAAATCAATGAAAAACTTATAAAAAATTCCAAGTTTTTTGCAATGTACCAAGATTTTGAAAAAGAATTCCAAACATTCTAATCATTTAGGGTTTGCCAATTTTTAATCCTGATAAAATAAGGCAATGAAGCTCAAGGATCATGTTATCAAATCAAACTGTATAGGGTCGAACAATGATATCCATCAAAGGTTGCAAAATATCTCTCCTCTGAATCTGAAAATCTGTTTCTGATGTGTAAACAAGGTGTTGCACTATTGAATCTGTTTGGTACCAAAATCCATGATGTTTTCCCCCAAGTAAAAATGAGACCGTGTAAATCTTGGGAAAATGCAACCAAGTATGTGACAATGCAGCTGAAAGACTTTATGCAAAATTTTTGGATTTTTAGATTTTTTTAATGTTTTTGGATTTTTAGAGATTTTTTTTTTTCATTTTTTTTTTTTTATCCTTTTTTTTTTTAATTTGATTTGATCCATTTGTTTTGCATTGAGATGACATTTTAAGGCATTTGGCTGAGATTTATAGTTTGGAATGCTTCAGATACATCTGGTCAATTTTAGGTGTCTACACACATTGACCCAGATATGATGTTTCAGTAAAGTTATGTAATTTTGTTATTGGCAGTTACAGTTCTAGAAGTGTAACTGTTTAGGGCCGACGTATATCATGTGTTTCTTAAGTTGCACCTATCTTCTATATATGCATGTGAATATTCATTATTAGTTATGATTTGATGATATTAATCTAAAGGTGCCAAACGTGTTTGAAGAAGATTGCAAAGTTAGAGTTAAATTGGTGAGGTCGACTTAGTGAAGCGTCGTGTCTATTCAGTTTATACTTAAACGGTTGTAATAATGCTTGCATGCTTAGTAGAGCTGACAAGGATGTTATGAAGAGTTGTCTTACAGGTCCCATGATCTCATACTTTGAGGAAGATACTTATAGAAAGTCAAAGGTGACACGCTAAGTGTGAATGATACGAAAAAGATAAGAAAGATGTACAGAGCATATTGTCAGAGTTGGTTCATTCATCAAAAGTCTATGTGAAGAAGTAAAAGATTGGAATACACTAGAACTGATCAAGATAGCAGGTCTACTCTACAGTTCATCATCAAATATAGTGCATATTTGTTATACAGAAGGTTGTAGCCTTCACCATCAAGAAGTGAGATTTTGGACAGTGAGTCCACCACCCCTAATAGGGCTATTTGTAAAAGACTCCTAATAGGGTCTAACCCTTAACCAGGTCACTATACTTATCACATTGTAAAGTACAACTCTTAACAGGGTTGAGATATCTTCTAACATGGATTACTATAAACAAGTATAGTTCATTGTGGGTGCTAATTCCCACTGGGGTTTTTACCATTTGGTTTCCCCATAATCAAATTGTGTGTTGTGTACTGTGTTATCTAATTAAGCATTTACTTTGTTG
>MU224363.1:3322557-3335213 GCA_018584345.1 Thuja plicata
GCCTTACAAACTTCATACAATCCAGATTGAATGCCTTACAAACAATCTTCTCAACTCAATATTTCTTCATCAGATCTTCACAACTATGTCCTGCTCTCTGAAATCATTTACAAAATTTAACTCTCTCATTGAGAGAGACTCACAAACAATTAGACACACTACCTTGTAGTAGGTATATTCCAGATGCCTTTCAAATGAACTATACTAGAGCACAAACCACAGTCAAAAGAGACAAGACAATAATAAATAGGAACTGCACTATATTCTCATTAATCCAAATTGTTTCTAGATATCCAGACAATAAAATCAAGAAGTAAACATGAAAAAGAAGCAAGCTTTACAAATAAAATCTCCAAACAAATGGTAACCTTCTCTAGACATCTGCAGGAAAAACCAAAACAGAGTAGAGGAAAGGAACCCCTACAACTGAGAAAAGAAAGCAAGATATAGAAGAGAAGAAACCCTAAAAACTATGTCTAGAAAACACCTGTCCTTCTCTCAAATCTAATTTTTACTCATTCCTTTCTTTTCAAAATATCTGATATATTCAATTAATAACTGAGTCCATCTGTCTGAAAATATCTTCTTTTATCTCTTGCAAAATATCTTTCATTCTCCCACTGAGAAGTTTCCAATCTGATTTCATCTGTTGAAAATATATTTGAAATCTGTCACATTTTCCCTTTGAAAATATCTCCTTGGAAATCCTCTCTCAAGTCTGAAAAACAAATAAATATATTTGTTCCAGTTATGCAAATTTAGACTTTATTTCTTACCTCAAATCTGATCTTTTAATCTATAAAAATCTGATTTCCAGTGTCTGAGAAAATATCTGATATATCTCCAATCTCTGAAAAATTAGATTATCCCCTGTGTCTTTAAAAAACCTTCGGGAATAATCATATGGATATGCAATAAAACATATAAAATTCCCTATTAAAATTATCTTTGTGCACAATTCAAAGTCTCTAAAAGTCCCAGATTTATTCATATTTGCCTAGAAATCACCAGATTTTGACACGTGGCATGCTCCCATTGGCTGTCATAAACTATTCCTAAATCACCTTTTAACCTCAGTTTCATCCGGCGACCATGCGACAACCACAAAGAAATCAAAGTTGCAAGCACTTTTTAACTCATCCATCATTTCTGGGTGACCTGGCAACTAGCATCCATCTGTTTATTCCATCGCGCGACTGCATGACCAGCATCCATTTCCATGTCACGACAGCTTCTATTTCCATCTGGCTACTTCGTGACTAATCACTAGCGGTTAGTCGCCAAGTCTCAGAACTTTGGCGGTTACCTGCGATTTCACTCTCGACTGGGTGACTGGGGCTTTCAGCAACTGGGCGACCAAGCACATCTCGCGACTTCGCGACCAACGATAAGTGCTCACTTTCATCAAAATATCATCTCCTTCATTTTTGGGCACAAAAATTGAGGCTTTCGGATGAGGGCGTGCGCGTATATAGCCTCCTCTTCAACTTCAAACTTATATGTTTGTGTTTTAGCTTATAAACATTTTAATTTTCCTTTGTGGGATGAATGTGGGATATATCATCTTAAAGTTTTTAAGCATTTTTGAATTTCACTTCAAAATACTATGTAGAGCCTCTGAAATTTGACCCCCAGCCCTGAAAGGCCTGCCAAGAGCCTTTGGGCTCTCATTCTTACCTCTAATGTTTGCGATTTACCATATAAACACCAAAAAATGCCATTTCCTAGCCAATGTGGGACAAAGAAAATGCACAGTTTCTCACTTTTCTGAGTTTCTCCATCAAAACTGCTCATCAATGTCTTTGTTATCTTGCAAACAAAGACCATGATCTTGTTTTTATGTCCTGGGCGCCACTTCCTGTGGAGGAACATCTGCAAAATCAACTTGGAAACATTTAAAAAACCCAAAATCTCCTCTCATAAGCTATCACAGCCTACTGTGAATGCATTTTGTAATGCAATGCTGGGCTGAACATTCTCAAAGTCTACAAATTCCACCCTTGTCTTCTCCTGGCATGGCATTCATTCTATGCAAATGTCAAAACAAAACAACTCAACACAACCTTTCACATTAGTCTGCGTAGAAGGACTGGGAAGTTGTCTTTACCTCTGTTCATCGCATTAGCTGGAAACATTCTTGTTCAAACAGTTCCCATCCCCCCTTTGTATGGTTGCTGCGCTATCTAGTAGCAGAGAAAAACATTAAAACTGCCCCCCTCTGTCATTGGCTGCGCAATGCTGTGTTTGATAGGCTTTCAATCTTTAAAATCTCCATTACATTATACTTGCGCAGGGTTTTGGGCATATTGAATTGCAATTTATTATGTTTAAAAATAGTGAAAACTCCCCCTTAAGGTCTGCGCAGACTTATGACACTTTGTTCTAGTTTTAATGTTTTAGAAAAACACTTCAAACTCACATGCTTATCATGTATAAAGATCAGCGTTGATTTCAAATCATTGTTTACAGTGTATATTGTTAGAAATCCCCTTCAAAAATGGCGTGAACTGTTCCCTTGCTGTCTGCGTAGACTTTGGAATACTGAGGTTCAAAGAAACATTCAAAACAACATTTCACTTTGCATTAATGTCTGCAATTTCAATGTTTAAAAACATAATATATATTCCTTTGGCAGCGTAAACAGTGGACAATACTGGATTTCAAAGTGATCTTTAAATTGAATGTTCTAAAATCTTCAAACACCACCATTAAGTTGCATAGATTTTTAATATGGAATGCATTTTAAAATATCTTTTTTCCTTTTAAAACAAATTCCCTTAAACTTCCTTTACACATACAACGCATTCTCATACTGGAATCTTGTTTAAATGCATTGCCTGGCTTAGTCTCCCCTCCCCTTTTTTATATGCCTATGCAGTACTTACCTTATCACTTTGAAGTTTGCGGTGGGGGCCTTGATATGCTCCATCACAAAAGCCGCAATCATCAACAACAACATTCCATAATCCCCTTCAATTCTTGAAACCAAACCCAAAAGGAAACCCATGGAGTATGGCGGTCTTTTCGCAATGGATTTACTATCAATTAACTGATAGAGCTTATAAATGGCTTTCAAAAATATTTTGACTTCAATATCACTATACATCCGCAAGTCCCTAAGGCAAACTGAACTTAAAATTTGATCTTGTAACATGTATTCATCCTCTTTTAATAGCAACTAGCTCCCGGGACTGGTCTCAAAAATCTATTGAAACAAATTATCAGACCGCGTCTCCTGGCAAGAAGATCCATTCATCTATAACAAGCACGCATATAAAAGGGCTCCTTTAGATTCAGTCTCCGGCACAAGATATAGCAATGCAAACTTAGTCCCTTTAAAACACTACATAAGTGTAAATGCTGAATCACCTCCAATCCCCCTCAGATCGATCATTGCAAAATGAGCAAATCATATTGTGAAAGCTTCGCCATTTTGGCACATAGTAGATTCATATGTAATGAAGATGGTCCCACAATCAGATCCTGAAAACAACTTTCAGGCAAAAATATATCACTTACTAAAAATGACCAGTCTGAAACTTAATACTTTTCTGCACTACCAACTGAATAAATTGCCTCTGAAAAATGAATCCATAGGGTCATGAAAAAGATCTTTCAAAAACCCAACCTCTGGATCGTGATTGAATGTCACATGTGGAACATTACCCCTCAATTGTCTTGTTCTGAAAACAAACTTCTGACTTCATACCAATTTGCAAAATTAGCACCTTTACACTTTCTGAATTTTAACACAGTAAATATGCAGAAATCGGGTTCAGAATCGGCAAAGAAAAATGATCTACCGGATTGGTCAAAGTTTGGGAATCTTTAGAGGAGTTCATTCCTAGGTCTATAATACAAATCAACTTTTAATTATGTCTGACCTTGAACGGACTGCAAATGGGGAAAGGACAAAGTATGTTATTTAATTTTGGATTCAACATTTTCAGTGAAACTTTAATAAATTAGGAATGGAAAGACACTGGCAAAGTGGACAAATGGATTGGTAGGAGTCTATAAATATTCAGGTAGATACACTCCTATGTATGAAATATGAGGGAAAAGCCAATTATCCAAAATTTTCTCCCGGGTATAGATTTTCAAAATCTCAAAGTAGGTCACTTACCAATTCTGCACTTGAATACACAGGAAATCAGAATTATTCACCACTGGAATGGTTCTTGAAAACTTGTCGTCTGATTTCATAAAGATCCACAGACTAGACATTATGGAGTGTGTGACCACTGGAACATAGTACAAAATGAATTTTCTCAATTGGGTGAACTGTTTAAAAGTTATAACATGTCAAACTGGGCTATTCAGATTTCTAGGCAGGACAAAAATGCAAACAGTTCTGAGCAACCAACTTTGGGAAGTATGAAAGCTTATTGAACGGATTCGGAATGACCTGAGATCTAAAACATAAGCTCTTTGATATGCATGGAACACATTCCCAAAGTGGAAAACTATGATACTCAACAGGGTGTAAGATACTCAGAGGTAAAGTAGGCTCCGGACAGCAAATTGACAATTAGCAAAGATGCAGAATTAGGTGACCCCCTCAAAATGACTACTCCATAAACATGTCAGAACTGAAATTCAGGAGCTGGGACCCACTGCATATATCAAATGAAAGGTATTAAAGCCTCTCCCAAATTTTTATCTCATGAAAATCATCCGGGTACCTTTTTCAATCACTCCAACTAAGCCTTCTTACATAATTTTTCAAGGTATTCACTTTTGCTTGTCTAAAAATTTTAACATGGTCACTCCAAATTTAGGAGTACCAACACGGACATCTCCATTGAGCTTCAAGCACCCAAAAACCCTAGAATCCATATAAAAATTATCCATTTTGGACAACGTGGCTCTGAGGCAAATTTTTTTTGGATTCCAGTGTCGTACAGGCACGAAAACCAAGAAAAAAATTTTAAAAAAAAACTTTTTAAAAGGTTTTTTGCATTTTTTTTAACGTGGTAGTGTAAATTTGAATGGTGGTTCCACTGCACCACCGCCGCCGACACCACCACCGCCGCCCCAGTGGCCCAACACCTCCTGCGCCGCCTGCCCCACTCCACAGGCCCACCGCCACCTGACCCCCACCGGCTCCGCTCCGCTCTGCCAACACCGCTGCCCGGCTCCACCACCTGGTAGGCCTTTTAGCCCCATAGGCCCCTTTTACCACCAGCACTGGTCACATGTGTGACCAGGAGCTCCGCTCCAGCCCCCTATGCCCGCCATGCGCCCAGGGGCTAGGGTTTTTTCAGCCCCAGGGGCTTAACATTTTCTTTTGGAACCTTTCTGACCCTCCCTCGCTATTTTTTCTCTATCTGGAGCATACAAAGGTCTTTTTCTGACTTCTCTATATCATCGAAAAGCTCTTTCTAAGCTCTTCTCAATTATGGAGGTAAGGTTTTTTGGTTTTGCTATTTTGATAGTGTTTTTGCTGTCAAAGTCTGATGTTTGTTTTTGCCTTCTGGGAGCCCTATCTTGCTCATCCCGACTCTATTTTGGCAAACCAGATATTGTCAGAAAGCTGGTTTAGTGAGTTTTTCAGTGGCAAGGGTCTTTTATCCAAATTTTTCTCCATGTTCTTTCTCCTCCGAGTTTTGCACTTTCGCACTCTAGTAGATTACTTGGGTTCTACAGGTCCTGGGATCTCTTCTTCTGTTCTTCTGGCTCACTCTTCTTTCTGACTTTCTAAGCATTGTATGCTTCTCTTCTATAGCATTCTCTTTTCTATAAATGCACTAAGATAAAGTGTCTACTTTTGCATATCTGGGATTTTGAGCACTTTGTGTTTGTTTGTACTCGCACTCAGTTATAAAGTGCCATGGGGGTTATGATGTTTTTCCTTATGTGCTCATCCACATTTTTCAAGTGAGTGTACCTTCCATGACATTAGCCCATGCTATGTGTCCATGACACTGCCCTTTATTCTTTGCTTATACTTCTATTGCACTGTTGGTGTTCCTGATTCTTCTTCTTGCAGCTATTTCTGGCATTGCATTTTAGTGTTCCTGTCACCCCTCTCCCTATTCAGTGTTATGGGGGGGTTCACCTGTTGGTTCTATTTCTTCCTTGGTTCAATTGAGTGATCTACGTATTCAGTTCTTTTTCCTATGTACTAGGTGGATGTAGTGGCTAGAAACCTATGCATTTCAGTGAGATGGATCATCTACTATAGAGACACTCATTCATTCCTACTTTTGGAGGTCACCTCTTCGATTGATCAACTCTTCAAACTTTGTCTTCTCTACCTGGTCATGCACTATTTTAGTGGGGGTTCTAGTAGTTACTTCTGATAGTGTTTGCAGCTTCTTGCTTCAAAGATGCTATACATGCTCTTTCTTGTTCCTTTCTTTGGGACTTTCCCTAGATTGGAAGCTTTGTTTCCTTCATCTAGTTCATCTTTTTTTGGGGTAGAGTTTTTCCCACTAGGTTTTCCCTATTTACCCGCTTTATAGAGATTTCTTGTACTTGGCTACCTGATCTGGCCTTTGTTGTTGAGACCCTTCTTTCTTTCTTTCTGCAATAGTCTCCTAGGTTTTTCTTCTCTCTAAGCTTATCTTAAGGGAGGTGTTAGAGTAATAGTCTTTTGGATTGTTAATTAAATCATTTTGATCTAATTACTAAATCACATGTTCACTCTAGTTTCTTATGCAAACCTTAGGGTTTCCCATTTAGGGTTTCATGATTCCTTTTGAATGAATCACCTCTTTGTATTTAAAAATGCATTGTATCAGATTGTAATACAATTTTTCATAATAGAATATTGTTTTCATGTGTAGATGATGCCTCTAGCTTTTTGACCTCCATAGATTTTTCTTGCTTTCTATTCTTTGCTTCTTCCATGTGACAGGGTTATGCATGCAGGTGTTCTTGGGAGATTAGGTTTCTACCTATTCTAACAATTATGTGTTGTGTATTGTGTTATCTGATTAAGAATTTACTTTGTTGTATTATGAAGTTAAAGAAGTAAAGTTACTAATAACTAATTCACACCCCCCCCTCTTAGTTATCCTTTGAGACTATTCTAACAATTTATTCATAGATTCATTAATCTATAATAGTTTTCCACAACCATAGATCAAGAGATAGCACATTCATTCAGAAATACATTATTTCATATTAAGTCTAAGATCATTTATTATACCAAAAAGTAATAAAAGATATGTGAATAAATACCCTAAACAATTATCTTTTCATATTGATAACATACAATATTTCCCTTTCCTTTTTTGTAGATCTATCCATTCCCTTATACATTGCTTTGAATTACATTGATATACATCATATAGTCAGATCCCAATGATTTACAAGAGATTTATTTTACAAGAATGCACATGCATACATACATCTTTACATATACAATAAGAAGTCTTCAAAACTGATAATCTAGGAGGAACAGGAGCCAAGAACATCCATCTGACCATGAACACTACCTTGATATAACAAAGATTAACCACCTAACCACGTGGATCCAAAAGGAGTCCACTTCCCTGTGCTAGGAGACAGAGACCAAGGTCCACGCAAGAAGGTAACAACAAGGATACTCCTAAGGAGAGAATAGTATTTTTCCCAAAACAAAACATAACTTGAAAATGTAAGAAGATCACAAAGACATAAAGCACATTGGTAGGAACTCTAAGACATATGCTAGGTGTGTGTCATTGCATAGCCCTCACCCGTTGGGTTATCCTAGTAGGCTACTCTAGGCCCCGACCCCCAAGTAGGCACATGCGGAACTGAACATCTCTCATAGGGATGAGACTATTTGATTGTTCTATTGCAATATCAGCTTCTCTCACTCCCATCTATAGCCTATACTATCACTACCAGCATAGGTGAGGCTTATCTTAGTTAATGTGTAGTATCCCTTCCCATAATTTTATTAATATTTTTACTAGATTAAACAACTCACGAGTGGGTTATCCTAGTACTAGCCACTTAGGGCCCCAAACCCCAACTATGAGCCACTCACCAAGTGTTCTTAAGTTCCCTACCTCTAACGAACATCATCAAAGAACATAAGGATAAGTACCACATATACACAAGTGTTTACAAAATGATTGATTTTAGGAAAGCACTAGTTGTCTTGAATCCTTTGGACAACCCTACCCTACAATCGAGTACAGAGATAGATAAAACTCATCCACATCGCATCAAATGCATCAAAAGAGATTTTCAACAACATAATAACATCATGGCCCTCATAGAAGAATAAATTATAACATCATAGTAACCTAGGATTGGGTTTAGGGGATCACTGATTGACCCTAGTCCACCATACTGTCCTAAACCCTAATCTGGCATTCAAGATGGTAAATAACACATAGGAAGACATCAAAATGTACCAAACATCAATTTTTTTACAAAAAACATATAATTGGTGCCTTTTGGTACCAACTCAAACCACAACACATCATAACAAGATCATATTGCAGAAAACATGTTGATTCCTGAAATTTGGTTAAGTCTAAAATTTTATAAAACCTTCAAAATCTAGAATCTTTATTTGAACTCCTAGGAGGCTGAAACCACTCTCAAACATCCTCGAAGGTATTACATAAAATTTAACTTAATGTATAAGGAATTAATAGTATGTATCTTATACTTAAATGTTACATTTTATGTTTTTCCCTAAGGCTAAAATCAGACTGAGACCACCCTAACCCTAATCAGGGTTCCCAAAATTATCCAAACTCTTGAGAGGGTTCCAAAAGATCCTAAACATAATACCATATGAAAAATAAGTGTCCTAAAATTTTAAACACCCCCTAGTGTCAACCTCGGGTCAACACGACAACTTAAGCCCTTCTGGAAACCCTAAAAATCAAACTGGAAAAGTCTTGCATATGTGGTGACCTAAGTTGCATAGGTGGTGACCTAAGTTGTGTAGGTGGTACAACCTACACATGTGGGGATTATGTGTAGGTGGTCATGTATCCTATGTAGGTGGTGCCCAGTTCTGCGTAGGTGGTCAGGACTATATGCACTCCGGATAGCAACTTCTTGATTTGACCTTCTAGGTAAAACTAGATAAGATGGAGGCCTGGAAAGCATAATCGGAGAGATACTGAGTTGAGATCCCTCATTTCTCCTTCAAAAACATCCCTCAAATCCATCTAACTTCATGGTAAACCTATTTAATTCCTTCCCATAGGTGCAAGGTGAAGAAAGGTGACCACTAGAAGACATTATTCTAATCAAGATGGAAGTCTACATAACATCAATAGAAGGAGGTTCTATCTAAAAGCCAATACATTCTAAGGTGATAAACCACAAAGAGGGATAGATAAATGATAGTCCATAAACATTATCCATCATAAGGTTTACATTCATTAATCAGTTCATACAAGATAACATAATATAAAAAATAGTCATAAAAGATTTCCATTGGTCACACAACTATAGAAGACGGTAAAACAACCACATCAAGACATAGCAATCACATGAAACAAGATTCTCTTTCTGGGTAGAGCCTACCTAGAGTCCTACAAAGAAACCTTTGAAGCAATTCCAATTTCACTCCAGCCAAGCCTAATCTCCTCAAGCCTTCCAATCAATGAGATATCCTCCAAATGCTTCCACTAACCTTTCTAATAGTTTCAAATATATAGTTCTTCGTATATAATTTCTCCATTCTCTTCTTCACTTTCTACTCTCTACAAATCCTTCCATAAATATGTTGTAGGATTGGTTGCACATAAATTTTCAAGCGATGCAACCATCCACAACTATCTTCTAGTTATTATTTTGGACATTAATAGTCTTTAGATAAATTAATTTTTAGATAGTTTCCCAAGAATGCTTTAGTTAAATTACCACCCTTGTTGTAATGTCCCCACCAGGGAACCCATAAGGATCAAGTCTAAAGTACAAAGATAACACCTAGATTTTTTTTTAAACATTACTAAGACTATTTTAGAAATTATAAAAATGAACATGTCCTTAAAGGTTCCCCTTAAATGATTTCCATGAATATAAAAAAATAATGATTCTATAAATTACCTTAATGAATTCATTTCCTTTCCTAATTTGCATTGTATTTAGATTATTTTTTTGAAAGGAGACAGAAATAAATACATTGTACTTCTAAACGTAATTTACTCTTTTCTTTAATTTCATTTCCAATTAACCTTGCCTCCTTCCACAAGATCATTTACCGAGACTTCAAGGAGTTGACATTCTTTCCTCATGCATCTCTTTAATTGCATTGTCGATATCATCTGAAGTGATATTGGGCACTGGATCCCAACTAGGGTTTTAGGCTTCCCCAAAACATCTAAGCAGTGAATGGTCTTCTTTCTACAATCTAATTTGGCCTCATGCTCATCTACCCAATCCATTCCTCACACAAATTCATAAATTCCAAGGGGAATCACATCAAGATCATACTTTGTTGAGAAGGCTCCTAAACCAAAGACACAATTTTGGACACACAAGTTGGTGGTCATCTTAGCCCCGGAGGCTAGTTCTACCTACCACTTAACTCTCTTCCCTTCAGTTTCTAGCCCGCATTTCTCTGCTAATGATGGAGATATAAAGGAATTAGTTTCTCAAGAATCAAATAAGATAGAGATAGATCTAACCTTTAATGAACCTATAGTCTCAATGACCGTGCTCCAATGGTCAGCTTGCCTATGCTCAACTACAACAAAAACTCTATGAGACTGACCAACATCTCCAACTATTGGTTTTGAAGCTACCTATTTCTGATTATTGGTGAAGTTGGTGTGTTGAGGACAATGAGCTGCAATGTGTCCCTGTCACCCACAGGATAAACACCCAATGTTCTTTACAAAATTATTTGCAAGAGGTGTACTTGACTATTGGTAGCCCCCCGTATTGAAATTTTGAGAGTTCTGGGATGGTTGAGGAGTGAGCCTTTGCTAGTTTTGATTGTAATTATGATTTTTTTGTTGCTAAAACCTTCCATTCCATTGGTTATTATTGTGAAATCTCTTTTTGTGGGAGTTTTGTCCCCCTTTAAAGGATGATTGTTGGTTTTTGGAGCTAGGAGTCCCTTGATCATAGTTCCCTTTAGAACTTTCCCCAATGTTAACTGCTTGATTGCTAAAATAACCACCTCATCCTGACCTTACTTTCCTCTCTACTAAGAAATCCTTTTTAATATCCTCTCAAATATTTTTAGGTTCAAGGACTGCCACCTCCCCCAATAAGCGATCATTTAATCCTCTTATGAAAGGCTGAACAAAAATAGGACCATCATCTTTATAACCTGAGAAAGGCTTAAGTTCATATAATTTTCACTCATATTCTTCCATAGTCATGTTTTCTTTCTTAACATGGTGGACCTCTTCTACCTTACCCTACCTCCATTGGTAAGACATATACCCATCTTTGAAACTATCTAAGAATAATTCCCAAGAAACAGTGTCAATCCTGACCTAGAGTTTTTCCTCTTCATTGTGCCACCAAGTGGATGCAAATTTCCTCAAGTTCATGGTGGAACATCTAGCATTCACATTACTACTGAAGGGGTGCATGGAGAAACATCTTTCAAGATCAAACAACCAGGTTTTGGCTGAGGATCCTCCTTTGTTACCATAAAAGTAGGGTATCTTAATTTTGAGTAAGTCCCTCATGTGAGCACTATCCTTGGCTTCCATCTATGGTGTAGTTGTCCTTGTTCTAGGGCTTCTATCCCTTTCCCTATCATGGTGGTGAGATTGGTTGTTTTCCTCCTGGTTTCCTTTATTTTCTATGGCACCAAGCCTTTACAAAATTAATTGCATGAGTTGTCTCATTTGGGCCCCTTCAGAGTCATGACTTTGACTCTCATTCCTATGGTGACCCTTATCTTGTTCTCCCTCAAATTCCCCATGGGAAATCTCTCACTGAGATCTAGAGGAAGAATCCTAGACTCTTTCCTTATCTCTTCCACGAATGACAAGAGGCATCCTAGATTACAAAACCTAGTGTGAGATGTTACCTGTGGTACTATTAATGGAAAACAAAATGATTTCTATATAACCCAATATGTAAGCCAAAAGTGATCCATTTTAGTAAATCATCAAGTTTATACAATGTATGATAGATATGGAGGGTCACCAAAATCCCATCAAAATGAACTAAACAACCCACATAATTTTTATTACTAATTAATAAAAATATAAAGGAAAAGGAAAATTAAAAACTTAAAACTAAAAAAACCAAAAAAAACTACCTTGAAATTTATGCCTACTTGTAGAAGGCATAAATTTTGACACATAGCTTGAAAAAATATGTCGTTTACACTGTTGGAGATAAGCAATTTATCTAGAGGAAAAATTGAGGAGCCTCCAAAAATTCAAATTACTAAAATCTATCAAAAAAAATTTAAAAAAATAAAGTTTCGATATACACAAAAAATTTATGCCAGCCTCCTTTGATCCATCATCCATCTTGTTCTGATTAAAGATTGATACAAAATAAGTCAAGGGTAGCTAGCTGACCTATATTTAAGAAGGAAATACTAATTTAAACGTAGATAGACCCTGGAGCTCCCAGTATAGCAACCTAGGTGTCTGATACCAAATGTATGTCCCTCCCAGGGAACCCATTTAAGGATCAGGTCTAAAGTACAAAGATAAAACTTTTTTTTTAAAACATTACTAAGACTATTTTAGAAATTATAAAAAATGAACATG
>MU224363.1:3343335-3354312 GCA_018584345.1 Thuja plicata
AAATGTTTTTCATGCAACAAGATTGGTCACTTTGCATCTAAGTGTCCCACAAGAGTCAAGAAGTTCAAATCTGATTACAAACCTAAATATAAGAAGGAATGTTATCATGCTGAAGAAGGTGTAACTGGTGAAGATTCAGGAGAAGATGAAATTGGATTCATTTCCCTTAGAGACATGGAAAGGTTGCTTGAGGAAATAAACATTGTAGATGAAAAGGAAGAACAAGAGTTAGCCCTAATTTCCAAAGCAGACATTAGAACTGATTGCATCATTGACAGTGGATGCTCTCATCATATGACAGGTGACAAAGATAGATTTGTTCATTTAGACAAATACAAAGGTGGTATGGCTATATTTGGAGATAACACTCCTAAAACTATCATAGGCAAAGGTTCTATCACTTTGGATGGAAAGAACAAGACAAATGATGTTCTATATGTTGATGGATTACATCATAACTTGCTAAGTGTTGGACAACTACTTGACAAAGGTTATCATTTGTACTTCAAAGACAATAAGTACATCATTAACAACAAGGATGGAGACATGATTGCATCAGCCTCCAAAATAAAAGGTAATGTTTTTCAGCTCAATTCTGATGTAAGTTGTTTTGTTGCAAAAGTGGATGACAATTGGTTATGGCACAAGAGACTCTGTCATATCAATTTTTATAAGATAGTAAAGATAAGTAATGTCAAGGCAGTCAGAGACCTTTCGAGTATAACAAGACCTATGTTATGGGAAATCACATAAGGATTTCTTTCAGAAGCAAGTAGAACACAGATGAAAACAAATTGGACCTAGTGCATATAGATTTATCTGGTCCTACCTAAACAAGATCATAGTACAGAGTAAGGTATTTTATTTTGTTTTTTGATGATTTTTCAAGGATGATGTGGGTTGTGTTCTTAAAGGATAAATATAAAGCCTTTGAGAAGTTCAAAATATTCAAAGCTAAGGTTGAGAATGAATCTAGATTAAAACTGAAATATCTGAGATCAGATAGAGGAGGAGAGTTCACCTCTGATCAGTTTTATGATTACTGTGAAGAACATGGAATAAAAATATTGTTATGTGCTCCTAGAACCCCTCAATAGAATAGGATTACAGAAAGGAGGAATAGGATTATACTTGATACAGTGCGCACTATGATGATTGAAGGAAAAAAAGAGCACACATATTGGGCAGATGCAGTGAATACAAAATTCTATACTATCAACAGAACTCAATTGAGGCTAGGTGCAGATAAGACACCCTATGAAATTTGGTTTGGTAATGTACCTACAGTAAAGTATTTCAAAATCTTTGGCAGAAAGTGCTACATCAAGAGAGATGATGGTGTTGGTAAGTTTGATGTCAAAAGTGATGAAGGTATTTTCCTTGGTTACGCTACAAATATAAAAGCATACAGATGTTTCAATTTGAGATTGAAAAAGGTGATTGAAAGTACTCATGTAAAAATTGATGAGAATTTTATGGTTCAAGAGAGATACTATGAATATGCACCTATGATTGAAGATGAACACAGGCCTAGCAGCAAAGATAATCTTATTGAAGAAATGTTTGATTGCATTGATGTCTCATGCAATGACCCTAAATCAAGTAGAGAAGAATCACAGATTATAGAAAAAGAAGTAACACCTAAGGTTCCTAAATTCACATCTAGATACCACTCTAAAGATGATATGATTGGAGATCAAGGCAGCAATGTTTTGACCAGATCAAAAACAAAAATTCTAGCGATGGATGAGGAGGTATGTTTACATTCACAGATTGAACCCTTAAGTGTTGAAGATGCTTGTAATAATTATGATTGGAAGAATGTAATGAAAGAAGAATTAGATCAGATAATTAAAAATGATACATGGGAATTGGTCCCTAGACCCAGTGACAAAAATGTGATTGGAACAAAGTGGGTATTCACAAACAAGATGAATGAAGATGGTACAGTAGTAAGAAACAAAGCAAGATTGGTATGTAAATGATATGCGTAGAGAGAAGGAATAGACTACACTGATACATTTTCCCTTGTGAGCAGACTGGAAGCTATTAAATTGTTCTTGGCCTATGCAATATTCAAAGAATTTAAATTTTATCAAATGGATGTAAAATCAGCTTTTCTGAATGGTGACTTGAAGGAAGAAGTCTACATAGAACAGCCTGAAGGATTTAATCTTTCAGACAAACCAGACATGGTATGCAGATTGAAGAAAGAACTCTATGGTCTTAAATAGGCCCCAAGAGCTTGGTATGAGAGACTTGATGGTTATCTTACCAAGGTTGGATTCAAGAAAGGTGCAGTATCTTATTCACATGAGAGACACCTGGAGGATTACTACTAGTGTCTATATATTTTGATGACATTATCTTCGGAGGTAATGACAAGCTTAGTGCAGCATTTGCAAAAGATATGCATAATGAATTTGAAATGAGCATGATTGGTCCTATAAAATACTTTTTGGGACTAAATGTAAAGTAGATGGATAAAGGTATATTCATTAATCAGTCAAAATATGTGAAATAAATATTGAAGACCTTTAATATGGAAGACTCTAAGCTAGTATGCACCCCTATGATAATAGGAAACAAGCTTTCAAAATATGATTCCACAATAGGTTATAAGACATTGTACAAATCTATGATTGGAAAACTCATTTATCTAAATCAATCTAGACCTGACATATCTAATGCAGTTGGCATTATTGGAAGATTTGCAGCTAAACCCAAGAAGAATCACCTAATGGAAATCAAGAGGATATTTAGATATCTAAAGGGAACTATATACTACGGTTTATTGTATCCTAAATCAGAGAATGTACAACTTCATGTGTATATAGATGTAGATTGGGCAGGTTGTATTGATGATAGGAAGAGTACTTCAGGAGGAGCAATATTTCTTAGAGACAAGTTGGTCTCTTGGATAAGCAAGAAGTAGAACAATATTTTTTAGTCAACAACAGAAGCTAAATATATTGCAGCAGCACTGAATTGTTCAACCATGGTTTGGATCAAGCAGATGGTTAAAGACTTTGGAATTCAGGTTGATTATCCTATTGTTATTCAGTGTGATAACACTAGCACTATTAACATGTCTAAGAACCCTGTGATGCATGCAAAGACAAAACACATAGAGATCAAGTACCATTTTCTAAGAGAAAAGGTTGCAAACAAAGAAGTGAAACTAGACTATGTAAGCACCAAAGAATAGTTGGTAGATATTTTCACAAAGCCTTTATCAAAAGATACTTTTGAGTATCTCAAGGAGAAGTTGGGAGTAATTCCCTCTCTTGAGTTTGATTAGATAAAGTAGCAAGAACATCAGTCATTAAGTGACTGGTGACTGGTTGACTACTCTACTTCTGGAGTACCTGTGCCTAATTGTTTATGGTGCCTTTTGCCATTGATGTCAAAGGGGGAGTATATAGTAAGGGGGAGCATATACTCTAGGGGAGTATAAAAATAGTTAGAAGAACTAAAGTAGTGTAGAGGAATCTTTGATAAGGATATTGAGAAGATTGTATAAGAAAGAAGACACCATGAATAGAAGATGTTTTTAATATCATATGTTTCCATCAATGTCAAAGGGGGATATTGTTGGAGATTTGTTTCTATACAGTTGATTGATTCTATGTTTTTCATTGATGACAACATATAATACACATTAGTGATTCTATATGTACTTATCAGAATGATGATATCAAGCCTTGTGTGGTTAGATACATGTTGTAGACATTCTTATTATGTTATGTTCATACACATAGATCTAGATATGATGTTTCAGTCAAGTTGTGTAATTCTGTTATTGGTAGTTATAGTTTTGGAAGACTATCTGTTTAGAGACGATGTATGTAACATGTTTATTGAGTTTTTCCTATCTTTAGGAAATGCATGTGTATATTCATGATTAGTTATGAGTTGATGATAGTTATCTAAAGGTGCCAAACATGTTTCAAGAATATTACAAAGTTAGAGATAATCTGGTGAGGCTGACTTAGTGAAGCGTTGCGTCTATTCAGTTTGTGTTGCATGGACTTAATATTTTTTGCGTGCTTAGTAAAGATGACAAGGATGTTATGAAAAGTTGTCTTATAGGTCCCATGATCTCATACTTTGAGGAAGATACTTATAGCAAGTCATTTGTGATACGCTAAGTGTGAATGATACACAAAGAGATAGAAGATGTACAGAGTAGAATATCAGATGTGGTTGATTCATCAAGAGTCTATGTGATGAAGAAGAAGAAGATTGCAATACATTGGAATTGATCAAGACAACAAGTATACTCTACAGTTCATCATCAGATATAGTGCATATCTATTCTACAGAAGGCTGAAGTAGTGAGCTTTTGGACAGTGAGTCCACCACCCCTAACAGGGTTATTTGTAAAAGACTCCTAACAGGGTGAGACCCTTAACAAGGCCACTATACTTATTACATTGTAAATTAAAACTCCTAATAGGGTTGACATATCTTCTAACAGGGATTACTATAAACAAGTATAGTTCATTGTGGGTGTTAATTCCCACCGGGGTTTTTACCATTTGGTTTCCCCGTAATCAAATTGTGTGTTGTGTACTGTGCTATTTGAATGTGCATTTAGTTTATTGTATTATGAAGTTAAATAAGTAAAAATAATTAAAGTTGTTGATAACTGATTCACCCCCCTCTTAGTTATCCTTTGGAACTATTCTAACAATTGGTATCAGAGCCAAGTGCCTTGGAGAAGAAGCCTAACAGCTTAGGGTAGATCATATGTATTACTTCATAAAAGAGGGCCCTAAGTTTGATGGAGAAAATTATCTGGATTGGAAAAACAAAATGATAACACATCTACAGTGTGTTGGCTTTGAGATTTTTGAGATAGCTATAGAAGAATTTGTTATTCCATCTTTGAAATATCTTACAAAGGATGATGCTACTAATAGACAAAAGGAAACATTTACCAATAATGCAATTGCTAAAGAAGCCCTAATTAGCACCCTATCTGACTGTGAATTTTCTGAGATCAAGAAAATTGACAGATCATACACCATATGGAAGTACTTAGAAGATATGTTTGAAGGAGATATTCAAGAAAAGAATGCGCATAGGAAGAAATGGAAAAAGAAATATAACATTCTTGAGATGTTACTTGAAGAAAACATTAGAGCCTACAATCAAAGGAGAAATGAAGCACTCTCTGAAATCAGAAACAATGGTGGAGAAATATCAGAAGAAGATATAATGGACAAGCTGTTAAATACCTTAACATTAGACTATGAAAACAATACAAGTATTCTAGAGGAAACCATGCAATTCTCACAAGACTTCAAGAGATATCAAGATTGAAGACTGAACCTAAAATTGAAACAACTTTCAAAGCCTCAGTCCATGGTAAGAAATCCTTACACATCTCTAGCCATAATGAGAAAGAAGAAGTTGATGAAGAACTAGAAGAGATCATTGATATGATTGCTAAAAGAGAAAATAAAGGAAAAGGAAAATATGAAGGAAAACTTCCATTCAAATGTTTTTCATGCAAAAAGATTGGTCACTTTGCATCTAAGTGTCCCACAAGAGTAAAGAAGTTCAGATCTGATTACAAACCTAAATATAAGAAGGAATGTTATCATGTTAAAGAAGGTGTAACTAATGAAGATTCAGGAGAAGATGAAATTGGTTTCGTTACCCTTAGAGACATGGAAAGGTTTCTCAAGGAAATGGACATTGCAGATGAAAAGGAAGAACAAGAGTTATCCCTAATTTCCAAAGCAGACATCAGAACTGATTAGATCATTAATAGTGGATGCTCTCATCATATGACAGGTGAAAAAGAAATATTTGTTCATTTAGAAAAATACAAAGGTGGTATGGTTAGATTTGGAGATAACACTCCTAAACCTATCATAGGCAGAGGTTCTATCACTTTGGATGGAAAGAAGAAGACAGATGATGTTCTATATGTTGATGGATTACATCATAACTTGCTAAGTGTTGGACAGCTACTTGACAAAGGTTATTATTTGGAGTTCAAAGACAAAAAGTGCATCATTAAAAACAAGGATGGAGACATGATTGAATCAGGCTCTAAAACAAAAGGTAATGGTTTTCAGCTCAATTCTAATGTAAGTTGTTTTGTTGCAAAAGTGGATGATAGTTGGTTATGGCACAAGAGACTCTGTCATATCAATTTTGATAACATAGTAAAGATAAGTTATGTCAAGGAAGTCAGAGACCTTCCGAGTATTGCAAGACTTGTTGAAACAATGTGCAAGGAATGTGTTATGGGAAAGCACATAAGGAGTTCTTTCGGAAGCAAGCAGAACTTAGCTAAAAACAAATTGGACGTAGTGTATACAAATTTATGTGGTCCTACCCAAACAAGATCATACTATGGAGAAAGGTATTTTATTTTGTTTGTTGATGATTTTTCAAGGATGATGTGGGTTGCATTCTTAAAGGAGACTTCTAAAGCCTTTGAGAAGTTCAAAATATTAAAAGCTAAGGTTGAGAATGAATCTGGATTAAAACTAAAGTTTCTGAGTTTAGATAGAGGAGGAGAGTTCACCTTTGATCATTTTTATGATTACTATGAAGAACATGGAATAAAAATATAGTTAAGTGATCCTAGAACCCCTCAAAAGAATTGGATTGTAGAAAGGAGGAACAAGATTATACTTGATACAATGTGCACTATGATGATTGAAGAAAAAGTTATGCACACATATTCAAGAGATGCAGTGAATATAGTAGTCTATACTATAAACAAAACTCAATTGAGGCCAGGCGTAGATAAGACACCGTATGAAATTTGGTTTGGTAATGTACCTACAATAAAGTATTTCAAAACCTTTGGAAGAAAGTGCTACATTAAGAGAGATGATGGTGTTGGAAAGTTTGATACCAGAAGTGATGAAGGCAATTTCCTTGGTTAGTTTACAAAAAGAAAAGCATACAGATGTTTCAATTTGAGATTGAAAAAGGTTATTGAAAATACTCATGTAAAAATTCATGAGAATTTTATGGTTCAAGAGAGATACTATGAATATGCACCTATGATTGAAGATGAACCCAGGCCTAGCAGCAAAGATATTGTTATTGAAGAAATGTTTGATTGCATTGATGTCTCATTCAATGACCCTAAATCAAGTAGAGAAGAATCACAAATTACAGAATAAGTAACACCTAAGGTTCCTAAATTCACATCTAGATACTACTCTAAAGATGATATCATTGGAGATCAGAGCAGTAGTGTTTTGACCAGATCAAAAGCAAAAAGTCTAGCAATCGATGAAGAGGTATGTTTGCTTTCATAGATTGAACCCTTAAGTGTTGAAGATGCTTGTAATAATTATGATTGGAAGAATGCAATGAAAGAAGAATTAGATTAGATAATTACAAATGATACATGCGAATTGGTCCCTAGACCCAGTGAAAAAAATGTGATTAGAACAAAGTGGGTATTCAGAAACAAGATGAATAAAGATGGTACAGTAGTAAGAAACAAAGCAAGATTGGTATGTAAAGGATATGTGCAGAGAGAAGGAATAGACTACACTGATACATTTTCCACTGTGAGAAGATTGGAAGCCATTAAATTGTTCTTGTCCTATGAAACATTCAAAGAATTTAAAGTTTATCAAATGGATTTAAAATAAGATTTTCTAAATGGTGACTTGAAGGAAGAAGTCTACATAGAATAGCCTGAAGGATTTAATCTTTCAGACAAACCAAACATGGTATGCAGATTGAAGAAAGCACTCTATGGTCTTAAACAGGCCCCAAGAGCTTGGTATGAGAGACTTGATTGTTATCTTACCAAGATTGGATTCAAGAAAGGTGTAGAAGATTGTAACTTATTCACAAGACAGACACCTGATGGATTACTACTAGTTGCTATATTTGTTGATGACATTATCTTTGGAGGTAATAACAAGCTTAGTGCAGCATTTGCAAAAGAAATGCAGAATGAATTTGAAATGAGCATGATTGGTCCTATAAAATACTTTTTTGGACTAAATGTAAAGCAAACAGATAAAGGTATATTCATTAATCAATCAAAATATGTGAAAGAAATATTGAAGACCTTTTTGATGGAAGACTGTAAGCCAGTATGCACTCCTATGATAATAGGAAGCAAGCTTTCAAAAGATGATGATTCCACAGTAGTTGATAATATATTGTACAAATCTATGATTGGAAAAATCATCTATCTAACTCAATCTAGACCTGACATATCTAATGCAATTGGCATTGTTGTAAGATTTACAGCTGAACCCAAGTAGAATCACCTAATGGCAATCAAGAGGATATTCAGATATCTAAAGGGAACTATAGACTACAGTTTATGGTATCCTAAAGTAGAGAATGTACAACTTCATGTGTATACAGATGTAGATTGGGTAGGTTGTATTGATGATAGTGAAGGATCTGAGAAATACTGATCTGATTACACCCAAGAACAACTACATGCAAAATACCTGTTACAGGAAGAAAGCATAAAAAAGGAAAAAGATGAAGAACTCAAAAGTTACTCAAAATGTGAGAGAAAAATTATAATCTAAATTAATGAGCAATAATTACAAAGTTCAACCTTAAAAAGGTGAAAAAAACCCTAAAAGGTAAAAGATAGGTTTGCACATTAATAATTAATAAAAGAATTAATTATTAATGCACCTAAGAGAAAGCTTAAATAGTAAAGAGTAATAAAATAACTTAACTAATTAAATAAACATGATTTAATTAATAAGTGATTACTCTAACAACCCCCCTTAAGCGAAGCTCAGGAGCTAAGCTAACCTAGCATAGCTATGAAAGTAGGAAGGATGGGTCCCGACAACAAGGCCTGATCAGGTACCCAGGTACAACAAAATCTCTGTAAAGCAAGGAAATAGGGAAAACCTAGTGGGAAAAACTCTACCCCAAAAAGATATGAACTAGATGAAGGAAACAAAGCCTCTAGTCTAGGGAAAGTCCCAAAGAAAGGAATAAGAAAGAGCAAGAAGCATCTCCGAAGCATGAAGCTGCAAACATTGTTAGAAGTAACTTTTGGAACCCCCACTGAAATAGTGCATGACCAGGTAGAGAAGACAAAGTCTGAAGAGTTGATCAATCGAAGAGGTGACTTGTAAAAGTAGGAATGAATGAGTGTCTATATAGTAGATGATCCATCTCACTAGAATGCATAGGTGCCTAGCCACTACATCTGCCTATTACATAGGAACAAAAATAGAATACGTAGATCACTCAACTGAACCAAGGAAGCAATAGAACTAACAGGTAAACCCCCCATAATGCTGAACAGGGAGAGGGGTGATAGGAACACTGAAATTCAATGCGAGAAACATCTGCAGGAAGAAGAATTAGGAACACCAAAAATGCAATAGAAGTAGAAGCATAGGATAAAGGGCGGTGTCACAAAGACACAACATGGGCTAATGTCATGGAAGGTATGCTCACTTGACAAAGGTGGATGAGAACAAAAGGCAAAACATCATAACCCCCCATGACACTTTATAACTAAGTGCGAGTACAAACAAACACAAGGTGCTCGAAATCCCAGATATGCAAAAGCAAGCACTTTATCTCAGTGCATTTACAGAAAAGAGAATGCTACAAAAGAGAAGCATACAATGCTCAGAAGTTAGAAAGAAGAGTGAGCCAGAAGAACAGAAGAAGAGATCGCAGGACCTGTAGAACCCAAGTAATCTGCCAGAGTGTGAAAGAGAAAAACTCAAAGGAGAAAGAACCTGGAGCAGAATCTGGATAAAAGACCCCTGCAACTGAAACTCACTGAACCAGCTTTCCGATGATGTCTGGTTTGCCAAAAATAGAGTCTGGATGAACAAGATATGGCTCCTAGAAGGAAAAACCAAACATTAGACTTTGATAGAAAAAACATTATCAAAGTGGCAGAACCCAAAACCCCAACCTCTATCATTTGAAAGAGCTCGGAAAGAGATTTTCGATGATATAAAGAAGTCAGAAAAATACCTCCATATGCTCCAGATAGAGTGAAAACAATGTCAGTAGGTCAAAAACCAAATGAACCAGAAGAAACCTCGGCCAAAAATGGCGAAGCCTGGCTAAACTGACGAAACCCTCCAAATCTGGACTGGCTCCAAAATTCCCACCAAATTTGGCAGAAAAAAAATATCATTTTTTTAATGAAAAAAAATAATAAAAAATAGCAATTGTTTTTTTATGAAAAAAAACAATTAAAAACAACAACAATTGTTTTTAAAAAAAAAAACAATTAAAAAAATAGCAATTATTTTTTTGAAAAAAAATAATTAAAAAAATATGTATATTTTTTTATAAATAAAAAAACACACAAAAAAACATGTTTTTTTTTTACTAAGGAAAAAAACATTAAAAAAACTTTATATTTTTGTAAAAAATATTAAAATAAATGGCAGTCATTTTCTCTCTCCTCCATGCACAGAAATCGAGGTAGCACAGAAATCAGGATGGCACAGAAATCAAGGCAGCATGAAAAATGAGGTGGCATAGAAAATGAGGCAGCAAAGAAATCAAGATGGCATGGAAACTGAGGTGGATTTTTGCCTTGAAAAATGTGCCAAGAGCTTTGAATGCAAAATAGGGCCCAAATTTCAACTGTCCCAAATGGACAAACTTTATATGAAATTTTACTTTCTCAGGCCTTATGAACGCAATGGTGAGGTTTGTTTGGGCCAAAAATGCTTCAAAAATAATGTCACCCACGGACTGAAGACAAAAAACTTGAGAAAGCTGAGATTTTCTCCTTTAAAAAACACGCTTTAAACACTCCATAACAGGTAGCAGTAGAGGGGCTTTGATACCATGAAGGATCTGACAAATACTGATCCGATTACACCCAAGAACAACTACATGCAAAATACCTGTTACAGGAAGAAAGCATAAAGAAGGAAAAAGATGAAGAACTCAAAAGTTACTCAAAATGTGAGAGCGAAATTATAATCTGAATTAATGAACAATAATTACAAAGTTCAACCT
>MU224363.1:3359402-3382860 GCA_018584345.1 Thuja plicata
ATTATTTATACATTTATTATTTATATTTCCATAGGCATTTTGTTATTATGAGTATTATAAAATAATACCATAAAATTATTCATTATTATTGATATTAAAATCACATGATTAAATCTCATACCAACTCATTCCTAACGAGACATGCTAGCATAATCGTAGCTACTACTAAAGATAAATTACTAAATCATACCTTCAAATAAATAATGACTCACATCAATAATCAAAGTTGAGCATACCAAGAAGACAAGAACTAGTTACAAGATCCACAAATCCAACAAACTAAGAGATCACATAATACATCCACACAAGGGATTGACTCGGGAACTCCCCACCTAAGGATAGAAGGATCAGAGGCGGAGTTTCTTCCTATGGAACCTGGTGATATCTCCATAACAACAACAATGATCGAGGATTTTGAGGGATCGCTCAGACCTATGAAGCCAGGTGGAGACGATGCCTAGTAACTGCAATCCTACATCACCAAGAAGAGATACATATAAATACATATGGATATTCATACAAATCAGATATATGCAAACAGATGACTAGGATCGATACATCATGTGGACCTCAACTAAGTGAGTAACTATGAATTCGTCCTGAGCTATGAAAAAACATCAGACACATATCCATGAAACATAAAACATCATGATAATGGTTAGATTCAAATCCTTTGGTTAGATCCATGAAACATATAAAAATAGATGGTTTTCTAATCTCGTAAACATATAAATGATAACCATAAATGAGCATATCAATCATATCATCATCCACAAAATATAAATGTAAATGTATAGTTCTAACCATAATAATAAAATTTCCAAGTCAAAAGTCCAAGTATCACCATAGGAGTGGGTATTACAGATTCACCCCCCCGCTCTCAATTATCCTTTGGGACTATTTTAATAATTGGTATTAGAGTAGATGGTTAAAGACTTTGGCATTCAGGTTGATTATCCTATGGTTATTCACTATGATAACACTAGCACTATTAACATGTATAAGAACCCTATTATGTACGTAAAGAAAAAACACATAGAGATCAAGTACCATTTTCTAAGAGAAAAGGTTGCAGACAAAGAAGTGAAATTTGACTATGTAAGCACCAAAGAATAGTCGGCAGATATTTTCACAAAACCTTTATCAAAAGATACTTTTGAGTATCTCAGGGACAAGTTGGGAGTAATTCTCTCTCTTGAGTATGATTAGATAAAGCAGTAAGAACATCAGTCATTAAGTGATTGATGAATGGTTGACTACTCTACTTCTGGAGTAGAACCTGTGCTGAATTGTTTATGGCACCCTTTGCCATTGATGTCAAAGGGAGAGTTTATAGTAAGGGGGAGCATATACTCTAGGGGAGTATCAAAATAGTCAGAAGAACTAAAGTAGTGTAGAGGAATCTTTGATGAGGATATTGAGAAAATTGTATAAGAGAGAAGACACCATGAACAAAGGATGTTTTTAATATCATATGTTGCCATCAAGGTCAAATGGGGAGATTATTGGAGATTTATTTTTGTACAGTTGATTGATTGTATGTTTGTCATTGATGACAACATATAATACATAGTAGTGATTCTATATGTACTTATCAAAAGATGATATCAAGCCTTGCATGGTTAGATACATGTTGTAGACATGTTTATTATGTTATGTTCATACACGCAGATCTAGATATGATGTTTCAGTCAAGTTGTGTAACTGTTATTGGGAGTTATAGTTCTAGAAGAGTATCTATTCAGAGCTGATGTATGTAACATGTTTCTTGAGTTGCACCTATCTTCAGGATATGTGTGTGTATATTCATGATTATTTATGAGTTGATGATAGTTATCTAAATATGCCAAACATGAATCAAGAAGATTACAAAGTTAGAGATAATTTGGTGAGGCCAACTTAGTGAGGCGTCACGTCTATTCAGTATGTGTTGCATGGACTTAATATTGTTTGCATGCTTAGTAAAGCTGACAAGGATTTTATGAAGAGTTGTCTTATAGGTCCCATGAACTCATACTTTGAGGAAGATACTTATAGAAAGCCATTTGTGATATGCTAAGTGTGAATGATACGAAAAGAGACAGAAGATGTAAAGAGCAGAATATTAGATATGGTTCATTCATCAAGAGTCTATGTGACAAAGAAGAAGAAGATTACAATACATTGGAACTAATCAAGATAGCAGGTCTACTCTACAGTTCATTATCAGATATAGTGCATATCTATTCTATAGAAGGTTGTAGCCTTCACCATTGAAGCAAAGAGCTTTTGGACAGTGAGTCCACCACTCCTAACAGGGTTATTTGCAAAAGACTCCTAATAGGGTCAGACCCTTAACCAGGTCACTATACTTATTGCATTGTAAATTACAACTCCTAACAGGGTTGACATATCTTCTAACAGGGATTACTATAAACAAGTATAGTTCATTGTGGGTGCTAATGCCCACCGGGGTTTTTACCATTTGGTTTCCCCGTAATCAAATTGTGTGTTGTGTACTATGTTATCTGATTAAGAATTTTCTTTATTGTATTCTAAAGTTAAGGAAGTAAAAATAATTAAAGTTACTGATAAATGATTCACCCCCCCCCCCCCTCTCAGTTATCCNCCCCCCCCCCCCCCTCTCAGTTATCCTTTGGTACTATTCTAACAATAATTGTGAGAAACACTAAGAGGGGGGGTGAATCAGTGTTTGTCTATTTATTGTATTTTAGAAACTTAAACATAAATCAAACTTATATCCAATGAAGTTCAATACAAGAACACATAACACATGATATTTTAATGGGGAAACCTTGATCAGAGGAAAACCCCAGTGGGAATTAGTACCCACAAATATTGTACTAGTATATAATGAACTTGTTAAAGTTCCTTTTCCCTATTAGGAGCAGTCTTTATGATCCAAGTACAATGACCCTATTAGGAATCTTAGACCCTATTAGGAGTATATTAAAACACCCTGTTAAAGGTATATGGCTCACTTGTAGAGATCACTTTTCAATAGGATGAAGGCTACAACCTTTTGATAGTTGATATACACTATATCAAAAGTGAACTGTTGTGATGACACTGTTGTCTGATCAATTCCGTGTATGCGCATATGCTATTACTCTCTTAAAGAGATTAATCTCATACTAAATTAATCATACTTCTCTTCTATATCTTCCTCATGCATATTATTTGACACTTGTAACATAACTATATATTACATGCTTGTATGTTCATACCCGAATAGATGTGACCCAAAACAAGACTTATTGTCAGCCCTAAGACATAATACACAACGCTTCAAAGAAAGTCGACTTAAGCATGTTTACAACAATACTAAAGAAATTATTACAACCATATAATCAAAGGCACTTGTCCATTACACAACAAAATAATTCAGACTAATCAAAACACTAGTCGGCTTTCATGCTCTGTCTTGTTGACTACTGGTGTATTGATCTGTCTATAACTTCTCCTTACTATCATGTCATACCATGTGTATCTAGAATTAGTATGTAGACATTACATAGAACATATATATGAACGTGCATACTCTAATTCGATCTCTCTCATGTGCACTGATGTGCTGATCGCTGTATATATTTGTCTGCCCTGTATTCCATACTTAGTCATTTATCTTCTAAGTTATCTTTGACAAAAACTTAATATGACTTTGTTGCCATGATGACAACACAAAATAAGTCATGTATCCTCTAGGAGTCAACTTTCCAACAATCTCCCCCTTTGTCATTTATGGTAACAAAGGAATGTGGCCAAGTTTCTCAAAATGACTTAACAACCAAAATAACTATCTATCATTGCATCTCTTAACATATGTGTGTGTGTGTGTGTGTGTATGTATATATACATATATATATGCATATATATATATATATATATACATATATACATATATATATTGCTCCCCATATATACACATTCTTTATTACTCCCCCTTTGACATTAATGACAAACATGTACAAAACTCATAAGTCTTCTAGATACTTACTCCATGTAAACATCTGGGTACATAATCTAAAGAGATTGGATCTCTTTCTTCCATAATACCTTCATTGCATCAACTTTCTGAAGATGCGTGCATAAGGCATATGTCAGCTTCTCCATCTTCATCAAATCCATGTAGGGACCTTGATCGTATGTCTCAATAGTGGCATCAATCTATTTGATGTTTTCATTCAGAACTACTAGAGAGAGCGCAAGTGCATTTCTCAATTGAGTTTGTCTGACTCTTATCTTTCTGATCTCTAACTTACCCTTTTCAATCTTGTCTAGCTAACCTTGATAAACATTGTTACAGATGTTCAGGTCCTAGATAGATGTCTCAACTAATTTTATGATAGTGTCCACCATGATCTCTGCCTCTTCTATCTTCTTGATATGCTCAGCGGTGAACTTTAGTCTGTTGATACAATTTGCTATAACATTCTTACCTTTAGCTACTAATTCTTTCAATATGGATTCCCCAATCTTTAAATATTTTAGGTCTAAAGTAAAATTCTTTACCAATTCATTCAATCTCTCCTTTTTATACTCATCTTCTACAATTCTAGTAGCAGAGTCTACTAGGTCTGTAAAGTGTGCTTTGAAGCTTGTTAAAATACTGTCGACATCTTCAACTGATTGAATCTTGGCTACTTTCTTGTCTATAGGTAATAAATCATTCAGAATGTTAACTGATTCCAAGAAAAGAGGGTTCCTCATAACCTATTTTTCT
The DNA here is from genome assembly GCA_018584345.1 of Thuja plicata. Taxonomy (NCBI): domain Eukaryota; kingdom Viridiplantae; phylum Streptophyta; class Pinopsida; order Cupressales; family Cupressaceae; genus Thuja; species Thuja plicata. The sequence continues at coordinate 3,364,126 of MU224363.1, forward strand.
TTTGCCTTTTCCATAGCTAGCACATTGATCTTTATTAAGTCTTCTTCTCCCCATGCATCTAGACTTGCTAAGTCAGGAGTTAACCTTGAGAACAATGAAGTAGATGGTAAAGTGGATGGATTGAATATAGTGATTTGACTGGTATCCATGCATTCACTCTTTACTGGTATCTCCTTGACTGGTGTCTCATTGTCTTGAGTATCTTTCTCTTGATTCAAGTCTATTGGATCATTAGAGGGAACTTCATCTTGTTGTATAGATGTATCATCAGTGCACATCTCCTCAGTGCTTACAAATGCTTTATCAACTTTGTCCATGTCTTTTTCAGATGTTGTCATGGATATCTTGATATTATCAACCATTATAGTATCTTCTAAGTCTTTTTCTATATCAGTAGTTATTGATATTGAGGGCGCTGAGACCTGTGGACCTATCATAGGTGCATTTTGAATCACTGGTTCTGTAACCTATTTGGGAGGAGCTGGAGTTACCTTAGTTGTAGGTTTCATTGATGGATACATGTGTCTATCCATAAACACTTGTGAAAATTCCTTTTTAGTTTCTTTTCCTATCTGCTCATACTCTTTGTTCATAATTTGAAGAGTCCTTGTCTTGATTCTGAGATGAGGCTTCACCAGATCTAATAGAATTTCCTTCTCATCATGTGAGAATATAGGGAGAATATTATCCAATGTTTCTTTTCTTATCCTCATGTCTTCCTCAATTGCATGTCTCTTCATAATTTCCAATATGTTCCATAACTTATCAGGTATCACTGTCTTAAGTTCAAGAACTAACTTCTTAAACTTGATCATGTGAGAGATGATCATAGAATGTATCTCAGTTGTATCTATCTCTTGATACTTGTCATAAACCTTAGCAAGTGTGTCTAGTCTTTCTTCATTAACAATCCTGTTCTTTAAGACATTTAGACTAGGTCTAAATCCTACCTTAGGAGGAGCTTGAGTGTTCCTTTCTATGCTTCGTGTTTTCCTTGAGGACGGGTGATTTATGGGCGCTTCCTTCCTTCCTTTAGAATTCTTTCTTGGTATAAAAGGTGGATATGAGTCTAGATCAATGGTGGTAGAGGGCGCAGAGGTGCTCTCTAATTTATTCTTCTTCTGGATTTCATCAGTCTTCTCAAGTTCTTTGGCTATCTTGGCTTCTCTGGCTTTGTCAAGATATTCTTGAGTGACTCCATTAATTCTTATAATACTTGATGTGATTTTAGATGTTTTTCTTTTGTTATCAACACTATATAATACAGAATCAACTGCATTAGTCTTCTCTCTGTAATTGCCACATCTGGTTTCATTGGGATCTTTGGGCACAGACAAAAGGACCCATGCATATCCTTCTAATACATGTTCCTCCACTTCATACCCAAGTGGATGAATCAATTTATTTCTAGGCTTAACTACCTCCATGCAAGTCCAGTCAGTCTCTACCATGAAGCATATGGTTTATTTATACTTTTCAACACTCTTCTCAGATATCCTAAACCTCTTCTGCATCTTGATCCTGAAGGTTTTGATATCCATGTCCATGGCATGTTTGGTACTGCTCTTTGATGTGGCTTTTAGTGAAATTTGAGACATAGTTTGTTTTATTTTGTCTAAGTAAAGATTTGCAACCTTACCAACAATATGGAAGCATAGATAGATAATCAAAGAACCAAACCTGGATGTCTTGCTTTTGTCATGCTTGAGAACTCGAATGTTGTCAATCAATTGAACTTGCAATATCTCACATAGATTATACTGAATGTTATCCTTCACCATTATGATAGCTACTAGAATAGTTGCTGCAGAGACACTATTCAATCTACTTGCTTGCTGGAACTTGTAACCAAGGATCATAGTTAAAATCTTCATGTCTTCTTCCTTGATAGGATCAACTATCATACCATGTCTGTCACTTCTGGATAGGTATGCTTGATCAACCTATTTTTTGAAATCTTTTCCAATGGGAAGAAATAGTCCAGTATTAGGAAGTCCAGTCATGTTATGGATTAGGTCTGCAGTAATATGGATGGGAACTACCTCAATCCAGTAGAGGTCATCATTAATCCTGCTCAACAAGATTTTAACTCATTCTAGTTTGTAGAATTCATGCACATTCGAATACTTGAAGATAGGGTTGTTTGTGAGGTGTATGTATTCATCCTTGAATGAATTGTTTGGTTTCATCATCGAAGCTATGAGAGTGGATATACTATTATCTCCAATTGTTTCCTTTTTACAATAAATGTATGCACAGATGTCTTCTACATGAATGAAACCTAACAGAGTTTTGGAGAAAGCTCCTTCCACATCATCTAGTATGGATTTAAATGGATGCCTCTTAAATAGAAATCTCTTCCTCTCTACAATGTCAACTACAACTAGAGTCACCATACTTACTTGATGATTTATTAAATAGGGTTTTATGGAAATCTGAAATGGTGTGACTGCTAGGGTTCCATTCCAACTTCTTAATTGTGCTTCTTAACCACAAAATATATTATTCTTCCATGATTTGATGCTCAGTTCTTCTATGCTCTCCAAATTCTGTGATCTCAAATACAAATGTGAAGACGATTGAACACTTACGTATTTTTATAAAAGTTACTGCATTTAATGTTTGCAACCATACATGGTTTTCACAGAGAGTTTCAAAATTTGTTTTGAATGGATTATAGACAGTGCATGTATGCATACTGCAATATCATGTGATAATAAGCATAAATCCATAGGCGCATACTCGGAGGTGAGTATACTAGCCACGCAGGGGTTCTGAGCTAGAATAGCTCCCCCTAAGACCAAGAAGGTCTATTCAACCAGAAATAGAGGATGCATCCACTATGGATGCATCAACAACTTTGTTCTCTGCATTGTCCTTCTTTACTTCAACACAAATTTTACTTGAATCTTCTTTTTCTTGAACACACTTGACTTCTCCTTCTTCTTCAAATAGTGATCTCTTAGGATCCTTTTGTTTTTGAGTTCTAGATGTACAGAACCTTGAGATATGTTCAGACTTTCCACATGTGTGAAAAATGATAGGAGGTCTAATGTTCTTGTTCATCATGTTGCGCTACTTTGTTGTGTGTCCATTGTAATTACATATTTGACATGTAATGTTCTGTAAATTTCTATGAGGCTGATTTCTCTAATTATTTTGATTCATTCTTCTCTGATTCTGCTGTGACTGATTTCTTTGATTTGTTCTGCAATGTATAGCCCTGTGACCAAACTTATTACATGAGTAACAATAACCATTGAAAGGTCTTACCTCTTTACAATCTCTTGCCAAATGACCATGTTTATTACATGCATAACAAGTTCTATTAACTTGCTTTATTTCTCCTTTAGATGGATCTATTTTAATCTCTGCAACATTTTCAACTTTCTTTTCTTCTGAAGATGCTTCATGTGCTTTCTTTCTTTCTTGTAATGAATTGATTTCAATTTGTGCTACACTGTATCCAAGACCAGTAGTCTCACCTTTTTGCTTTTGTGCATTGAGCTGAGATTGAACTGAATCAAAAATTGTGTGGAGTTTATTAATCTTATCCTTTTCTTCTGTTAATTTAGATTCCATTTTATTTTTTATGTTCTCCAATTCCAAGGCTTTCATGTTTTCTTGCAAAAGTTCATCTTCTAATTGTTTGCTTTCTTTGATATTTTCTTCAATGGTGATTTGACTGTCAGTTATTTGTTCATCCAGATTTTCAATTTTATCTTTAAGAGACATGTTCTCTGCATTCAGCTTTTTGACCATTTTACCTAAATCACTTGTAGAACAATCTTTCAAATCTTTTCTCAATTTCTTGATAAGCATTTGTGAGCCATCAACCTTCAGTCTAAGTTCTTCATTTTCTTTTTCAGATTTGTCAAGATCTTCAAGAGCTACTTCAAGATTCTTTTTCAAATGTTTTTCTTCTACTGAGTCCATGATCTCCTCAAGTGGTTAAACTTTCTTTTAGAGGACCAGAGCTCTGATACCAATTGTTAGAAACGCTGAGAAGGGGGGGGGTGAAACAATGTTTGTCTATTTATTATATTTCTAGCAAATTAAACATAAATCAAACATATATCCAATGAAGCTCACTACAATAACACATAACACATGATATGTTTATGGGGAAACCTTGATCACAGGAAAACCTCTGTGGGAATTACTACCCACAAATATTGTACTATTATAATGAACCTGTTAAAGTTCCTTTTCCCTGTTAGGAGTATTCTTTACAATCCAAGTACAATTACCCTATTAGGAGTCTTAGACCCTATTAGGCATCTATTAAAAAACCCTATTAAAGGTATATGGCTCACTAACAGAGCTCACTGCTCAATAGGATGAAAACTACAACCTTCTGATAGTTGATATACACTATATCAAAAGTGAACTATTGTGATGACACTACTGTCTGATCAGTTCCATGTATGCACAGATGCTCTTACTCTCTTAAAGAGCTTTATCTCATACTGACTTCATCATACTACTCTTCTATATCTTCCTCATGCATATTATTTGAAACTTGTAAAATAACTTTACATTACATACTTATATGTTCATACCCGAATAGATGCGACCCAAAACAAGACTTATAGTCGGCCCTAAAACATAATACACAATGCTTCCAAGCAATTCGGCTTAAGCATGTTTACAAAAATACTAAAGAAATTATTAAAAACATATAATCAAAGGTGTTTGGCCATTACACAAAAAAATAATTCACGCTGATCAAAACACTAGTTGGGTTTCATGCTCTATCTTCTGGACTGCTGGTGTACTTATCTATCTGTAACTTCTCCGTGCTATCATGTCATACCATGTGTGTCTGGACTTAGTATGTATACATTACATAGAACATATATCTGAATGTGCATGCTCTGATTTGATCTCTCGCATGTGCGCTGAAGTGTTCATCATTGTATATCTCTGTTTTCCCTGTATTCCATACTTATTCATTTATCTTCTAAGTTATCTTTGACAGAAACTTAATATGACTTTTTTTCCATGATGACAACACAAAATAAGTCATGTATCCTCTAGGAGTCAACTTGCCAATAGTTTAATTAAGTTTTTATTAATATTTAAGAAGTTAATATCATTGTTGTTATTATATTAATTAATAATAGTTATTATTTAAGATTAGTAATTAATATGTAATATTATTATTAAGACTAATTCTAAGATAACAACTTTTCTTTTAATGGAATTTGTCATATTAATGTCGATGGATTTAAGAATGATATTGTTAGTTAAGTTATGGAGTTATGTAAATATTTATTTGTGTACTCTTGATCTACTAGCAATGATCTATTTTGTATGCTTAGTTTGAACACTTTAATAACTGCATAGACATTTTTATAAACAACTTTCAATCATAGTTATGCATGACTATCTTTTACGTATAACATCTTAGTCAGCTGGAACTTTTTTTCTATGATATGTGTGTGACATTGCATACTTGTTGTTTATTTATGATTTTATTGGGAAACTATGTTGGCTTATAAGGGTTGTACCAGAGGCTTGGGTTGTGATTTCATGTGGATCTTTGAGTGTCCGTTCTGTTATACTATGTGATGTTGTATTGGTTCAATTTTTTGTACCCAACCTTGTATAGTTTAAACCTGAGTTGGTGTAGTCTTTATTACTTGGGAACTAGTGTGTCCTATATGAGAAATAATTAGTGTTGAGATCTGTGTTATACCCTGATGATATTTTTATGAGCCTAGGTATATTAACTGAGTGTATAGAGGGGAAGTGGCTTGCAATTCGGGCCAGGACCCTAAGTGGCTACTAGGGTAACTCATTGGGAAGTAACTTAATAAGTGGAAATGTGAAACATTAATTGGGTTCTAAAATTAATTAATAAGAGTTTATGAATCTTTTCCCATGCCTTGAGTGCTATTACAGGCTAGGATGGGAGTTAGAGTCCTTGTCTTCATGAAAGGATTATTGAGCCAAACAAAGTCACTTGGGGGCTAGTGTCAAAGGAGAACTTAATGCAGATACATGTTCCTTCTATACAAATTCATCTTGACTCTTTCCTAAGGTCTCTCACGTAGACCTCCCAAGTTTCTCTCAACCCTAATCTCAAGGAAAGTCACTAAGAATTTCCACCCCCTTCTCTAGATATAGTCCCCATCAATATTTTTCCTTCCCTTGCTCACAAAACCACCAGGGGTAGTTTCTCTTTCTCACTTTCTTCCCTAGCCAGACTATTGCCAAGCTTGCCTAGGGTAAGAACTCCAAAATCATGACTATCACTTCTCCTACCAAATTCGAAAAGAAAACTATATATAGGGACTCCTCTCAAATCCCATCCAGGCACATTTTGATCACCATGGATTCAAGAACCTTGAGGAGCCATTTCTATTTATAGCTCATAATGGACCGGGAACTTCCAACTTGCGGAAAAAAACAAAAGATTAACCTACTTGCACACATAGTAAACTAAAATACTTGAAAATAACTAAACATACAACCTACAACTTTTCATTAACTAGAGATAAGATAAACCATACAAAAATAACCAACTCCTTCAACTGCTCTCTCAAAATGAAGGCTTGGGAGATCTTAAATAATCTTCCCATCATTAGAAGAGACTTAACTACCCACTCAAGTTGAAATCATCTTTTAAGGAACTATTACAACTAACCATACTATCCACTAAAGAGAAAAGCCACTTTCCTAGGTAGTTGTAACTGAATGTACCGAGCATCAGTACATGCCAAACAATAGTAGTACATGTCAAGTATATTATCTTAATGCATTTTCACTTTCTAAGGTTCCTAATGCCTTGATTAGATTTCTAGAGGCTTATAAACTACCTCTGCAACACACAATTAACCTAAAAACATATATCTAAGCGACTAGGGTTTTTATTCACCAAATTGACCCATTTTGCACTTGGTCATTGCAAGAGTGAATGAACAAACACATTACAAACCAACTTAAACAAATCCAAAATGTTCCTAACAACCTTTAACCCTAAGTTCTCCTAAACCATACCTCCCCAAATAAAAGAAATCAACTTCTAGGTGATTGGATCAAGTTAGGGTCAATGCCTAGCTTTTTGAACTTATTCTCTTGCACCCATGTAGCTTTAGAATCCACTTGTCCTTTCCATTTCACTAGATGTTCCATGTAGATTTTTATTCTAGTCTTCTTAGTAACTATTGAATTCAGAATCTTCTTTACCTTTGGCTTTGGAGTAACTGGAAGTTTCAGTGCTTTGATTTCCTATGTATTTTTTGCTAGATCAAGACCTCCTTATAGAATTGGTCCCTTATAGGACACAAGATCTTCTACATTCAAAATTGGAGACAACCCTATATTAGTAGGAAGGTCAACTTTGTAAGCATTAGGCATTAGACCCATACTTTTCCAGAATTGTACAAGGGCCTATCTTCCTCATCTGAAGCTTACTTGGGACACCTTTTTACAGTCTTTCTTTGTTTAGGTGCATCATGACCAAATCTCCAACTTCAAACTGAACATATCTTTTCTTTTCATCTACCTTCTTCTTGGTGTGAGTTGTACTCTCCAGTAATGTCTTCTTCACATTATCATGGACTTCTCTCATAGATTGAGAAAAATATTTAGCATAACCACTCTTCTCTGCATTGCTTCAAAAACCCCTGAGTTCACATATACCACTGGCATGAATCCCATACACCACTTCAAAAGGGCTCTTTCCAATGGATCTATTGACTGTATCATTATAGGCAAATTCTGCTTGAGAAAGTAACTGATCCCATGATTGTCCATATTCTTTTGTGAGGCATCTCAAAAAATTTCCTAAGCTTTAGTTCACCACCTTAGTCTATGGATGATATGCTGAGCTAAAGGAAACATTTGTACCAAGCTTTAGCCATAAGGTTTTCAAAAAATGACAGATAACTTAGAGTCCATGTCTGATACAATACTTAAGGGTAGTACATGTATCCTTACTGCTTCTCTAAAGAATATATGTTCTATATAGCATGCATCATGAGTATTTTTGTATGGCACAAAGTGAGCCATCTTTCTAAATCTGTCCACAGTCACAAAATATTATCCATTCCCAGCTTGGTCTTAGGAATTCTAACTACAAAATCCATACTAAGGAACTCCCAAGGTCTATTTTAGATTGGAAGTGGTTGATAAAATCCTACATTGGATGAAGTCCCCTTAGCCTTTTGAAATATTATACAAGTCTCTATATATAATTTTGGGCATGATTCCTCATTCTCGACCAATGATAGTATCTCTGTACCAGCTGTAAAGTTTTATGCACCCCAAAATGTCCACTTAATGAACCATTATGCTTCTATTGCATTGAGTTCTCCCTCATTGATCCTCTCAGTACAAAAAGTTGTCCTCCCTTAAACACAAGATCTTCTTGAAAAGTGAAATAAGAATACTCACTATGAAAGTGGTTTTGAAAATCTTGACATACCTTGAAGGCTACTGAAAAATCCTCATTTGTTGGATACATATCCTTGAAGATGTCTATGCAAATGCTTCTTAACTGAATTTCTTGCACTGTGAGCAATATTCTACTCAATGCATCTGCCACCTTATTCTGAACTCTTTTTTGTTCTTGATGGTGAAGGTATAGGATCGGATATACTCCACCCACTTCATATGCTTACGGATTAGTTTATCCTATTAATTAAGAAAACTTAAAGCCTGATTTTCAGTAAAGACTACAAATTCTTTAGGAAGGGGATAATTTCTCCACTTCGTTAGTTCTTGTACCAATGCATATAGTTATAAATCATATGTTGATTACTTCTTTGCATCACTAAGTTTTTCACTGTTAAAATCTAATGGGTTTGCCTCTTGACACAAAATAGTACCTATGACAATATTAATAGCATCACATTCCACAGTAAATAACTTGTCAAAACTGGGAAGTGTCAATATAGGTTTGGTTTCTCTTCTTCTCTTCAAATTACCAAATCCCTTATCAGCCTACTCTTTGCATTGTAATTTGGCTTTCATACATCCTTTTATGGTATCCAAAACTAGTGTACTATTTTCACTAAATTATCTAATAAACTTTCTATAGAACTGTGCTAATCCATGGAAGCTTCTTACTTCTATGGCTGACTTAGGTGTAAGCCAATTCAAGATTTCTTCCACCTTTCTTGTATCCATCTTCAAGTTACCCTCTGAGATTAAAAAAAAAAAAGTATACTAACTCTTGCTTCATTGACTCACTCTTCTCTAAGTTTATTTCCAACTTCTCCTAATGTGGGCTTTGCATTACCATTTGTAGATGTCAAAGATGATCCTCCTTGGTTTTACTAAACACTAAAATGCCATCTAAGACACCAAAACCTATTTTCCAATGAAGTCATTCAAAACTTCATTAATTAACCTTGTAAATGTGCTTGGGGAATTGGATAACCCAAAATGCATAGAAAGCCACTCATAGAGTCCCCTGATAGTCTTAAAAGTAGTGATCCACTCATCTCCACCTTTTATTCTTATATGAAGATACCCACTCTTAAGATCTATTTTGGAGAAATACTTAGCTCCCCCTAAAAATCCATTAAATCTTCTATCCTAGGGATTGGGAATTTATATTGGATAGTAATCCTATTTAAGGACCTAGAATTTATACACAACCTCCAAGTACCACACTTCTTTGGGGCTAGGACTATGGGAACAACACATGGACTTATGCTCTTTCTAATCAACCCTTGATCTAGTAACTCTTGAATTTAGCTAGCGATTTCTATATTTTGTTGTGAGGTCATTTTATAAGTGTTGTGGGTCCACAACACACCCCATTTTTTGGTCCTCTGACCATAGGGACCCCCCCTTTTTGTGTTTTTTTCCTTTTTTCATGTATGCCCCTTGAAGAAATCCTATTTTCCACCGAAGAAAATTGCTAAAACTGAGTCAGAGGACGGAAGAAGCCTTTTTCGGCCTTTCGGAGGACTTAGGTACTCTGAAATGTGAAAATGGCTGAAAGGCCGAAGACCTGGCATTTTAGTGTTTTCAGACTCTGAAAACACTGAAAGGCCAAAGACTTCTTCCTTTGACATTTTCAGCCTTTCGGGGTCTGAAAGGCCCAAAGCCACTGATGTCAGCCTGCGAGTTATAAATAGAAAAAGCCTTCATTTTTTTAAATCGTGATTTTCATTTTTTCTTCTGCCTGTGATTTCATCTACTCCTCCTCACTGGCTGCTTCAGGTTTTGAGCTGCTCAGTTGTCCTCCCGCTCCTAGTTTGTTCAAGGTAGGTTCTTCTCTCTTACCTTCAGTTCATGTTTTTGGGTCTAGGTCTAGGGTTTGTCTTTGCACCTAATGCCTGTCTATCCTAGGGCACTTTGTTTCTTTGTCTCATCAGGCCTCTGTGCCTTCGTTCTTGGATAGGGACGTCCCTCCCTGTCAGACCTAGGGTTTCCTAGTTTCTTTTGTCTTAGGCCTAGGGTTTTGTTGTTTCATTGGTCGCAGCCCTTGCCGTAGGTTTTTGACCTTCAAAAGGCTGAAAATGGATCTTCAAAGATTGCAAAGTGTCATTTTGGACTTTTCGACCTCTTAGACATCTGAAAGGTCTGAAAGACCAAAAGGGAAGTTCCTAAAACCTTCATTCAGACTTTCAGAGTTCCTCATCATTTTTGGACTTTTGTCGTCCGCAAGCAAACACCCCTCAGTTTTGGAGCCCAAAATGTCCGACAAACTCTGTCCCTCCAATAAACCTTTTCACACTTTCAGACTTTTCAACCTCCGAACTAGTTTTTGGTGTCTAAAACCCTAAAATACCTGAAAGTGCAAAAACTTACACTTGGTTGTTTATACAACTCTCTTTTCTTTTTTTCCTAGTTTTTTTTTTTTTTCTTGTTCAATAAGCTACTGATATTTTTCATTTCTTGCAGGAATGACTGAACCAAAGAAAACCTCCCCAATGAAGTATCAATACAAGGGGAATCCCCCTAGTTCAAAGGTGGGAAACAAGAAAAGTGAGATAAAAGATACCAATATCAGGAATATAGATTGGAATGGATTCCTGACTTAGTGCTCCTAGCCAGCAAACAGATCCGATGATTGCACCTCGTTACTCCTATCCGAGCTAGTGAATGTAGTCACACACCCAGTGGATGTTTCATCTTCAAAATTGATCATTACCCTATCTCATGACTATGATTTAGATAAGAGGGTGGTAGTAAACTCAGAGGATTAGGTGGTACTGGACCTTAGGCTGGATGTCATTGAGGACATTTTTCACCTTCACAAAGGCATAGACAAGTTCTATGAATTTTATGTTGAAAAGGGGACCAAGTGGTTTGGTAATAGGGAGAAAGCCATACACAAGATGATGAATAAAGACTACCTCAAGTAGCCACTTCCTAAGAACAAATTGGACAAGATAGACCTCCAAAGAGGCTATATGAAGGATGAGATCCAAGCAGCTATAACATTGATAAGCTAGGTGTATGGGTTACTTCAATCCACTCAACTCGAACACTGGATGATCTTGTTGATAGAAAGGATCTGAGAACAAAAGGTAAGACTCGACTAGGGCACTATTATTAGCGATAATATAGACAAGCAATTGACAGTAGTAAGGCATAATCCCAAGTTTTACACGAGCACTTACATGGTGTATCTACTAGCTGCACGGGTAGATTATCTTGGACTCACCAAGAGGTGAAGTCTAAATGATCCAAATACATGGGCCCACCTTGTATACCCGTAGTCGGTAAAAGGAGCGAACATGCCAGAGGATTCCCCCAATTATAGGATAGTCAACAATGCATTCATATTCATAATCATCCAATCTATTGAAGGTAACTTTTCTAAAAGAATGTCAGAAGAAGCTGCTACTAAGGTAAGGGCCATTGGGGCCTATTTTTTCTAGTTCAAGACATTCACATACATTAGGATAGTCAGGTAAACCTTGCAACCAAAGAAGCTACCTAGGTACCCATCTGATTGGATAATTATACTGGAGATGGCTAGATAGCTCGCAGATGCATATGAACATATAAAGCATAAAAAGAAGCAGTGTTGGGACTTTCCTATTTCTTTGAAGCCATACACACTGCAAGATATGAAAGTTTGCAAATCCTTGGGTTTTGAATGGGATGATTGTCCCCTGCAGTTCTATAAAATAGTGCGAGCCCATTTTGATCCCATAGGTACTTACAACCACATTATTGGCAAATTCTACATACATGAGCCACACTTGGAGGATCAGTGGATAAACTGCATAGATGATCATGAGGTCAGGATCTAGGATTATTGTAGAATGAACCTCGCTCTAGAAAAAGAGGTATTAAAGGTTCCTATTTCCTCAAAGGTTTGGGAATGTGATTCAGATGATGTCTGAGAGGACATTTACACAAAAGATAAGGTATATGATCGACTGATCATGAACACAAAGGTGGACAAGGATTAAAATGATGACATGGACTTCCAGGTGAGGCATGTGATAAAGACCAGCATAAATTGGATCAAGAAGCCACAAAAAAGGTGTCCAATCCCAGTAAAAACATTGATGGAGCCCTCAAGGAAAGTAGAAAAACAATGAGGGGATAAGTCAATAGCTCCTAAGTACAAGAAAGCTCCCCCTTAGAATCCAAGAACCGTGTATGGTCATGAACGACCAGTTGAATATGGCTCTAATCCTAGGCCCAAGAAAACTAGAATGATAGGCTAGATTGACCCACCAGTAAGGTCGTCACAACCCCAATCAGGTGAAGGCCCATCTACCTCTGGCCAATCTCTCAACACTGCCAAGAAGAAAAAATATAAGAGGAAGAAGAGTTTTGAATCTCCGTGGTTGGAAATGGTACAAGAAGGGTCTGAGGAAGTAGAAGATGATGAGCCCCTAGTTTGAAGAATGAGATTACAAAATAGGAGAGGAAAGGAAACTACCAAGAAACATAAAGAAGATCCCAAAGAACAGGATAATCCTTTGGATTCCTTAGGATCAGATGAGTTTATTCTTTCTGATTTTGAAGGACTTGAAGGCTTTTCAGATCACAGCCAAGATATAGACACTACAGATCCATCACTTATTCATTCCCAGGTAATCCTCACTCAACCAATGGTCCAATTCACTAACCCTTCAGTGAATGTCTCTACTACATGAGTGAGCTCTAGTTATACTCAAGAGCCTGAGCTTCTGGATAGTGGGATAGCTTGAGTCACTACTACAAATCATATGGCATGGAGAATACCAATTTCCACTCCACCATCTCATGTCCCTACTCCACTATCTTCTCTACCACCTACAATTCCTACTCCGCCATCATTAATTCCTACCCCAACACCTACTCGTACACCAAATCCGCCCTACTCTACTACCAATCTCCCATCTCCCACTCCAGCCATATCAACACCTAAAATCCATAAATCTTGTTCATAATCTTGCTTTCATGATTTATTCTAGAAAGATAAAGCCCACTTGGATACATGCATTTGATTGTATATTCATTAAAAAACTTTCAACAAATCCAACTTGCACATTTCACTCAACCATCTTTTCTTATGCGTCCTTTTGGTCCTTATGTACTTCAAATTTGAATTTGTATTCTGAATACAAACCATAACACAAAATTGATTTGAAAACATTGAACTAGCGGCCTTCACAATCACTTTTGACACTTTTGCAATTTGACCACATAACAACAACTAGCATCCAGGACAAGCCTTACAAACTTATGAAAACAAGAAACCCAACCCTGACACTTGGAAGAATGATTCATCCATCATCATTAAATATACATGAAAAAGGGCTTCACCAGATTTGTCCTTAGGAACAAGATATAACAGTGCAAACTTAGCCTTTCAGAAAACTTGTGTAGGTGCAAATGTTGAAACAACATAAGTTTCATCCGGATAGGCCATTGCAAAATCAATGAATCATGAATTGAAGTTTCACCATTAGGTCAAATAGTACATTCATACGCAATGCAAATGGTCTCATAATTGGATCCTGGAAAAAACTTTCAAATCAAAAGTTACCACTCTTAGAAAATGATTAATTTGCAAACTTAGTTCTGTTCTACATTGCAAACTAAATAAACTGCACCTTATACTGAATTCATAGGGTCATCAAAATGAACCTTCAAAGTCTCAACCTCTAAACATAGATTCAATGTCATATGTAGAATGCAAAACCTCAATTACCTTGCTCTGAAAGTGGACATATCAACTGGTACAAATCTGCAAAGTTAGGCACCTTAACACTTTTCTGGTTTTAAAATTGGTGAATATACAGAAGTTAGATTTGGAAATAGCATTGGAAAGTGATCAACTGGATTGGTCAAGGTATGAAAATATTTAGGTGAGCTCACTTCTAGTTCTATAATGCAAAACAACTTTCAATTATGCCTGACCTTGAACCAAGTGCAAATAGGGAAATCACAAAGTAGGTCATTTAATTCTGAATTCAACATTTTTAGTGAAACTCTAACAAATTGGAAATGGAAAGGCCATAGAAAAGTGAATAACTGGATTGGTAGGAATCTGCAATTCTTCAAATGGGTACACTATTATGTTTACAACATGAGGTAAAATTCAACTATGCAAAATATTGAACTGAAGCACATCTTGTAGGACCTCAAAGTAGGCTACTTGGTAATTCTGCACTTGAATACTAGGAAATTATAATTATTCACTAACAGAATGGTTCTAAAAAACTTGTGATTTGATTTAATAGGGATTTTCAAACTGGAAATATTGGTTCATTTTCATGCTCATGATACCTGGGAACACACCATGATGTCATACCTATCCATTTGATCAAAGATGCATGCCTTCAAAGTAAGGTATTCAGAAATCTGCATTCAACACTTTTGGGAAACCTTAACAAAATGCTAACAGAATCAGATTGGTAGACTGCTCAAATGGATTCATCATGGTCTAGAAACTGAAATATATGAAGTATGTGACCACTGGTACAAAATGAAAAATTTCAATTAAATCAACTGGTCAAAAGTTATAACTTGTTAAACTAGGCTATTCAAATTTTTTAGCAGAACAAAAATGCAAACAGTTTTGAGCAACCAACTTTGGGGAATATGGAAACTTATCAAATGGATTGATAATGACCTGAGCTAAAAAATAAAAAAATAAAAAAAAAAGATTTTTGATATGCATGTAATACATTCCCAAAGAAGTGACTTATGAAACTCAACAGGGTGCAAGATATTCAGAAGCAAACTAGGCCCTAAACAACAAAATGACACCTTAGCAAAAATGCAGATTTAGGTGACCACCTCAAAATGACTACTCCCTAAACGCGTCAGATTTGGAATTTAGGATTTGGACTACATATGTGAAATGAAAGGTACTGAACCCTCTTCTCATGTAATATCTGATGAAAATCACCAGGGTGTCTTTTTCAAGCATTCTAACTGAGCCTTCTCACAAAATTTTCAAGGGTACTCACCTAGCTTATCTGAAAATTTGAACACGGTCACTCAAATTTGTTCCAAATTTGAGAGGTCCAATAGTATTTCTAACTAAGGATGGTTTAAATGCAATTTTATACCGATAACCATAGATCTCTGGAGTAGTAGACCACCCCAAAACTAAAATTCACTTTTCTCTTTCCTCTTTTCAACTTTCACCCCTCAAAACTGTTCAAAAATTGGGGAAACCTCTTACTGAAAGAAAAAAACACAACTGAAAGGGAAAGAAACTATACAATATGTTCACTATCTACAAGAGGCCTGAAATCCCAAAACTGAGATCAAGTCTTACCTCTGTCAAACACAAATCTCTCTGCCCCATGTTTCAAAAATATGATAACAATACCACTTTTATCTGTTTGATCCAATCCACTGTCATCATGTATCAGCTCGTCATATGAAAAAAAATCTGCAAATTCTTCATATGAGATTCCATAAACATTAAGCACATTGTCATCATAAAAAATTTATGGCATAAATATGTCACATTCATTAGATAAGAACATACTTTGATATCTGTGACTTTTACCATCTTTCATTTGTAAACCACAACTGAAAAACTCACCATTCAACTGAAAGGAGGGATACTCAACCTCTGTCATACTGCTTGGGAAAGCATCATTAGGCCCATTCACATCCATCATTTTCCTCTCAAAAGAAAACATACCATGATCTTTATGCAAAACTTGAGAGGTCGTATCACTTGGAAAATGATCATCAAACTTAGGACATTCATCAAATATAACATGATAAATCATCTTAGGATATGGAGCAATATTTTCAACATCAAAAACAAGAGAACCTTGCATATCATAAATCTTCTTTCTAAAAAGAAAGGCATCCTACACCTTATTATCATCAAACAAACTCAAAGCAAAGTGGTGGGTGGGAGGGAAAATACCAATACATTGAATGTTTTCCAATGAAACTTGAGCCATTGATTGACCATCATTTAATGGTTCAAAGGTAGATTTAAAATCAAGACAAGATTCAAAATCCTCATTGTTATCCAAATCAGTACTTAACTCCATATTTAGATTTTCCACACCTACTCCATTTGAAACCACACTGAAAATATCATCATCTGTTAAATAAAAATGAATTATGTTGTAACCTTGTGAAAAAGAAGTGCAAGGAAAATCAGAAATATTAATATCACAGCTCTAAACATCTGATACATATTCCTTGTCAAAGTCAATGTGTGTGAAATGCTGAAATTGAAGTCTATCATTCTTTGAAAATATGAGATATTCACAAGAAAATAATTCTAAAATCTCTTCACTATGCAGTGAATCATTGTCATCATTTACATTCATTACCTCATTGTCTTCTTGTATTATGCTGCAAATTTTTTCTTGGTTGAAGCCTTGTAGTGAAACCTCTAAAATCATATCTTCTTGTGTGAGGTCCTCACTACAAACACTCATGTCTGCATTATAGTTGTCTTCTTGATGGTTGCATATATCTTTCTCATTGTCTTGCTGCTCCTAAATCTTATTTAGAATATCATAATCAACAATATCTTCACCAACAATAGACTCTTCATCACCACTAAACATAAATTCATTACTTTCAATATCATTAAATTTAGATTCACTGTCAGATTTATCACTAGATTCTTTAATAATCTCAGAAATTTTAGATTCAATATCATTATTTTCAACATCATATATATCTTTGGAAGAAGCATCCTCTAAACCTTTTATCCATTCTATAACTTGCTGAAAAAAATCTGCACTTTGAGCAATTGATAACTTACATGTATGAGGGAAACAAATTTGAACAAATAACTCAACCCATACATACTCCTGATGACAAAAAATGATACCGTAGCCTTTTAGCTTACCAGAAAATCTTATGTAGAAATCATTTGGTGATTATCCTTCTTCTCTTCTCATGTGTCCATGTAAAAGTAACACCACACTTTCATGAAGTCTTTGTCTCAACATATCTGTCTTTGCTTTTATAAAATCAAACTCTGACATAAAATCTTTTAAGTCAGATATGTCATGTTCGTCACTATGCTTTTTATCCTCATACTGCTCTACATCACTAAGCTACTCAAAATCACTAAATCTTTCAATAAAACAAGCCTCTAATGCTTTCATGGATTCTATTGAGCCATGAGGTAGATTCCTAAACCAATCTCTTGCAATATAAACTAAGGATATTACAAAAAGTTTCATCAATATATCCTCATGTGAAATGTTATGGCTGTCTACCAAGTCAGCAAACTTTTCTAAATGATCTTCAGCTGACTGCTCACCAAAACCAGAAAACTTTGGCAAACACTCCCTAACCTCTGATGGAATATGATTCGGATATCCATAGATAGCCTCAAAACAAATTGCCCCATACAAATTATTACCCCTCCAATCACTAGATTGTGACATCTTAGCAGTCAAAAAGATTACAAACTTGTTGGTTAACAGTTTGTCCTCCCATTAGATTTGTAATCTCTGACTCTATTAGCACCCAAGGTGAGAGAACAAAAGGATGTCACCAACAAATGGGTCAGTGTAAGTCTTCTATCACTGCCCTCTGAATTGACAGGTACAACTCCCTGATTGTGTTTAATCTTCAATGAATTTGTTTCTTTATGATCATCAGATTATCTTCTTATGAGTTTTAACCAAATTGCTTGTAGGCACAAACAATTCAGGCAAGGATAAGGTGGAAAATCTATAATCCTGAATGGAATGTTGATCACAGAGTATCATGAAGTCTATAATCTAACTTAAACCTACCTACTTTAAGAATGCATATCTTACTAATGAGAACAGAAGCAGAATCATACATGGACAACAAATAGAATTGCTTACGCTGCAAATTCTAACATGAAATAGAATCCAAGTAGGAATTACAGTTCCACATACAATTGTACTTTCTATTCTGATGCACCTAAATTACTGAATGAATAGGAGAAGAATCATACACGACAGGTAAATAGAATTACTTTCACTACAATCACAGACATGAAATAGAATCCAGCATGCAACTACAGCTTCACATATGACTGTTCTATCTATCCAAATGTAGAATGAATTACTAACGGTACAACAAACATGAAATAAAGCTAGCAACTGGAATTACTTCTACTCCAATACCAAGTTTTCCGACCCTTACATTGATTTCCTTCATAGTATTTATAGAGTTTACATACAATGCTTACTGGAAATGATTCAACTTCCAGAATGCAAAAAGACAGGGCATAAAGAGAGAACATCTCAATGATAGAATTTGAAAAGCCAATCACTGACATGGGAATAAGAAAAGACATCATAACTATGACACTTCAATTTGAATCCTTCATCTTCTCTTTAA
>MU224363.1:3382910-3402414 GCA_018584345.1 Thuja plicata
CATCATAACTATGACACTTCAATTTGAATCCTTCATCTTCTCTTTAATGACATCTGTCGAGTCAAATCCATTGGGCTTCGGGGTCAAATAACTGCTTATGTTTTTCACATGTTTGATGCTATTCGGTATCGATTTTAACCTCAAATGGTATCAAGAATCCTCATCTTTATCTTGAACTCAGGCCTTTAATGCAATTGGCGGAAAATCCCAAACTGAATGCTTCCGATGGAAAATACCAAATTTGCTTCTCCATTGCGGAAAATTGGAAAAGAGATTCTCCATTGCGAAAAATTGGAAAAGAGCTTCTCCATCGCGGAAAATTGGAAAAGAGCTTCTCCATTGCGAAAATTTGGAAAAGAGCTTCTCCATTGCGGAAAATTGGAAAAGAGCTTCTCCATTGCAGAAATTTGTAACTTGGCTTCTCTTTGCGGAAAATGAGACTGAAGCTTCTCCTTGGCGGAAATTTGCAACTTGGCTTCTCTTCGGGGAAAATGTATGAGGGAGGTGCGAAACCCACAATATGTAAAAAACCTTCTTTGTGGGAATCGCACCTAGTAGGTGCGATTTCTGCATAATGGAGAAGCCACTACCTGTCTTTCCGCACGTCATTTTTAAGTGCGCAGGCTACTTAACTTAAAGCACATGCTTTATTTGATCTCTTAAAACAATAATATTCCTTTTTAATAAATCGGGCCCACCTTATTATAACTAAGCTTGCAGAAAATCACCAGAGAGGTGTGAAATCCACACAGTGCAAAGTTCTTCTTTGCGGAAAATCACCTGAGAGGTGCGAAACCCGCGTAGTGCAAAGTTCTTCTTTGTGGAAAATCACCTGAGAGGTGTGAAACCTGCGCAGTGCAAAGTTCTTCTTTGCGGAAAATCACCTGAGAGGTGCAAAAGCCGCCATGGAGTAGCCAAAATTGAGAAACTCGTCGTCTTATAACTTCCTCATTTTAGCACCAAATTGCACGTTGTTTTCACTGTTGGGATCGTGAAGACTTAAAGAATCGATCCATGCCAGTCTTCAATTTGCACCTAGCCTGATATATTCAATTGCAAACTTTATTTCTCTACCACAAATGGATTTTTCACACTATGATATGAAGTAGAATTATGAATGATTCAATGCCAATTCCATTATAATACCAATCACATGAAAAAATTTCTTTTGATTCCTTGAAGGTGCTTGGAGATCATGAATTGAAATCTTCACTCTGCCTGAGAAAGAACATCGATTGGAGCACAAATCTTTGCCGAGTTAGGATCTACAACCTACCCAAATATGAAAAGACCTTAGAACAACCCGCCCGACTAAGAGAAGGAAAGGCAATGACAGGGAAACCCGACAAAGATAGCCTACCTAAGAAAGACATATACCTAGACTCGGAGTGACCAGAATAACTCCAATAATGCCAAAAAAAGGGTGACTGAAAGTCAGACAAAAAAACTGCCACTCTCATTTATTACATATCTCATTCATATTTTGCAAAAATGCAAGTAAAAACTTGAAATATGTAAAATTCTTTTCCAACTGTTTCCTTTTGGATTTAGTGTTGCAATCACTTGATAAGGAAAACTATCAAATTTTTTTGAAATACCTGGATGTACTTGAGCTGCTACAAGAATGTGTACTTTGAAAACACCTTTAAATCAGCTTCAAAACATGTACAAAATCTGTTGTCACTGTCACTACAAGTTTGTCTTCTTTGTAATCTTTCTTTAACATGCACACTGGTGCAAATCAGAGAACTCAGAGTTGCCACTCACCAGTAGTGAGATTGTGTGAATATAGCTTTGAGAAACTTGGACTTGCAAATACTATGCAATGATAGACAGACAGGCTTGACTCACTTTACAAAAATTTGAGGAATATGTTTTCTTTCCAAACAATGACTCTATGACTAGACTCTGGGTTGATTCAGCAAAGCAAGGAATTAAACATCTTAAACTTGTTGACCTTTTAGTGATCCCCAGTAGAGTCACCAATTTGTTAGGGTTTTTTCTTACATGAAACACAGTGCTTGATAAACTTACTTGAATACTATACCCTTTAATACCGCTTCAACCCAAGAAAAGCCTAATTGCTAAGGATTGAATAAAATCCTTCTTCATTTTTGAGCTCCACATATACTCTGGCAGGTTTTACCTCTTTATGATTACTGATTACAAAGTATATATTAATGTGGACACTAATTTTCTATTAGGAGTTATTGAGCCAACTTATGAAACATTTTGCATATGACCAAGCATAACCAAATGCAAAACTTAAAAAGACAAACCGTTGTTGTAAATATAGCATAAACCAGTGATACAAGGACTTTCATCCTTCTTTCTTTTAAGGAGGGATAACCTAGTTGATTCATTGTCTAAGGAATCACTAAGATGGACAATATCCTGCTGATATGAGTCCTTAATGAGTTCAGCTCATTTGTTCTAAAAACTAGATGAAATTGATTAATTTGTGTATAACTGAATGGAGAAAACACTTGTTCAACAAACTTTAGATCAATGCTTATTCATTGGGCAAAGATTCGATGAAAATATATGTCAAAAATGACAAATTAATGCAATAGTGAAGAATGCCTTACAAACTTCATACAATCCAGATTGGATGCCTTACAAATAATCTACTCAACTCAATACTTCTTCATCAAACCTTCACAACCATGTCCTGCTCTCTGAAACCATTCATGAAATTTAGCTCTCTCCTTGAGAAATACTCAAAAACAATTCGACACACTACCTTGTAGTAGGTATATTTCACATGCCTTACAAATGAACTATACTAGAGCATAAACACAATCAAAAGAGACAAGACAACAATGAGTAGGAACTGCACTGTATTCTCATTAATCCAAATTGTTTCCAAATATCCAGACATTAAACTCAAGAACTAAACATGAAAAAGAAGTATGCTTTACAATAGAAATATTCAAACCAATGGTAACTTGTACTGAACCAGGCAAAGATAGGAATAAGAATAAGACCAGGAACCTCCACCAGAACCCTCAAAATAGAGAGAAGAAGGAAATAAATAGAACACAAGAAACCGTAAAATTTCTAAGAAATTCACACCTGTCTCTCCTTAAAAAATCTGATTTGTCTCATTCTGTCTTTTCTCAAAAAACTGAACTCCATCGGTGTCTTCAAAACTTGTTTTCAACTGCCTCCAAAATTTGATCTTGAAATTGTCAGTGATCTTTAAAATATGACTTAACTTGCTTTCAAAGTCTTTACAAAATTAGATTTATTCCATTAATATCTGACTACACAAAGAAAATTGACTTTACTCTGCAAGTGCCTCTTTAAAATCTAATGTCTCTCTAAGAATATCTGATGCCAAAATCTAAGAACAAAAAACCTCCAGGAAAGCCTTTTACTGAAAACTTTGCAATAAAATATTATGCATTTTGCCTCACTCTTCTATGTAGATCTAATTTCATTTTCCCCTTCAAAATATGACTTTTCTTGTGTTTTACTTCATTCTCTGACTTCATTTTGAAGAAACAAATCTGATCTTACCTTGCACAAATATGATTTCTCACTGTCTTTTCACCATGAATGCTTTTATAAATCTGATATGATCATTAATCTTTTTGTGGAAATCTGATTATATTCTGCCTTTGATAAAGTTCTGCAAATCTGTCTCCAAAATTTGATATTATTTGCCTGAGAAAATCTTATTTTATCCTCTCAGAAACCCTCCGGGAAAGCTTTGTCAAATTTTTGAAATAAAACATTTTACAGAATATGCAAACGATTATATTTTATGTCCTTTTATCCTTTGAATCTTATGCATTTTTGTCTTTGAAAATCTTAACTTTATACTTTAATATGCCCAAATTTCACCAATTTTTTACATGTGGCATATGCTGGTTAGCTGCTCCTCACTAGTCTTTAACTGCGCTTTAACCCTGAGTTCACCTTTTCACCTTGTCTCCAAGTCTCTTGAATATTTCACTAACCATGGTCTGATTTGGAGACTAGGAGACTAGCGTTAGTCTCCAAGTCTTTTTGACTTAACTGCAAACCTTTAGCAACTTCATGACTACATCTAGCGGTTAACATTTTTCATCTGGCGACCACGTGACTACCTCAGTCTCCAAGTCTCTAGAACATTTCACCTTAACATTTTATGTCTCGCGACCACGCGACTGGCAATTATCTATGGTCAGGGCAGTTATCTCTGGCATCTGGCAGCCTCACGACTAACCACTAGCGGTCAGTCACCAAGTCTCAGTGGTTTTCTGCTCTGGTGGTCATCTTCTCACAACTTCACGAAAGGTTGCCATGTGTCCATCTTTGCCACATCATCACCGCCATCTCAGCACCAACTGTTATGCAAAATTTACTTACCTTGAAATTCTGGGCACAGAAACTGAGGCACCTACCACCTAGACGTGCACATGGAGAGCCTCCTCATTAGCTTCATGTTTCATATGTTTGAGTCCTTGCTTATAAACATTTTGAAATTTCACTCCAGGATGCATGTGGGATAAACTTCCATATAGTTTTTAAGGTATTATCAAAATTTGGTTTAAAATAATGTGCCCACCTACACATTATAACCTCCTATCTCATAAAGCCTGCCAAGAGCCTCTGGGCTCTTTTCCTTATTTCATATACTATGCATTTTAGTATATAAAGACTAAAAATGCTCCCGCACAGGTAATATGGGATAATGTGTTTTCACATTTTCAAGTTTTCTGAGAAATCCTAGCAGAACTGCTCATCAATGACTTCACATATTTGCGAATGGAGAATATTAATGTCTTCCAGTGGTCTGTACACCCCTCTTTATGGATTTACTTCTGCAAATTTTAATTTAAAACTTCAACAATCTCACCGCCATCATGGTTTTTGGTTTGAACTTCATCTGTTAAAATAGCGCAGACTCCAGTATAATTACCTTGTATTTGTACTATTTTATTCACCATCATTTATGCGCAAGGGATCAATGTTGTCCTCCATTTATAACTTTGCACAGGATATACAATACTTTACACAGTATTTTCTGCTTTATGTTCTGCGCAAACCATTGCCAATCTGTATCTGCAAATTTTCAAAAAAACTTTTCCACTCACACCTTGCGCAGTATTCTGAGTATGTCACGCATTTCCCAAATCAGCAAATTCATTTGCTATGTTTTAAATGTCCAATATTCCATTTCTTGTGCTGGCAATTTTAAATATTTTTAATATCTGACATCTCCTGCGCATGGTCTCCTTGGAAATGCACTGACATTCTGCACATTATGTTATTTACATTTTAATTCCCATTCAAAGTCTTCATCTTAGCATAGGGATTCATACTGATTTGTTTTAGTTTTGAATGCTGGCAATACTCCTCTATATGCTGCGTGAGTTCTCTAGTCAAACACCTGCGTGAACCCTTCAGCATCTGATTTTCTATGCAAACTATGCAAATTACATTTGGTTTGATGCTTCATTCCTCCTTGCTATGGTGGAGTCATCTGCAAATGAACATGTTTCAAATGTTTTTAAGATGTCCAATTACCTTGCGATGATCTGCCATTTACTTTCAATGTATACGCCATTTTTTTCAATTTCCACGCACAACATCGTTCTAGATTCCAGTGTGGACAGGCAGCATGGGCATTCATAGCATCTACCAATTGTATTTGCAAAAATATGTAAACCTTTCATCCCATAATTAATGCACAACTTTTTAGTGCTATGTCTTGCGCAATCCATTGCATGGTGTCTTCTTCAAACATTTAGCAATGTTTTGTTTTGTTTCTATAACATTCCATCTCCTTCATTGTTGTTTGTATGGAGTCCCTCGTGCTTGTAAGTGAAATAGAAAACCCTTTGCATAGCTAAAATCTGTATGCTAATTGATTGAAATACCAGATGCAAGTATGCTAAGCTTGGAGTTCTAATGTCACTCACATAGAAAAATATGGATGCTTTACATTCTTCAAGTAGTGTGATTCGTACGCAATAAAAATCTTAAATTCTTTTTCCATAAGAGTTTCTTGCAGCTTTGGTACAAGATCATAAGATACTATGTTGAATAGACCATCAAGTTGAACACTCCTTTTTTTTAAATGAGTAGACAACCTTGAAACAGTCTCTGATTGATCCAGCCCACTATGACAATCACAATCTTACTGATTTTTTGCTAAGAAAATCTTAACATTTGGGCTCTTGTGCCATGGTGTCATTATACTTGGACTTTACTTCACCCTCAAAACCATAAATCTTGTTCATAATCTTTCTTTCATGATTTCTTCTAGAAAGATAAAGCCCACTTGGATACATGCATTTGATTGTATATTTATTAAAGAGCTTTCAACAAATCCAGCATGCACATTTCAGTCAACCATCTTTTCTTATGCATCCTTTTGGTCCTTATGTACTTCAAACTTGAACCCGTATTCTGAATACAAACCATAATGCAAAATTGATTTGAAAACATTGAACTAGCGGCCTTCACAATCACTTTTGACACTTTTGCAATTTGACCACATAACAACAACTAGCCTCGGAGACAAGCCTTACAAACTGATGAAAACAAGCAACCCGACCCTGACACTTGGCAAAATGATTCATCCATCATCATTAAAAATGCATGCAGAAGGGCTTCACCAGATTCATCCTTAGGCACAAGATATAAAAGTGCAAACTTAACCTTTCAGAAAACTTGTGTAGGTGCAAATCTCTGTAATAAGTCACTGGTTTGGGAGTGTGTTACATGCATATTAGAAATCTTATGTTTTTTTTATCTCAGGTCATTATCAATCCATTTGATAAGTTTACATATTCCCCAAAGTTGGTTTCTCAGAACTGTTTGCATTTTTGTTCTGCTCAAAAATATGAATAGCCCAGTTTGACAAGTTATAAATTTTGACCAGTTGATTTAATTAAAAAATTTCCTTTTGTACTACATTCTAGTGGTCACATACTTCATCTATTTCAGTTTTCTGCAGTAGTTTAGCTGTTTTCATTTATCTCCTTATTGTCTTCTTGCATGATGCTACAAATTTCTTCTTGGTTAGAGTCTTGTAGTGAAACCTCTAAAAATATATCACTTTGTGTAAGATCCTCACTACAAACACTCATGTCTGCATCATAACTATTATCTTGCTAGCTGCATATATCTTCTTCATTTTCTTGCTGCTCATATAACTTATTATCAATATCATAATCAGCAATATCTTCACCAACAGTAGACTCTTCATCATCACTAAGTATATATTCATCTTTATCACTTTGAATATCATTAAATTCAGATTCACTGTCAGATTTATCACAAGATTCTTTAATAATCTAAGAAATTTCAGATTCAATATCATTGTTTTTAACATCATATATATCTTTGGAAGAAGCATCCTCTAAAAATTTTATCCATTCTATAACTTGCTGAAAAAAATCTGCCCTCTGAGAAATTGATAACTTACATGTATGAGGGAAACAAATTTGAACAAATAACTCAACCCATACATACTCCTGAGGACAAAAAATGATACCATAGCCTTTTAGCTTACCAACAAATGTTATGTTGAAATCATTTGGTGATTCTCCTTCCTCTCTGCTCATGTGTCCTTGTAAAAGTAACACCACGCTTTCATGAAATATTTGTCTCAACATATATATCTCTGCTTTGATAAAATCAAACTCTGATATAGGATCTTTTAATTCAGATATGTCATGTTCATCACTATGCTTTTTATCCTCATACTACTCTACATCACTAAGCTGCTCAAAATCACTAAACATTTCAATAAAACAAGCTTCTAATGCTTTCATGGATTCTATTGAGCCATGAGGTAGATTCTTAAACCAATCTCTTGCAACATCAACTAAGGATATTACAAAAATTTTCATCAATATATCTTCATGTGAAATGTTATGGCTATCTACCAAGTGAGCAAACTTTTCTAAATGATCTTCAGCTGACTGCTCACCAAAACCAGCAAACTTTGGCAAACACTCCCTAACCTCTAATGGAATATGATTCGGATATCCATAGATAGCCTCAAAATAAATTGCCCCATACAAATTATTACCCCTCCAATCACTAGATTGTGACATCTTAGCAGTCAAAAAGATTACAAACTACAACTCTCATTTATTACATATCTCATTCAGATTTTGCAAAAATACAAGTAAAAACTTGAAATATGTAAAATTCTTTTCCAACTGATTCCTTTTTGCTTTAGTCCTGCAATCACTCGATAAGGAAAGCTATCAAAACTTTTTGAAATACCTGGATGTACTTGAGCTGCTACAATAATGTGTGCTTTGAAAACACCTTTAAATCAGCTTCAAAACATGTACAAAATCTGTTGTCACTGTCACTGCAAGTTCACCTTCTTTGTAATCTTTCTTTAACATGCACACTAGTGCAAATCAGAGAACTCAAAGTTGCCACTCACCAGTAGTGAGATTGTGTGAATATAACTTTGAGGAACTTGGACTTGCAAATACTGTGCAATGATAGACAGACAGGCTTGACTCACTTTACAAAAAAATTGAGGAATATATTTTCTTTGCAAACAATGACTCTATGACCAGACTCTGGGTTGATTCAGCAAAGCAAGGAATTAAACATCTTAAACTTGCTGTCATTTTATTGATCCCTAGTAGAGTCACCAATTTGTTAGGATTTTTTCTTACATGAAACACAGTGCTTGATAAACTTACTTGAACACTATACCCTTTAATACCATTTCAAGCCAAGAAAAGCCTAATTGCTAAGGATTGAACAAAATCCTTCTTCATTTTTGAGCTCCATAGATACTCTGGCAAGTTTTACCTCTTTGTGATTACTGATTACACAGTATATATTTATGTGGACACTGATTTTCAGTTAGGAGTTATTGAGCCAACTTATGAAACATTTTGCATATGACCAAGCATAACCAAATGCAAAACTTAACAAGACAAACCACAGTTGTAAATATAGCATAAACCAATGATACAAGGAATTTCATCCTTCTTCCTTTTAAGGAGGGATAACCTAGTTGATTCACTCTCTAAGGAATCACTAAGATGGACAATATCCTACTGATATGAGTCCTTAATGAGTTTAGCTTGTTTGTTCTAAAAACTAGATGAAATTGATTAATTTGAGTATAACTGAATGCAGAAAACACTTGTTCAACAAACTCTAGATCAGTGCTTATTCCTTGGGCAAAGATTCAATGAAAATATATGTCAACAATGAAAAATTAATGCAATACTAAAGAATGCCTTACAAACTTCATACAATCCAGATTGGATGCCTTACAAATAATCTACTCAACTCAATACTTCTTCATCAAATCTTCACAACCATGTCCTGCTCTCTGAAATCATTCATGAAATTTAGCTCTCTCCTTGAGAAAGACTCATAAATAATTACAAAAGAGACAAGACAACAATGAGTAGGAACTGCACTATATTCTCATTAATCCAAATTGTTTCAAAATATCCAGACATTAAACTCAAGAACTAAACATGAAAAAGAAGTATGCTTTACAATAGAAATCTTCAAACCAATGGTAACTTGTACTGAACCAAGCAGAGATAGGAACCAGAACAAGACCAGGAACCTCCACCGGAACATTCAAAATAGAGAGAAGAAGGAAATAAATAGAACACAAGAAACCCTAATATTTCTGAGCAATTCACACCTGTCTCTCCTTAAAAAATCTAATTTGTCTCATTCTATCTTTTCTCAAAAAACTGAACTCCATCGGTGTCTTCAAAACTTGTTTTCAACTGCCTCCAAAATCTGATCTTGAAACTGTCGGTGATCTTTAAAATATGACTTAACTTGCTTTCAAATTCTTTACAAAATCAGATTTATTGCATTAATATATGACTACACAAACAAAGTTAACTTTACTCTGCAAGTGCCTCTTTAAAATCTGATGTCTCTCTGAGAATATCTGATGCCAAAATCTAAGAACAAAAAACCTCCAGGAAAGCCTTTTACTAAAAATTTTGCAATAAAATATTATGCATTTTTCCTCGCTCTTCTATGCAGATCTGATTTCATTTTCCCCTTAAAAATCTGACCTCTCTTGTCTTTTACTTCATTCTCTGACTTCATTCTGAAGAAACAAATCTAATATTACCTTGCAAAAATATAATTTCTCACTATCTTTTCACCGTGAATGCTTTTATAAATCTGATATGATCATTAATCTTTTTGTGAAAATCTGATTATATTCTGCCTTTAAGAAATTTCTGCAAATCTGAATCCAAAATCTGATATTATTTGCCTGAGAAAATCTAATTTTATCCTCTAAGAAACCCTCTGGGAAAGCTTTGTCAAATTTTTGAAATAAGGCATTATAAAGAATATGCAAAAGATTATATTTTAAGTCCTTTTAACCTTTGAATCTTATGCATTTTTGTCTTTGAAAATCTTCACTTTATATTTTAATATGCCCAGATTTCACCAGTTTTTGACATGTGGCATATGCTGGTTAGCTACTCCTGACTAGTCTTTAACTGTGCTTTAACCCTGAGTTCACTTTTTCACCTTGTCTCCAAGACTCCTAAATATTTCACTAACCATGGTCTGATTTGGATACTAGGAGACTAACATTAGTCTCCAAGTCTCTGAGTCTTTTTGACTTAAGCACAAACCTTCAGCGACTTTGTGACTACATCTAGCGGCTAACATTTTTCATCTGGAAACCACGCGACTGCCTCAGTCTCCAAGTATCCAGAACACTTTACCTTAACATTTTATGTCTCGTGGCCACGCGAATGGTGGTTATCTCTGGTTGCGGCAATTATATCTGGCATCTAGCAACCTCGTAACTAACCACTAGCAGTCAGTCACCAAGTCTCAACAGTTTTCTCCTCCGCTGGTCATCTTCTCACAACTTCATGACAGGCTGCCATGTGTCCATCTTTGCCACATCATCACCACCATCTTAGCACCAACTGTTCTGCACAATTTACTTACCTTCAAATTTTGGGCACAAAAACCGAGGCACCTACCGCCTGAACGTGCACGTGGAGAGCCTCCTCATCAGCTTCACATTTCATATGTTTGAGTCCTTGCTTATAAACATTTTGAAATTTTACTCCAGGATGCATGTGGGATAAACTTCCATATAACTTTTAAGGCATTTTCAAAATTTGGTTTAAAATAATGGGCCCACCTACGCATTATAACCTCCAGTCTCATAGAGCCCGCCAAGAGCCTCTAGGCTTTTTTCCTTATTTCATATACTCTATGTTTTAGTATATAAAGAATAAAAATGCTCCCGCACAGGTAATATGGGATAATGTGTTTTCGCATTTTCAAGTTTTATAAGAAATCCCAGTAGAACTGCTCATCAATGACTTCACATCTTTGCAAATGGAGAACATTAATGTCTTCCAGTGGTCTAGATGCCCCTCTTTATGGATTTACTTCTGCAAATTTTCATTTAAAACTTCAACAATCTCACCTCCATGGTGGTTTTTGGTTTGAACTTCATCTGTTAAAATAGTGCAGACTCTAGTACAATTACCTTGTATTTGTTTTATTTTATTCACCATCATTTATGCACAAGGGATACATGTTGTCCTCCATTTATAAATTTGCGTAGGATATACAATACTTTACACAGTATTTTTTGCTTTATGTTCTGCATAGACCACTGCCAATCTGTATCTACAAATTTTTAGAAAAACTTTTCCATTCACACCTTGTGCAACATTCTGAGTATGTCATGCATTTCCCAGATTAGCAAATTCATTTTCTATGTTTTAAGTGTCCAATGTTCCATTTCCTGCGTTGGCATTCTGGGATTGCAATTTTAAATATTTTCAATATCTGAAATATCGTGCACATGGTCTCCTTAGAAATGCACTGGCATTCTACACATTATGTTATTTACATTTTAATGCCCATTCAAATTCTTCATCTTAGCGCATAGATTCATACTGATTTGTTTTAGTTTTCAATGCTGGCAATCCTTCTCTATATGTTGCGCGAGTTCTCTAGTCAAACACCTGTGTGGACCCTTCAACTTCTGATTTGCTATGCAAACTATGCAAATTACATTTGGTTTGGTGCTTCATTCCTCCTTGTGGTGGTGGATTCCTCTGCAAATGAACATGTTTCAAATATTTTTAAGACCTCCAATTACCATGCGATGATCTGCCATTTACTTTCAATGTATTGGCCATTTTTTCATTTTCCATGCACAACATCATTCTAGATTCCAGCATGGACAGGCAGCGTGGGCATTTATAGCATCTACCAATTGTATTTGCAAAAATTTATAAACCTTTCATCCCATAATTAATGCGTAGCTTTTAAGTGCTATGTCTTGCACAATCCATTGCATGGTGTCTTCTTCAAACATTTAGCAATGTTTTGTTTTGTTTCTATAACATTCCATCTCCTTCATTGTTGTTTGTATGGAGTCCCTCATGCTTGTAAGTGAAATAGAAATCCCTGTGGACAGATGAAATCTGTATGCTAATTGATTGAAATACCAGAGGCAAGTATGCTAAGCTTTGAGTTCTAATGTCACTCACATAGCAAAATCTGGATGCTTTACATTCTTCAAGTAGTGTGATTTGTATTTAATAACAATATTAAATTCGTTGTCCATAAGAGTTTCTTTCAGCTTTGGTACAAGATCATAAGATACTATGTTGAAAAGACCATCAAGTTGAACACTCCTTTTTTTTAAATGAGTAGACAACCTTGAAACAATCTCTGATTGATCCAACCCACTCTAACAATCACAATCTTACTAATTTGTTGCTGAGAAAATCTTAACATTTGGGCTCCTATGTCATGGTGTCATTATACTTGGACTTTACTTCACCCTCAAAACCATAAATCTTGTTCATAATCTTGCTTTCATGATTTCTTCTAGAAAGATAAAGCCCACCTGGATACATGCATTTGATTGTATATTCATTAAAAAACTTTCAACAAATCTAGCTTGCACATTTCACTCAACCATCTTTTCTTATGCGTCCTTCTGGTCCTTATGTACTTCAAACTTGAATCTGTATTCTGAATACAAACCATAATGCAAAATTGATTTGAAAACATTGAACTAGCGGCCTTCACAATCACTTTTGACACTTTTGCAATTTTACCACATAACAACAACTAGCCTCCGGGACAAGCCTTAAAAACTGATGAAAACAAGCAACCCAACCCTGACACTTGGAAAAATGATTCATCCATCATCATTAAATATACATGCAAAAGGGTTTCACTAGATTCGTCCTCAGGCACAAGATATAACAGTGCAAACTGAGCCTTTCAGGAAACTTGTGTAGGTGCAAATGCTGAAACAACATAAGTTTCATCCGGATAGGCCATTGCAAAATCAATGAATCATGCACTGAAGTTTCACCATTAGTTCAAATAGTACATTCATATGCATTGAAAATGGTCTCACAATCGGATCCTGGAAACAACTTTCAGGTCAAAAGTTACCACTCTCAGAAAATGATTAATTTGCAAACTTAGTTCTATTCTGCATTGCAAACTGAATAAACTGCACCTTATACTGAATTCATAGGGTCATCAAAATGAAATTTCAAAGTCTCAACCTCTGAACATAGATTGAATGTCATATGTAGAATGAAAAAACTTGATTACCTTGCTCCTAAAGTAGACATATCAACTGGTACAAATCTGCAAAGTTAGGCACCCTAACACTTTTTTGGTTTTAAAATTGGTGAATATGCAGAAGTTAGATTTGGAAATAGCATTGGAAAGTGATCAACTAGATTGGTCAAGGTCTGAAAATATTTAGGTGAGTTCAATTCTAGGTCTATAATTCAAAACAACTTTCAATTATGCCTGACCTCGAACCGGGTGTAAATAGGGAAATCACAAAGTAGGTCATTTAAGTCTGAATTCAGCATTTTTAGTGAAACTCTAACAAATTGGAAATGGAAAGGCCCTAGCAAAGTGAATAACTGGATTGGTAGGAATCTAAAATTCTTCAAATGGGTACACTCTTATGTTTAAAACATGAGGTAAGAGTCAATTATACAAAATCTTGAACTGAAGCACATGTTGTAGGACCTCAAAGTAGGCTACTTGGTAATTTTGCACTTGAATACTCAGGAAATCAGAATTATTCACTAACAGAATGGTTCTAAAAAACTTGTCATCTGATTTCATAGGGATTTGAAAACTTGTAATATTGCTTCATTTTCATGCTCACAATACCTGGGAACACACCATAATGTCATACCTATCCATCTGATCAAAGATGCAGGCCTTCAAAGTAAGGTATTCAAAAATCTGCATTCAACACTTTTGGGAAACCTTAACAAAATGCCAACAGAATCAGATTGGTAGACTGCTCAAATGGATTCATCATGATCTAGAAACTGAAATATATGAAGTATGTGACCACTAGAACATAGTAAAAAAGGAAATTTTTCAATTAAATCAACTGGTCAAAAGTTATAACTTGTCAAACTGGGGTATTCAGATTTTTGAGCAGAACAAAAATGCAAACAGTTCTGAGCAGCCAATTTTGGGGAATATGGAAACTTATCAAATGGATTGATAATTACCTGAGATCAAAAACATAAGCTTTTTGATATTCATGTAACACATTCATAAAGTAGTGACTTATGAAACTCAATAGGGTGCAAGATATTCAGAAGAAAATTAGGCCCCAGACAACAAAATGACACCTTAGTAAAAATGCAAATTTAGGTGACCACCTCAAAATGACTACTCCCTAAACATGTCAGATTTGAAATTTAGGAGTTGGAAGACACTACATATGTGAAATGAAAGGTACTGAACCCTCTTCTCAAGTAATATCTGATGAAAATCACCAGGTTATCTTTTTCAAGCATTCTAATTGAGCCTTCTCACAAAATTTTCAAGGGTACTCACCTAGCTTATCTGAAAATTTGAACATGGTAACTCAAATTTGTTCCAAATTTGAGAGGACCAACATGTGGTAACTAAAAAAGGTGAGGTGGAGGGGGAGAAGGAAGAAGGGGAAATGGATGTGGATACAGAAGGGGAAATAATGAAGGAAGGAGGGAGCGAACAGAAAAGATGGCAGGAGAAGGAATCAGAGAGAGAAATAATGCCAAAAGTACAATGCCTAACTTCAATCCTCCAGGTTGCACCATATGAACCTGTAACTGCATCTAGTAAACCTACTTGGTTTACCAAGGAGATACAACCCAGGAAGAGAACTTACACCAATGAATTGGATGGAGGGGATACAAGTATGACCTTTGTGAGGCAAGGCTTCCACTAGGCATAAATTAATGTACCTGCAAGGACCATGTCATATGTGACTCAGGACACTGGGGGTCATTGGAAAGCCTAGATAGCTATCCCACCCCCAAGAAATTCTTAGACAATAGGCTCATCAGAAGGTTATACATTCAGGGAGGTGGATTTGGGTGAACCTACCAGAGAAGGGAGCAAGACACTAGCAGCTTTAGGGCTGAAAGCTTTAGGGTTGAAGCACGCTCTAGGGTTCATGAACAAGGATGAAGAGACCATAAAATCCTTGACAGATCAAAATGAATCTTTGAAGGGGTACATTCAAAAGATGGTGGGTCCTATTGACTTTAATTTTTTAGAGGCTTCGTTACAAGCCATGCTTGATAAAAAGGCTACACCAGATTTGTCGGCAGGTTTGACTCCATCTTTCATCCAGGCAAGCATTGATTGGAGAAATGACTTCAAAAAATTCAGAGAGAAGGAAATTCAATTCATATTTAGGCCATACCAGACCATATTATTTGAAGTTAATTCACTCATTGACCTATTGGAAAATGATGGGTGTATAGATTCAGAGGTAATTAAGTGGCAAGTAGCCCTCTAGGATTTGGAGATAATCCAAAAGAAACGCTTCCAAATTTTGGTAAAATTCTATGAAGGCAAAGAATTGTACAAATTTAAGGCATGGACTGAACAAATGACCAAAATAATTAAGGTCTACAAGAAACACTAGGCCCTCATAGATGACAAGTGAGAGGAGGTAATAAAATGGATCAAAGATATAGATACTTTCTTCATAGGGGTCGGCCTCAACGTCTATCGGGATGAAAACAAATAGGCTCTACATCCTTCCAAAAAGGTGGTCCAACATTTCAAAAACATTCTGGCCAGAGTTAATACCAAGCAGGCCCTATAGCAACTATTTTACCTAAAAGAGGAAATACAAATAATGTCACAGCAAGAAGAAGAGATCACATTTTTCGCTTCTGAATTAACTATCTTCATAAATAAGAAAGAACGAAGGGTCACCAATATAAGAAGGAAAGAGATCAATTTCGAAGGAGTTCAGGAGATAGTGAAGAGGCTCCATGAAGCTCACCTAGAGGTCTTTCCTAGATAAAGCTCCAAGGTCCAATTACCAGGTTGATGGGGCAATATTTCCACACTTGGGTAAATTCCTACTAAGGTAGAGTTTTCGGCCTTTTGGCCTCTGCAATTTTGGCCTTTTGGCCCCGAAAGCAAGTAGTATTTTTTTTTGGCCTTTCAACCTTTGAATATTTTGACCTTTTGGCCTCTTCAATTATTTTTTGCCTTTTGGCCCACAACAATTCTAAAGTTTTGGGACCTCCAAGTTTGAAGATTTTGAGAAACACTTGGGAAATTTTAAAGGCATTAAATTTTTGGGGTAGAGGTCGGGGTCCAAAAAACTGGGGGTTTCCAGCGAGGTCACTTTTTCAAACACCAGTGAGACTCCATATCATATTAATGGAAAACTTGAGTTTGTTCTGGAAACACTAAAGGTTTCCTATCAGTTCCCACCGCCAGAGACAACCCTAGATGAAGAATCCAAGAAGAACCACAAGAATTGAGAAGAAGACTCCAAGTTCACAGAAGAAGCTTACCTCCTTTTCTCTCTCTCTCTTCTTTGGTGGATTTTTCCCTCTTTTCATGAGCAAGGGGATTGTAAATGGGTTTAAGAATCCATGTGAGTTATATAGTATCAGTTAGTAGTAGTTTCCCTTCAGAAAAGTTCTAGTTTTAACATTTGTTCTCTTGTTTAGACTCTCTAATACCCTAACTCCGAAAATCAGAGTTGTAGATCAAAACTCTATATATCATAATAAAAAATTAATGTAAAAGGATGAAATCTTAATACAATAAAGATCTACATTGGGTGCTTCATTCATGGTGTGTGAATTATAGCTATCTATCTGAATTTATAGAATGTATGCATGCATTATTCTTTATTTTTAGAGAGCTCTTTGTGTTGTTGTGTTTAAATTAGTGCTACCTTTAGTTGGAGTTTACTGTTGTATATCTACCTTGCTGTGATGAATGTGTGGAGGATGCTATCTTTGGGCTTAACAATAAATCCATCTTGTGGGTGTGAATGTCTTGGTGGCTCCGTGATTTAATAGATTTTGAATATCTCATACGAGTAAAACATATCTTTTCTCTAAATGCTTGCATCTATGGAGTAGTGAATTATGACATGGTCTGATTCATGCTTCGTGGGTTGTTCTAAATCTCTCTAGCATTCACTTTTCTTTATAGTTCACTGCATTTCTTGTTACCCTCATCTGTTTAAATTCTGTCTTGAAATTCTAAAAATCACTATCTCAAAAAAATACAAAGTTGCATGTTATTTAGCATACTCATACTTGTTAAAATGGAAAATACCAAAAAGAAACTAGTAGTATTTTGTAGTTTGTTGTTTTGAACGTACCAGGAAAGGCCTTCTCATGAATAATCACATTTATCTTCAACTGAGTAACCAAGCAGGTTGTGACTCGACCCCAGAGAACCTTGAGAATAACTCTGTTATTCTTTCAAGAGAGGAAATCGAATCTCGAGATCCTAGCAAGTTGGCTTGTGTTAAAATAATGCTCAATAGAAGTGGTACTAGAAGGAGGGCCTCAATACCCAAAAGCTAGATAATATTGAATCTTTCTCTCCAGAGAGATTCGAACGTGTGCTTAGATCATCTCTAAAAAGAGGTGAGTTTCTCAAATTCACTCACCACCGAAGGGCTCGCAATGACAATGGTAAAGAAAAAGATAAATCTTCCCATCACCTTTCCAAAACTTAGGATCCTCCTAGACAACAATCACACATCGCTGCCCCAACCATTACCGTAGCCATCAATCAAAATTAGAACTTGCCAAAACAATATTTGCAGCAACCTCATCTAATGGCCTTTTTTGCTAACACAACAAGCTCAACTTTGAACTTTGTTGGGAAGCTACATGAGTTACCTAAAAATCTGGAGAAGTTTTGTACATGGTTCATAAATGGAAAATCTAGGACAGCAGAGGAACACATCTGCACCTTCAAAGAAATTTGCAACTGTAAAGAGATTTCCCACCAAGACATTGTCTGTCATTTGTTCCTGTACACTCTGGGAGAGTTTGCATACAACTGGTACCTAAACCTACCACAAGGGTCTATCTCCATATGGAAAAATTTGAAACCAAGTTCCTCAATCAATTCAAATTGTATGTTGATCCTACTATGACACATCACCAGTTCATAACCACGAGGAAAGATCCTAAGGAGCCCATTGCCATGTTTAATCATTATTTTCACAAAATGCACCAGATGAGGCTGTCATACAAGTTTACTTAAAGGCTTTAGACCCATTTACCTCGATCTTTCTAAGAAGACTTACCCCACCAGATAGAGACACGATTGAAAAGGTGTACAATGAAGCCGTCACTTTCACTCAGCAAATGGATCCACAAGAAGGAAGCTATGCAACTGCATCCATCATGAGTAATCTTGTTGTCTGACACCCATTTGTAGCAAACAATCAAGCCTTGGCCAGCCACCTACCTATGCTAAATCCTATACCGACACAAGCATGTACAATTGTGCCTCCATCTATTACTTATCTAGGCTATGAAGCTCATAAAATGACATTCATAGAATAGAGGGTTGTATCCCAAAATGAGTTTGATGCTCTCATGGCTTCTGAGTTAGATGTCATCAAGAAGACTTTATCACAACTCACTAGCAAAGTTACCAGAATGAAGCTAAACCCACCCCAAAATCAGGGTGGATACCAACGAATGTCTACTGGTCCAAATACATACCCTCATAATCCAAACATGGGTTTTAATGCATACAATAGCAACAACATGCAGGGGAAACCATTTGGGCAGCAAAGGCGAAATCAGCCATGGAACACTAGACAAAATAATGGCAGCATCCCAGCGGACAATGCCAATACTTTTGAGGCTTCAGAGGCCAATTTTTTTGGGGCTCCAATTAAGCATCAAGACAATAATGGATATGTGAAATACTCCCAAGACCACTACACCCAGAATTCAGAGGGGCCCCTGGTGCAATTCAATGCTATGGTGTTCGATTCCTATGAGTCTAGAAAGGAGGGAGGCCTAGAAGCCTATACGGGAGAAGATGAATTCATGTTCTCTTTTTAGAGAGAAAGTGATGAAGGGTGCTCACAAACACATAACATAAACAGAGAAACAACCACAATATGCAAGAACAGAAAATTGGCTTCTTATTATCTCCACAAATGTGGAATTACAAACTTTCAGAATTACAATATGCAAAGCCACATGGGCAT
>MU224363.1:3407793-3418727 GCA_018584345.1 Thuja plicata
TTCCTTATATAGGCAATTTTCCACCGCCTGGGAAGGTTCCAGAGTAAGGCCGACCAAACTTAGAATTATTTTATTTTACATTTTATTACATCATAGTCGGCTCAAGATAACCTTTGAAACCCGAACAAAAATTTTGAAGAAAATTATTTTTCCCCATTTCAGGTGGCCCAAATTCTGAAGACCATAAGTCATCACCAGTTGACCCGATCGGCTATTATAACCCCATTTCGGAAATGCCACGAAGTGCTCTACAGGCTTGACCAACGCAAGCGCCCGTCGCCCAAATTTTTGACCTCATCCAGGGCCTCTAAAGCCTTCAAAACTAAGTTCAAAGTTTCTGTACCCAAAAATAGTAACTTTCCATAAATAGCAGCTCTGCACAAAATAGCCCTTATTGAATATAAAAATAGAAATATTTTTGGGTGATGCAAGATTGCTCTTACACCCAGGATGCTCCTGCATCAGAAAGTGAGCCTGAATATTTTGAGGTGCATGCCTTCCAAAATGATCAAAAAAACTCATATAACCTCCAAAGTAGAAAGGAACCCCTCACCGATGGTATACCTCCAGGAAACCAATCAACTCCACCAGATCCTCGGGCTAGTAACAATCCCATACCTCTAAAGGGCCCAAATGATCCCATACCTCCTATAATAAGTACATATGTTGGATACCAAGGAATGACCTGGTCAAATGACAAGTACAGTGCAGTAGATGAACTCAAGAAAACTAGGGCGAACATCTCTATGTTTGAACTATTTCAGGGCTGCCCGTCTCGAAAGGAAGCCCTTTTAAGATCCTTGGATCATTCAAAACTTGGCCCGTCGACCAACAGCACCAGAGTATCCATGTCCAATGTCAACACATCTAAGGTGTTCCCAATAGTATTCATAGATAGGATGGAGGTCCCGCCATTCTTACTCAGCGTGCAGATGTTCGGGAAAAACCTACATAACTACCTAATCAATTTAAGAGCCTCATGCAACATTATGCCCCTTTCCATTTGCCAAAAGTTGGGGATGGTGCCCCAAGTAACAAACTGGGTGGTCATACAATTAGACAAAATGGAGGTCAAAGTAATTGGTATGCTCAAAGATGTACACATTCAACTAGTTGTGGATCCCCAGATACAAGAACGTATTGATATAAACATAGTGGACATCCTTGAGACTTATGGGATGTTGCTAAGTTGAGAATGGACTAAGTGCTTAAGAGGATGGTTCTCTACAAATTTCACCCAGCGCGGGTTACCTTGGAGAGGTTTTAACAACCAAATCAAGATAGATGCAGATCTGAAGCTGAAGAGGATGATCACCAAATACAATGCCCCAAATGAAGTCTTATTTACCCAAACCAATTTGGGCACTTATCAATTAGATGAAATTTTCATGTTTCAAATCTAAGAAGGCGAAGAGTCAGACCATAGTCCCGTCCAAGGTCTCCTAGAGCTGAAGATTGGTGATGACATCTTGCAAAGTTTCATCAATAGCACAAAAGCTAGCCTATGGAATCTAGGTCAAGATACAGATCCCAACATCTTATTGCTACCTGGATACTGTCAATTACATCAGGCTAGTCATTCTGAGTTTACATGCCCCAGTTCTCAAGAAGCACTATCACAAGTGTTGGCTCAAATTTCCTAACCAAATAAGCTACCAAAAGCACTGACAATAAGAGAAGATGTACTTAGGATAGAAGACACGAACAATGTCACACTAGATATGGACAGCCTAGTCCTTGCAAATAGATTCTGAAGATAGAAGCCCTACCCTAAACATGATTAGTGACTGGAGTACCTCATATGATAGAGCGTGTCCCCCTTACAAGGGAATACTGGAAGATAAAGGCGAAGAAAATAAACTCCCCAAACCTAGGCATACTCAATATGTAGGAGAATTAACTTCTTCTGACAGCGGTGGAGAAAGAAGCTAAAAACCAAGAACCAAGGGTTTTTCTAAGAAAAGCTCAACCAAACTCAGCCCTAATAAACCACCTCATATATGGAAACTGCACTTCGATGGTTCCAAATGTAAACAAGGAGCAGGTGTGGGAATTGAATTGATAAATCCCAGGGGTAAGTCTTTATATGCTGCTTATAGATTATAGTTTCTTTGCACTAACAATGTTGTAGAATATGAAGAGCTGGTTCGTAGACTTCTCCTAGCTCACGAGAAGGGAATCAAAATCCTGACGGTGGAAGGAGACTCACAATTAGTTGTTAAGAAAATCCATAGTCAGTATACTTGCAATGATAAGAGGCTCTTAGCCTACCAAAATAGGGCATGGGATCTGATCAATGACTTTGACACTTTCAACATCAAAACCATCCTGAGAAGAAAGAATGTCATTGCTAACGCATTGGCTATCTCAACCAGTTCAGTACATCCAATGGAAAAATCAAATCTAAAGAAATTATCAGTTGAGCTTGTCTCAGCCCCAGCCATTCCAGACAATATCACTAAATTTCAAGTTTTCCAAGATGATCAACATATCTTAGAGTTTATCATGTGCACTGGCGTGTTTGAAAAGCAGATCATAGATGAGGAGAAGAACGATGAAGAAATAGTTGAACTTGAAGAGCCTGATAATCAAGATGTCATAAACCTAAATACCAATGCCATACCCAAGGGAATGGTAGAATTAGAGAGAATTTTTGATAGTGATAAGACTGCCATAAGAAGACACCCTGACATAACACCTGGTGGCAAAGAATGTGATGCCTACAACCTAGGCACGAAAGAAGAACTAAGAGAAATTCACATCAGAAAGGTGGGAACCAAGGAAGAAAAGGAGAAAATGGTCCAGCTTCTCACTGAATATTGAGATGTCGTAGCATGGAGTTATGAATAATTAAATCCATATGACACCTCAGTCATAGTGCACAACATCCCTTTGAAGCTGGATTCTAAGCCTTTTAGACAACGACAAAGACCTGTGAATCACACTATGGAGCCCTTAATCCAAAAGGAAGTCCAAAAGTTGCTTGACTCCAGGATTATCTTCCCAATTTGACATTCTACATAGATCGCATAACCTAGTACCTCTAAGGAAGAAGAATGGAGAAATTAGGCTATGGGTAGACTTCTGGAATCTCAACAAGTCCTCTCAAAAGGATAATTATCCGCTCCCATCTCTAGACAAAGTGCTACAAAAGGTTAATGGATCTCAAATGATGTCATTCCTGGATGGCTACTCTGGGTACAATCAGGTAATGGTATAGGAGGAGGACAGGCTGAAAGCAACATTTACCACTAAATGGGGAACTTTTGCCTATCAATGGATGCCTTTCGGGCTGATTAATGCTGGAGCCACCTTTTAGAGAGAAATGGACATAGCTTTCAAAGGATTAGTTGGGAGGTGCATTATCATTTACATGGATGATCTCACAGTCTACTCAAAACTAAGAACTGACCACATAAACAACCTCAGGAAATGCCTTCAAAGGTGCAAGGAATTTGGCATCTCCCTCAACCCTAAGAAATGTGTGTTCGAGGTAACTGAAGGAAAGCTCTTGGGGCATATCATCTCCGAAAAGGGGATATCCATTAACCACAAAAGGGTGAAGGCAATCCTAAAATTGACACCGCCTCATAGCCACAAGG
This sequence comes from Thuja plicata, assembly GCA_018584345.1. Classification (NCBI taxonomy): domain Eukaryota; kingdom Viridiplantae; phylum Streptophyta; class Pinopsida; order Cupressales; family Cupressaceae; genus Thuja; species Thuja plicata. The sequence goes on from MU224363.1 coordinate 3,411,396, forward strand.
AACTAAAATCTTTCTTTGAAAAGATCAACTTCATCAGAAAATTCATCAGTGGCTTCACAGAAATAGTAAAACCATTGAACGACATGTGCAAGAAAGAAACCAAGATTGAATGGAATCTCCTAGCCAAGAAGTATTTTGAAGAGATTAAGAATGACATTTCCACGACACCAGTCCTGACTACACCATCCCTTTCAAGGTCTACTCTTTCATGTCAGAACACTCATGCACAGGAATTCTCACGCAAAAGAAGAATAGTGAATATGAAATGCCCATTTCCTTTATGAGTTTCCCTTTCAAAGATGCTGAGCTTAGATACCCAAACCTAGATAAGCAGTCATTTTCTCTTGTCAAGGCGGTGAAGAAATTCAGACATTATATTTTAAGGAGTAAAGTCATTGGGATAGTTCCAGACATAGTAGTTAAATCCCTCCTGATGTAGAATGAGCTAGGAGAATGGAGAGGAAAATGGATGGAAATTCTCAAGGATTTTGACCTAGAAATCCAACCGATGAAGTTGGTAAGCGAACAAGGCCTGACAAAGCTGATCTCTAAGTTTCAAGAAGGTCTGGTCTGCCAAACATACACTGACCAAGGCGTGATCACGGATGTATGGTACCAAGACATAGTGTATTACCTATTGTAGATTCATTTCCCTAAAGAAATGAATATTTCCTAGAGAAGAGCTTTAAAGATCAAAATCATCTCTTACATGCTAAAGAGTGGACAACTCTACAAATGCAATTATGAGGGTTTGTACTTAAGGTGTTTGGATAGAACGGAGGCAAAAAATATACTGGTGGACTTTCATGACAAATACGGAATGGGCCATGGATCGGTGGAGGCCACTGCTCACCAAATCCTGAGGCCAGGGTATTTTTGGCCTACAATATTTAAAGATAGCAGCAAGCACGTGAGATCCTGCCATACTTGCCAAACTAGCACAACTTAAGAGAGAAATCCAGTGATGCCCTTACAACTAGTCTATGAGGTACATCCAGTTGCCCAATGGGGCTTGGAATTTGTTGGAGTGATTAACCCCCCTTCATCTACAGGACATAAGTTTATCTTGACAACCATTGACTGTTGCACGCATTGGATGGAGGCGCAAGAATTGAAGAATTGTACCACTCAGGTCATGACCAAATTCATGGAGGAGCGTATCATAACTAGGTTTGGGATTCCATTCTATCTGGTATGTGATAATGCTCCCTCTTTTTCCTTAGCATCACTGATGAAATGGGCCTTTGAAAATAAGGTAATCCTCAAGTTCTCTTCAAATTACTATCTGGAAGGCAATGGTGTAGTAGAGTCTACAAACAAAAATCTGACAATAGTGATCAAACACCTCTTGGATGACAACCCCAGGGACTAGCACATGTAGCTGAAGTATGCTTTATGGACTGATCACGTAAGGATCAAGAATTCCCTGGGGATGTCTCCATATCAACTAGTTTACAGCTTGCAACTAGTCTTTCTTATGAACCTAAAGATCCCAATTCTGAGATTCATGGACCAATACATAGGGGAGGAAGATCGGGTACAAGTCAGACTCATGAATCTCATAAAACTAGAGGAGAAACGCACTTTGGCCCTAGAACATGTGTCAAAGTATCAGGATATAATAAAAAGGTGGTCTGACAAGAGAGCTACCATCAAAGACTTCAGGAGCTCTGACCTTGTCCTCATGTGGGATAAGGCAAAAGAAAAGCCAGGCAGCTACACCAAGTTCCAAAGACTGTAGACAGGCCCTTACCAAATATGAGAGATCCTGGGGGAGAACACTTTTAGGATCAACACATTGGACAGAGAGTTGACCCTATTTATAGTCAATGGGAAATTCTTCAAACATTACTTTGGATCCTAAGCGGGACTATCTTTCATCCCTTGTACCATAGTCACTTTTGTGTTTTTCCCTTTATTCCTTGTCCTCGCCGTCAGTCCTTTCTTCTGCTCGTGTTTGTTCTTTTATTTTTTCAGGGCTTGTTTTGTTGCTTTGGGTCAGTGTGTTTTGGATCCATTCCAAGGTGTTCCACAAGAGGAGCAGAGGTATTTCTTAGTCAAATTTATCCAAGGATACATGCAGCATAAGAGAACCTTCCCATAAGACAAAGTAGTAATGATTATCATTGACAAACAAGGAGTTCAAATTTTGGTCATCCTGATCACAAGACACATTAAGGTACAACACCCAAGGGCATTGGTTTCTAGGTAATTTGTCAGTTGTAGCCAGCCTGAGTGCATAGGTTTGGGTACCCACCAATCCTAGAACCCAAGTTTGAACTGAATGTGAAGGCAATAACAAAAGAAAGAAGAGCTGAAAAGGAAAGCAAAAGAAACACTCAAAAGAAAAGTGCCCCAAAGAGGTCATGAGTGAAAAGTTTGGACAACACCGCCTAATCGTTGTTCAGATCATAAAAAAAAAGAGGTTATGGACCTGAATGCATGGAACACACTAACGTCTAAGGCTTGATACATCTCCAAGCAAATAGAAGGAACAAAATGATTTTCCAAAAGATGGAGCTCTCACAAAGAAAGAAAGTTATAGCCTAGCAGGAAGAATGAACTTGGGTGGTTATGACAACCTCTACTAGGGCTATGGATGCCCGGCTGGTAGTAGAGAAAGGTTATACTTGGGACTCGGGGAAATTTTTTTTGGGGCTATGAATGCCTGACTGTTAGCAAAGCTCTTTCCGAGAAGCCCTGGTTTATTTGGTGAAGGTTGGGAATAGCTGGAAAGCATCTTGGTTATCACAACCAAAGGTCAAAAAATGAACACACACAGGGAAACTAACAGAAGGACCTCATATTGGAGGTCATTGAAGAATCATCGACTCCACCACCTCTTGGTTCTATTCTACTACAAAGCTACTTTCTAGAAGAGTGTTGATGATAAAGAAATGCCTTGGTCATTCCTCCTTTTGTTGGGGCTATTTATTGTTTGTCCACAAGAAACACCCCATTTTTTGGTCCTCTAACCATGGGGACCCCCCCTTTTTGTCTTTTTTGCCTTTTGTCATGTCTGCCCCTCGAAGAAATCTAGTCAGCCACCAAAGAAAATTTTTGAAACCAAGTGAGAGGAGGGAAGAAGCCTTTTTTGGCCTTTCGGCCCTTTCAGCCTCTTGGAGGACTTAGGTACTCCGAAATGCTAAAATGGCTGAAAGGCCAAAGACCCAGCCTTTCAGTGTTTTTAGACTCTGAAAACACTGAAAGGGGAAAGACTTCTTCCTCCTCTTACATTTTTGGCCTTTCGGGGTCCAAAAGGCCCAAAGCCACTTACGTCAGCCCGCAGGTTATAAATAGAAAAAGCCTTCATTTTTTTAAATCACTTTTCATTTTTGCTTCTGCCTGCAATTTTGTCTACTCCTCCTCACTGACTGCTTGAGCTTCTGAGCCACCTATTTGTCCTCCCACTCCTAGTTTGTTCAAGGTAGGTTCTTCTCACTTACCTTCACTTCGTGTTTTCAGGTCTAGGTCTAGGGTTTGTCGTTGTGCCTAGTGCATGTCCAGCCTAGGGCACTTTGTTTCTTTGTCTTGTCAAGCATTTGTTCCTTCATGCTTCGATAGGGACATCCCTCCCTGCTAGACTTAGGGTTTCCTAGTTTCTTTTGTCTTAGGCCTAGGGTTTTGTTGTTTCATCAGTCACGGCCCTTGCCACAGGTTTTCAGCCTCCAAAAGGCCGAAAATGGATCTTCAAATCTTGCGAAGCGTCGTTTCAGACTTTTCAGCCTCTCAGACATCTGAAAGGTCTGAAAGACCAAAAATTTTGAAAAGGCCAAAAGCGAAGTTCCCAAAACCTTCATTCAGACTTTTAGAGTTCCTCATCATTTTTGGACTTTCGACGTCCACAAGCAAACACCCCTCAATTTCAGAGCCTAAAATGTCTGACGAACTTTGTCCTTCCAATAAATTTTTTTGCACTTTTGGACTTTTCGGCCTTTGAACTAGTTTTTGGTGTCTAAAACCCTGAAAGGCCCGAAAGTGCAAAAAATTACACTTAGTTGTTTATATAGCTCTCTTTTCTTGTTTTCCTAGTTTAATTTTTTTTTTCCTATTCAATAAGCTGCTGATATTTGTCTTTTCTTGCAAGAATGACTGAACCAAAGACAACCTCCCCAATGAAGTATCAATACAAGGGGAATCCCCCTAGTTCAAAGGTGGGAAACAAGCACAGTGAGATAACAGATACCAATATCAGGAATGTAGATTGGAATGAATTCTTGAATCAGTGCTCCCAGCCAACAAATAGATCTAATGATTGCATCTCGTTAGTCCTATCTAGGCTAGTGAATGCAGTCGCAAACCCAGTGGTTGTTTTGTCTTCAGAATTGATCATCACCCTAGCTCATCGCTACGATTAAGATAAGAGGGTGGTAGTAAACTCAGAGGATCAGGTGGTACTAGACATTAGGCCAAATGTCATTGAGGATGTTTTCCACCTTCACAAAGGCATAGACAAGTTCTATGACTTCTATATTGAAAAGGGAACCAAGTGGTTTGGTAACAGGGAGCAAGCCATACACAAGATGATGAATAAAGACAACCTTAAGCAGCTGCTTCCTAAGAAAAAATTAGACAAGATAGACCTCCAAAGAGGCTATATGAAGGATGACATCTAGGTAGTTATAACATTGATAAGATGGGTGTATGGGTTACCTCAATCCACTCAACTCGAACACTGGATGATCCTATTGATAGAAAGGATCCGAGAACAAAAGGCAAGATTCTATTGGAAAGTGACACTGCAAGCAATTGTTATTTCATCATTGATGTCAAACCTTTACTGGTGAGAATATTTTTATCTGTTTGAGTACAATATCTATTGTTGATGAAGAAGATTTAACAAGAAGACCAAGTGAATGGTTGAGTTAAGGTAATTCAAAGGGTATTTGATTAGTTGGCACTCTGGCAAAGTAATTAGTTATTTATCTTTCAAAGATAGTTTTTCTGGTTGTTCTATGCCAAGCAAGTTTGGCTTGTGCCAAGAAAAGTTGCTCATGACAATAAAAGTTGCTTGTGCTGAGTAAAGTTGCTTGTGATGAGAAAAAAGTTTCTCGATGTCGAGCACCATTGAAATTTCCAAGAGGAAATAGTGATGAAGGTCGACTTATACAAGTTTGATTATTGATGAGATTTGAGATCTCTGGCCGACTTAGTTGATTTTATTGGGATATGAAATGTTAATTAAAGATAGATCCATGTCATTTAATGTATGGGTAACCATAATTAATGCATGGTTTCACGATTTAAATAGAGACTACTTTGGAGAAGTAAATGTAATGCACAGATGGAATGATCTGTTGGATCTGACCTAACCTAAGATCTATGATCTTGTTTAAGTGGCAAAAGATTTATCTAACCTAGAAAAAGAGGTATATGATAACCTCAAGGGGTTATTTCAAAAAATTACATGTGTGTGGATGAATGCAAGTGTATGCAAGAGGTTTGTATAGTTGATTTACTATTTGGGATGATCTAGCAGAGAAGGCAAAAGGAAGAGGCAGAGGGTTGCATGTGTGATTGCTTGATGGATTTCCAAGAAGATTAGAAGGTTGAAATGATAATGCAAGCTACTCAGTAAGTTAACATCACTGATGTAATTGGATATGAATTGCAAAGTAAGTTGTATGTACCAGATCACAAACTACTGATTACTTTCTTACCATTATATCAGTTAAATCCTTTAACAAGGTTGACTTAATAGTCATTGTATAAATCCTCTAACAAGGGGACATTTATATTGGAATGTTCTAAGTCCTCTAACAAGGCCACTCCTGACAGGGTGATTAAATCCTTTAACTTGGTCACACCTAGCAGTGTGTTATTGTAACCTTTAACAGGGTTGGCTCCTCATAGGGCATCACTTCAAAAGAGTGAAATACTTAGTAGCATGTTACTAGTGGTTTTTCCCATATTTAGTTTCAACGTTAAATACTTGTGTCAAATTGTGTGAATGCTTATGGTTTACGTTACTATTATGTTACTACAAGCTAAATTCAATTGACAGTAAACTGCATGATTAAAGTTGTTAATTTATGCTACTGCTGCCGAGTAGATCTGAAGTACAAAAAGTTTTTATTTACTACATCTAGACCTGAGGATTACTGATTCACCCCTCTACTCTCATTTATTCTAAATTCATTCTAACAATTGGTATCAGAGCTTTGGTCTCCTGAAAATAGTTTGAAGGTACTAGGAGCAAAAGATCAATATGTATAAGAAGGAGGTTCCCAAGCTGAACAAAGATAACTTCCCTACATGGCAGAGCTTGATGAAACTACATTTGGCTGGTATTGGAGATGATGCTAAGAGACTTATTGAACATGACTATGTACCACCTATTGGTCCTCTTTCAGCTGCACAACTTAGAGAAAAGCAAGAGCACAATCAAGCAATGTTGGAGATCACCTCCTCATTGAGCTCTTCTAAATTTCATGATATAAAGAACTGCACAAATGCAAAAGAGATGTGGGAAAAAATTACAACTGTCTATGGTGGAGACACAAATGTGCTGAGGGATAAATTATAAATTCTAAGAGGTAAGTTTGATGAGATGAAAATGCAGGAAAGTGGAAATATCATTCAGTACTATCGTAGGGTAAAAGAAGTTGTAAATTCCATTAGAGGGGCTAATGGAAATATTGATGAGAACACCACAATGAGAAAGGTACTGAGAAATTTACTTCCTGTATATGCTATTAGAGTTTCTGAAATTCGATAATTGAGATGTACTCCTAACAATAATCTGAATCTGGAAAATCTAATAGGTAGACTCACTACATTTGAAATGTCAAATTATGATAACTATAATCCACAAGGGATTGATTATGCTTTTAGATTACAGCTGGTTCTAAATAAATCTAAGGAAGGAAAGAAACATGTGGATAGTGATAGTGACACTTCTGATGATGATCTTGAAGAACTTGAAGCACTCATGGCAAAAAGGCTTCCTAGAGGAAAAGGAAAATACAAAGGTAAACTTCCTATTATTTGTTTTTCATGCAACAAAGTTGGTCATATAGCTGCTGGATGTCTTGACAAGAATGAAAAAGATGAAAGAAGGGACATCAAATACAAAGAATACAAAGGAAGAAAGGATGATAGAGACTTTAGGAAATATAAGGACTACAAAGACAAAGGTAAGAAATCCTGTTATATTGCTGAAGAAACTTCTGACAATGACACTAATAATTTTGATGACAATGATGTAGAAGTTGTTTATGTTGCAATGAAAGAAGATTCTGATGATGATGAGAAAACTGCACTAATCTCTTATATGAGCAAAAATGATCATTGGATCATTGACAGTGGTTGCTCCCATCATATGACTGGTGA
>MU224363.1:3475804-3501182 GCA_018584345.1 Thuja plicata
TCACTTCATTAGAGAACAAATTGAAGAAAAGAAAGTTTCACTCATCTATTGCAAGGGTGAAGATCAAGTTGCAGATATTTTGACAAAGCCTCTTTCTAGAGAGAAATTTGAATTTCATTGTAAAAATATGGGTTTGCTACCCCTTGATGTAAATTCACCTTTCTCAAATTTTAGTATTTTATCCATTCTTTCAATTTTAGCTTTCATTGCTTGGTTCTCAAAGTCTTTTCTTGTGTTATCTTGATTTGCACTCAAAAGTTAGTTTGTCATGTTATAGTGAGCTTGTGTCATTCTCAGGATCTCATCATATTTCTCTAATAACTTGATTTCAACTTGTCTTTTATCATCTTCTGCCATTTTATTTTCATCTTCAAAAATCCTTTTTTCTTCAATCAATTCATTCATTCTTATCATGTTGGTTTAAAGATCTATCTTCATTAGGTCCAATATCTTGGTAAGTGTATCATTATATTTCACTAGTTCTTTTATAGCTAACTCAGATTCATCAGTAACACTACCTTTAGATGTTGTATCAAGTGTATCAACTTGTTCTTTTGTAACCTTCAGTTCATCATGTATTTTTAGTCTAATCCTTAGAGACTTCTCAAGTTTCTTCTCCAGATCAATGATCAACTCTCTAGCACTTTCCAACTTAGATTGAAGACCATCAATTCTTTTGAATTGCCCAAAAATTTCCATGACTAAGATATTTAACTATGAGGTGGTCAAATATTATAAATCAAGAGTAGTAGCTATGATACCAATTGTTGGAATGACTATGAAATGTTGGGGCTGAGAGGGGAGGGGTGAATCAATACCATAAAAAAAAAAAATTATAACTGAGACTTGTTATAACCATATACTGTTGCTGCTATTTAAGGAATTCAATTTAACTTGAAATGAAACTAATATAAATCTTATAAAATATATCATCAAAACATTCAAGTAAATGAACTCATAACTCCATGGTTTTGTTTACACAAAAATCCTTGGTTAGAGAGAAAAATTGTAGTGGTGATGATACCCACAACCTTCACTAACTGTAGTATAAAGGGTGCTCTATTAGAGCTTATAATTTTTAGCCATTTTGATAGCTTACGTAGCTAAGAGTATACACAAACTTGTGAGATCTACCTGGTTAGATGATTTTACAATATCTACACTTAGAGATGTACCCCGTTAAAGATTTTACAAATATCAGAATGGTTAAGTGTTAGTAATAACTTAGAGGGGGGTGAATTAGTGGCCTAAAGAAATTATCGTTCAAACATTAACCACTAATCAAATAAACCTTAAATTATTAAGTCCCTACAAGATGCATGCCATGAAATATTTATAATGATTAATTATTTGTTATTTTTCCTTGTCTGTCCTTATTCTCATTGATTACTGATAAGTAGTATAACTATTTACCGAAACTCAGTAAATAAGTAGAGTATATCGATCAACCTAGTGTTAGCTATGTCAGATACAAAACAATAAAGAAATGAATCATACACACATAACACATGAATTTTTAATGTGGAAACCTTGTTAAGGGAAAAACCACTGGGACCGGTACCCCAAATTTTCACTCTTCTGAAGTGAGCCCTCTTAGGAGCCAACCCTGTTTAGGAGCCAACCTTGTTAAAGGTTACAAACACATTTTTAAGTGCAACCTTGTTAGAGGATTTTATACATAGTGGTTTTCACTTAATATCAAGCATCTATTTCTACCATCCTTTAATCATCCTCTTTCTTAGACTGTCAATAGGTATAAGGAAAATCCAATGCTACTTTCATGAATCAACCTTTTTGGCACTCCTTGGGATGTACCTCAATATATAGAAGACTATTAAGTCCCACTCTATTAAGAGACTTGATGCTTCAACAGTTAAACTGAAACACTATGACCTGTTTCTAATTCAACTTTGAATTGTTGATTTTCAGATCTATTTAAGTATATTACCTCTCTGATCAATGTATCAATTCAATTCTTTGTGCTCCACACTTTTTGTTCTGTGATGTTGTGCTTCACTATTTGTCAATGTCTGCAAAATTATTTAGCTCTCCTCCAACTTGATTGATGAGGATGGTATGAAGTAATTCTTCATCAGTTTCTCTTCAGCATCCTATTTTTATTCACTCCCCTTAATCCCCTTTTCATGTGATATGAAAATGAATTAAGCTTGTCTCTTATATAGACATGATATTCATTGTTTCTTGATTTTTTATTCTTGGCGTGAAAAAAAATCTAGCCAATTTGATTTAAAGCATAACTCCTTATTTATATCGTAGTTATCTTCTTTCCAACTATACAAATATTCTTTAAATCAATTACTTAACTCTGGTCGAATAAAACAAAGAAAATAACCAGTTAAATCTATCTTTAGCTCTTTCCAGCTAGATATTTTGTCATTTTCTGAACTCTCTCTTTCATCGGTCAACTCTTTAGTTAGTTGTTGGTGACAACTGACAGTTCGGTTGGTGTGACTCTGGTTAGCTTTGGGATCTCCGTCCGTTGGGCATCTTTGGATTTTTACTTGTTGGGCAACTCTGTTTTCTACTCATTGGACATCCTGTGGTTTTGTTTCGTCAGGCAACACTGTCTTCTGCTCATCAGGTATCACTATGACTTTTCTTCTTTTCCTTTATTGATGGTGTGCACTTCATCGGTGTTATCTATTACTTAGTGAATACTTGACTTTTATGCATTTATGAAAGTATAACCTTTGTTCCATTGATTCTCTGAAGTCTTTGGCATTATGTATATGACCATATAGATGATATTAAGTTTACATCAATGATAATACAAATTGTTAATTGATTTAATGCCTTCCATTATCTTCAAGTTAACATTATCAAACATTCAATCAATTACATGTCATCAATCTCTCCCTTTGGCATTGATGGAAACATACTATATTATCACACTATACTGTTTCTAATACAATATGAAATACAATAGTTGAGATTTATCAAACTACCAATCTTTTTTTTGATAACCAATAAATGTCTAAACTTTGATAAGCTCTGTTGTAGCTTAGATTTGATTCTTTTAGCTCTTGGTCTTTTGATGTGTTGAGTCCTCATCTTGTGTCAATTTCTCTCCTTTGACTATTCTCTCTTTTGTGATTTCTTTTTCTCTTTTCAGCAACTCTCCCTTTGTGTAATCATATATACGACTTTCTCTCCTTTTGGATATAGTCTCTCCCTGTTGGAGTAATCTGATAATGAATAATCTCTCTCCCTTTTCAAGAAGAATGTGATAATATGGATAATCTCTCCCTTTGAAAACAATCCCAAACAAATATATCATAGATATTTGTTATCATGTCAAACAATCTTTTCTCTCCATCCATAATATATTCCTTGAATTTCCCTTATCCACCAGCAATACAACAATATGCTCTAGTGCTTGGTTCTGATATATACCTATCTGTATATAGATGTATCTTTGAATTTTATCTCTTTTCTTGCATCAACATGAATGATATTTTGATAATATGTAGGCTAATGCATCCTTTAGTCATATTACTGACTGGTAGACAAGGGTTTGACCACTAGTCTCTGTCTCAAGTACTCAAATGTATCCTTGGCCAGTGGCTTGGTGAAGATATCAGCTAATTGTTCTTTTGATTGCACATACTCAATTATCACCTCTTTTTCTTGAACTTGTTCTCTCAAATAATGATACTTGATGGTAATGTGTTTACTCTTGGCATGCATGACTAGATTCTAGGAAATGTTTATTGCACTAGTGTTATCACAATAGATAATTACTGGTTCTGAGATCTTCATATTCATACCTTCTAGTTACTATTTGATCCATGCAATATTTGAGCCGTTTGCAACAGTAGCAACATACTCTGCTTCTGTAGTAGACTATGGGATGCATCCTTGCTTCTTTCTAGTCCATGTGACAAGTCTATCACCCATAAATAATTCTCCTCTATTTGTGTTCTTCTGATCATCAAGATTTCTAGCCCAATCAGCGTCGGTAAACACCTTAAGTTCAAATTTTCCTTATCTTCTATACCATAAGCCAAATTCCTCAGTGTTCTTCAGATATCTTAAAATTATTTTCACAGCAGTCATATGTGATTCCCTAGGGTTAGCAGAAAATCTAGCAACAATTCCTACTACATGTGAAATATTTGGTCTAGTGTGTACAACATACATGAGTTTTCCAATCATTGATTTGTACAAAGTCTAATTTACCTTTTTTGTCTTGTCCTCCTTTGTTAACTTTCATCTAGTAGCCATCAGTGTTCCAACTGGTTTGGAATCTTCCATCTTGAATATTTTCAGGACCTATTTGATGTATTTGGACTGTGTAATGAAAATACCTTCACTTTGTTGAATGATCTATAAATGAAGAAAGAGCTTGATCTCTGCAAACATAGACATCTCAAACTCTTTTCTCATCTCATTAGAAAATGATTTTCATAGCATATCATTGCCTCCAAATATAATGTCATCAACAAATATTTTAGCAATTAGTATCTTCCTTCAAATAAACATTGATGTTTTCACTAGTCCTTACAAATCCTACAAAATGAATTAGATCTAGCCAGAAGAAGAAACAAAACTTGTACAAAAAATATAGAAGAAACACAGAGCTGTCGAGAATAAAAATTCTATTAATCATTGTGTTTTACAATCTGCATATCAATGCATGATTTATACAAAATCAACCACCATATAAACTGAAATTACGGTAAAAAAATAAATATTTCAAAGGAGGCATACAAATTTAAACAATGCTCCTCTTTAGTTATCTTAGCATAAAAAAGACATGCAACTTATGTTCTCCGTAAGTTTCAGGAAAGAGTGAAGTTAAAAGTTGTGCTAACACCCACCTTAAGGCTAACTAAGGAGGAAAAAAGTCCTAATGAAAGGTAGGAGGAAAGAGGGAAAAACCCAATGGGAACAAAACCTTCCCTCAAAAAATTAACACTAATCTACATGGTAGTTACAATGTTGTAGTATCCTTCATTTTGAGGTCTCGCAGAAAGTGGCAATGAAAAGATACTACAACATTGTAACTACCATGCAGATTAGCATCAATATCTTCCTTCAAATAAAGATTGTTGCTTTCACTAGTCCTTAAGAATCCAATACTTATAAGATAGGAATGAAGTCATTCATACCAGGCTCTAGGAGCTTGTTTCAATCCGTACAAGGCTTTGTGAAGTCTACCTACCATGTTTCTCTTGTCTAGATTGACAAACCCTTTTGGTTTCTCAATGTATACCTTTTCCTCAATTATTCCATTTAGAAATGCAGACTTGACATCCATTTGGTATACTTTGAATCCCTTGAATGCAGTATAAGAAAGAATTATTCTTACTCCTACCCTAGAAACTAGTGCAAAGGTCTCTCTATAGTCTATACCTTATTCTTGTGCATACCCCTTCCATACTAGTCTTGCTTTGTTCCTTGTGACTTCTCCATTCTTGTTCAACTTATTACTGAATATCCATTTTGTACCAATGACATTCTTGTCATCTGGTCTTCGCACAAGTGACCATGTCTTGTTCTTCTCAATCTGTTCAATCTCATCATTCATATCACTTATCCATTCCTCATTATCTAGTGTAGCATTGATATATTTTGTCTCAAACTCACAAATTAAACAACTCAAGGTTAAAGACTTACTTCTTGTTCTTGTACCATCTTTCTTATTGCCTATGATCTAGATCTCTAGATAGTTCCTTCTTACATATCTTGCAAGTACAGGTACAACTCTTTGTGTATCATCTTGATCATTATTTTGATCTTCATTCTGTTCTTCAATACCTTGCACATTATTTTGATTATTATCCTGACCGTCAATAACAACAGTCTAACCGTCAGTTGCAATATTCTATAGTTATGGAATTAAGCACTGTTTCTCAGGTAGAGTGTTGAGTCCTTCACAGTATACAAATTTTTTGTAGTCCTCTAGTTTTTTTTTTCTTTCCAGCTCATTCTTTTCTGCAAATTCATCTATCTTTACATTTTCACTTTTAACAATTTTGTTAGAAGCCTTGATGAGACATTTATAATCTTTGCTCTTGGTGGAATACCCTAGAAAAATACCTTCATCAATTTTGGAATCAAGCTTTCCATTTCTATCATCCTTTAAGACATAACATTGACTACCAAATATTTTGAAGTAACGTACATTGGGTGTTTTACCATACCATAGCTTATAAGGTGTCTTCTTTGTGTCTTTCTTCAATTGTACTCTATTTAGTGGTTAGACAATAGTACTAATAGCTTCCCTTCAGAAGATTTGGGTGATGCCTTTCTCTATCATCAGTGTTCTAGCACAATCAACTATTGATCTTTTCCTTCTCTCAGCAATCCCATTTTTTTGTGGTGTTCTTAGTGCAAAAACCTATCTTTTTATACCATGTGCATTATAGTAATTAGTGAATTCATCTGATATAAATTCTCCTCCTCTATCTAATCTCAAACATTTTAGATCCTTACCACTTTTTTTCTCTATCATAGCCTTATACCATTTAAACATCTTGAATGCTTCAGATTTATCTTTTAGAAACATGTTTGTCATCATTCTAGAGTAATCATCAACAAAGGGAATAAAATATCTATCTCCATAATAACTCTTTGTCCTCATGGGTCCACATAAATCAGTATGGCCTAATTGTAAAATTTCATCAGATGTATGGGTTTTACTTTTAAAACTAGACTTAGTTATTTTACCTTTTTGACAATTCTTGCACATGATGTTGTCTAGCTTTGTCATCATCGGTAAGCCTCTTACATTTCTCCTTCTACTTATTTTCATCATGTTGTCAACATTCACATGACACAATATTTTGTGCCACAACCATATGTCTTCATTTATAGTCATTAAGCAAGTGGTGTTAGTATCATTCAAATAGAATGAGTTACCTTTAGCTTGTTCACCGGTACCAATTAGTTTTCTTGATTCATTGAAGATCTTTGCCTTCTTATTCTCAAATGCTACTGTGACCTGAATTATTCAGCTGAGAAACACTCAATAGATTATAATTAAATCCTTTTACCCAATAATAATTTTCACATTTAATCAGGTTATTCAACATTATAGTTCCTTTACCTTCAACTAGACAAGGTGTATAATTACCCATTCTTATTGTTCCACCATTATAATACTCAAAAGTGTTAAACTCTTCTTTATCACCAGTCATGTGGTGAGTGCAGCCACTGTCTATAATCTAGATGTTAGTCTTGCTAACCTTAGATATGATTGTAGTTTCTACATACCTTTCATCTTCATCTGAATCATCCTTCACAACTATAAATACCATCTCGATGTCTTCATCAGGTTCAATGTCAGTATCTTCATATTTGCAAGCAGCTAGGTAGCTAGTCTTCTTACCTTTGTCCTTGTAGTCTAGGGTATCTCTTCTCTCTGATTTTCAGTAACCTCTGTAATCTTTTTTATCACCTTTTTCATATTTCTTTTCAAAAGATCTATCATTACTTCTATCATCTTTTCTTCTGTTAGGACATCTTGGAACAAAGTGTCCAATCTCTTTATAATTAAAGCATACAAGTGGCAACTTGCCTTTGTATTTACCTTTTCCTCTCTTCATTCTTCTAGCCATAAGTGCCTCTATTTCATCTAGATCTTCTTTATCACTTTCACTTTCACTATCTCTTCTAGATGTGTGTTTATGACTTGATTTACTTATTCTCATAGAAGACTTAAATGCAAACTTTAAGTTTGGTAAGAAACTATTATCAAAGTTATTCATCTCAAATGAAATCAATCTACCAATTAAACTATCAAGAGTAATTGTATTTTTTTGCTGCTGCTCTCATTTCTTGAATGGAAGAAACTCTAATAGCATATATAGGCAGTAAGGTTCTTAAGGTTTTACTTACCACTGTCTCCTCTTCAAGTGTACCTCCAACTCCTCATATAGTATTGACTACTTCTTTTATTCTTGTGTTGTACTATGTGATGTTTTCTCCTTCTTTCATTCTGAGATCATTGAATTTTCCTCTAAGGATTTCTGCCTTGGATCTCAGAACATTTGTATCACCTACATGTATAAGCTTTAATTTGTCCCACATTTTCTTTGCAGTTTTGCAATCCTTTACATCTTCAAATTCAGCATTAGAGAGTCAGGAAGAAAGATATAGAACCATGTAGTTGTTTTCATGCATCTCTCTCAATTGATCTACTATCAATACTCCTATAGGTAACACATATTCGGTATCTAGGAATTGAGTAACATCATTACCAATACCTGATAAGTGGATTCTTATCCTACTTTTCCATGAAGCAAAGTTGTCTTTGTTCAACTTGGGCACATCTTGTCTTTTCATCTTGTGATCTTGACTTAGGTCTTGAAACCTTCCTTTCTAAGCACACAAGCTCTAATACCAATTGTTAGTAATACTTGAGAGGGGGGGATGAATCAGTGGCCTAAAAAATTTATCCTTCAAACATTAACCACCAGTGAAATAAACCTTAGATTATTAATTTCCTACAAGATGCATGCCATGAAATATTTATAATGATTAATTGCCTATCGGTTTTCCTTGTCTGTCCTTATTCTCCATGATTACCGATAAGCACTATAACTATTTACCAAAACTTAGTAAATAAGAAGAGTATACCGATCAACCCAGTGTTAACTATGTCAGATACAAAACAATAAAGAAATGAATCATAAACACATAACACATAAATTTTTAATGTGGAAACCCTGTTAAGGGAAAAACCACTGGGACTGGTACCCCAAATTTTCACTCTTCTAAAGTGAGCCCTATTAGGACCCAACCCTATTAAAGGTTACAAACACAATGTTAAGTGCAACCTTGTTAGAGGATTTTATACATAGAGGTTGTCACTTAGTATCGGGCATCTATTGCTACCATCCTTGAATCAGCCTCCTTAGACTGTCAATAGGTATCGAGAAAATCCAATACTACTTTCATGAATCAATCTTTTTGGCACTCCTTGGGATGAACCTCAATATATAGAAGATGGTTAAGTCCTTCTCTATTAAGATACTTGATGCTTCAATGGTTAAACTAGAATACTATGACCTGTTTCTAATGCAACTTTGAATTGCAGATTTTTAGATCTATTTAATTACATTACCTCTCTAATCAATGTATCAATTCAATTCTTTGTGCTCCACACTTTCTACTCTATGATGCTGTGCTTCACTGTTTTTCAATGTCTATAGAATTATTTATCTCTCCTTCAGCTTGATTGATCAGGACTGTATGAAGTAATTCTTCATCAGTTTCTCTTTAGCATCCTCTTTTTATTCACTCCCCTTAATTCCCTTTTCATGTGATACAAAAATGAACTAAGCTTGTCTCTTATATAGACATGATATTCACTATTTCTTGATTTTTGATTCTTGGCATGAAAAACAATCTAGCCAATTTGATTTAAAGCATAACTCCTGATTTATCTTGTAGTTATCTTCTTGCCAAATGTACAAATCTTCTTTAAATCAATTACTTAACTCTGGTCAAATCAAACAAAGAAAACAGCTAGTTAAGTCTATCTTTAGCTCTTTCCAACTAGATATTTTGTTATTTTCTAAACTATTTATTCTGTCAGTCACCTCTTCAGTTAGTTGTTGGTGACAACTGACAGTTCCATCAATGTGACTCCGGTTAGCTTTGGGATCTTTTTCCGTCGGGCATCATTGAATTTTTAATCGTTGGGAAACTTTGTTTTCTACTTGTCGGGCATCTTGTGGTGTTGCTTCATTGGGAAATACTATCTTCTTCTTGTCAGGTATCACTGTGACTTTTCTTCTTTTCCTTTATCGATGGTGTACACTCCATCGATGTTATCTGTTACTTAGTGAATACTTGACTTGTATGCATTGTTGAAAGCATAACCTTTGTTCCATTGATTCTCTAAAGTCTTTGGCATTATGTACATGACCGTATAGATGATATCAAGTTGAAATCAATTACAATAAAAACCATTAACTGATTTAATGCCTTGCATTATCTTCAACTTAACATTATCAAACATTCAATCAGTTACATGTCATCATTAAGATATACCCAATATTGGGATTTCTAGCTCTCAATACAATAGTATTAACAACTTAACAATTTCTTCTATATTGCTTAAAAAACTAAATGTTGATCAGACTCTATGTGCTTTGAAAATTTGTGTTACCTCAATATCAAACTGTAACACTGCTCAAATTTTCTCTCCTGTAGCTAGATATCTTCTCTGATCTTGTTCTTCAAGTAACTCCTTTAAAAAAATCAGCCTTTTCTCTGTATCATCACTCTATCTCTTCTGTGTAAATCATCCATTAAATATAAGATTTGTTTCCTCTTAATCTTATGTGTTAGGTGTGCTATGATTTATTTTAACCGTTACATATTATTTTCTACTAAGTGATTGTGTCACTTTTAACTCAGTACTTGGTGATTTTCTTGGAAATAACAAACTTTCATTAACTGCTTAATTTTCTTCTCAGATCTTCTTTTTGAATTAATTCGATCATTGATCTTGTAACAAACTGTTCTTCATGCATTTTAGAATCACAATTAATGTTGTTTCAATTCATTAAATGTGTCCTTATCACTTTACTATCAATTAAGTAACTCGATAGAGTAACTTCTGTTGCTCAGTTAAATTGATCTTTAGTACTTAGTAACTATCAACTTGGTGTACTTCATATGCGCTTAGTTTTTAGTAACTATAGGCTCTTTGGTGTAGTGTTCATTCTTTACCAACTTCATTGGCTTGCTCAGTGTACATTACCGACTAGTTAAATATTTACTTTTCACCTTTTCCAACGATTGAATCTTCTGACTCATGTGAATTTTCGTTCACTAATGAAAATAAAATATCCATAGAGATAAAAGGTTTGTGCCAAAAGTGCTCCAAAATATTTCTCCCCTCCAGATCTTCAAAAAACTCAAGAACCATCTGCAATAGCAAGGCTCTGCCATGTTATAATTCAAAGAATTCAATCACCAAGATTGATTGTATGCAAAATACTTGTCACAAAAGAAAATAATGGAGACACAACTCATAATGATCTAAAAGATGAAATATTTATTTAGAAATAGAATAGAGGGAATTACAAAACAATTAAAATAATTACAAAGAAATCAATCCTTATAAAGGAGATCCAACACCAGAAGGTGGAGAAACTTATCTTGCATGATAATAATTAATAATGGAATTGATTATTATATGCCTAAAGTTTATCTTAAGTGAACTAGAGATAAAAAGTGACTTAATAATTAAATCAATAATGATGTAATTAATAAGTGAAAATACTTTTTTACACACACATGAAATAGTCCAGATCTATACATCGATGAACCTCATAAGAAAGTAACTATGATTCTTTCCCTAACCATACAGGCACATCAAATAGAATGCCAAACATACACACAATTTGGATATAAATGTATATATTGGGGTCATTAATAACATCAACATATGAGATAATCACTATAATCTAACTATAAACTTGATATAAATCAACTAGTTAATGGATCATAATATAGAATTATTATAATGTAATGATATACATAAAAGTACCACCAAATCCAACTAAAACAACTAATGCACACATGAAAAGTGCCCTAAAAGAGAGTTTGGCAACAAAATTGAAATAAAAACCTATGTGTGGGTATTACAATTTATTTTATTGAGGAATCATAGAGGGTAGTATCAAAATATTGTCTTTTCCAACTTTCTTGTTAGCTTTAGAACAAGAAAGAGCTAAGTTGTGTGTAGAACATTTCGATCTAGATAAGCTCAGGGTAGCAAATAATAAAGAGAAAAGTGACTTGACTGAGAGACTAGAATTAGAGATTAGGAGTTGGCCCCATTCACAAAGGCTCTAGATGTTGCAACCAAAGGATTACCTAACATGGAACAAATAGAAAAAGGTAAATAAATATTTTTCTCATCACCTATCTGAAATCTAAATTCAACTAAAGAAGGAAAAGGAAGAGAAAGAAGTATTGAAAAAGGACTTGTAGTAAAGATAAAATAAATTGACCCAAAAGGATAATGAGCTAGTCTCTAGTATAACACATGATGAGCTAGAGCTCTAAAATAAAAAAGCCTAATTTCAGGCCGAGTTCTAGAATATTAAGAGTGTGCTAGAGCTAGTATAGGGAAACTGTCAAATACTAATGGGTTCCCTCGAATAAAGAGAAAATAAAATGGTACAATCCCAATAATAACTATCAAATGTACAAGAATATATGATCCAACATGGAGAGATGATAAATAAAAAGATAACAAAATTCAACAACTACAAGTTCCCGTAACAACCCCTTCCTTGATAAGTTGCACTATATTAGTGCAACAACTATATATATGCTTTTGGGATAGGATTTGAGAATTTGTAATAGATATTATGCCATTATTAAAATTCATTACGGATTCTATGAAAATAGGAACTGAGGTAGAAACTATCCTAGTGGCAACCCAACAAGAGATTACTTCTAAAATCATAGAAGTAAAGAAATTGATTGAGAATTTGTATGAGGAAGATAACAGTACCTTTTCATCATCTAGGATCACTTATCAAAGGTTGGATGTAGTAATATTTGGAGAGTTTATCAAATGTAGTGAAGAAATTGCACATATTATTGAGTGCCTCATAATGATAGAATCCTGCATAACACAAAATAAAACAAAGAAAAATACTTCTATGTAGGCTAGTTTCCCTCCGTATTTTAGGCTAGATTGATCATTTCTAGGAGAGGAACATATCAAGCAGTAAATTGAACTAAAATTTTAGAATCACTCTAATGAGAATATTCTACATGACTTCATGACCCAGAAGTTTCTCAACTATGACTAATTTTGGATCCTCTTCCCTATCTCTATTTCAGCCTAGATGCAACAAGGACAAGTGTGGTTGGTTTCTCATTTTGAGAAAAGATCACCCTCAACAATTATTTTTAGGACTTTAGATCCATTATTTTCCATCACATAAAGAGTGGGCTCATTTGTAGTCCACTTCACTGATGCTCTGAGATTTTTTTTTAATCTTTCTGCCCTCCTCATTTTGCAGGTGCTAGAGTTATGGGTTTGAATCTTGTAGGAAATATCTTCCAAGAGTCATTGATTCTATATATTATTATATAGACAACCTGATTTTACATGGTGCAATTATTGTGCTCAAACTTTCCCTATTTTAAAGTCAGGAGGGAGATCATCATTTATTCATAGTGGTGGTATTCATTTTTGTTGCGGGCTTTCTTTTTTGCGGGACACGTGTCGTGTCTACAGAACTTTTGAGGAATAATAAAGGAAAATTCATATAAGAAAGCCTGTTGTTGCAACACATGTCATATGTAGGGTTCGAGGAAAATATTCATTTTCATCTCCTCAATGAACATGATGGAAAAAGGTGGGTGATTAGTTGTTGGACACATGTATGATGGATCTAGTTCTATTTTCTAGCATGCTTGGTGACAGTTTCACTCTAATGATCGATGGCATGATGATTCTCTATGCATACCATTTGGGGCCTACATGATGATTTCATAAATACTTTTTTGGTAGAGGTTTTTTCCTAAAAGGGGAAAGTTAGCTATTATTTAAGGGTTACATTATGTATAATCTGGGAACTCTATTTTATCAGAGAAAGGCTTATTTATTTCCTATACTTGTTTAGATATATCTTTTAGACTTTATTTCTATGAAGTTTATGTTAATTTTAAAGGTTGATTATGCTCCATGATGCTTTTTGGGTTTTAAACTAATATTTAATATAATAGAGGCTTATGTCATTTGAGTAATAGCTATCTTATTTGACTCTTTCATCTTTTTCTATGAGGTTGTCTTTAATTTTGGATAATGTTGTATACACTTCCAATTAGAGATAGATGAATATATGAAGCTATTCAATGTCTATGATGTTATTAAAGATGAATAAATGAATATCAATATCCTTGAAAGTATATGTTGTCTATGTATCTTTTGTGGATGCACCCATGAAGTGATATGAAAGTTATAAATTTTGTCCTTGATATGGTTATTTCATTCTCTATTCAACAATGAAGGGATTGTAGTATACTATATTAAATTATGGGATAATATTTACATTCTAATATATGTAATCAAGCCTATTTTTTATTTATAATTTTTATGAGTTACTTGCGAAATGTTCTATAACATTGCCATAGCTTTATAATTAATTCGAAATTCTCTCTATTCAAACCCCCCTAGTCATAAAAAGTTGACTTATCAATCCCAAAGGTTGTTTCAAATGGTAGCATCCTATTCCCACACAATCTAAGCTTCCGATAAGATTTGTTACCTTTCTAAGTTTTAAAATTTAGGATCAACAATCTGTTAGCTCTTTTTCATGTAGAATCACTAT
Organism: Thuja plicata; assembly: GCA_018584345.1. Classification (NCBI taxonomy): domain Eukaryota; kingdom Viridiplantae; phylum Streptophyta; class Pinopsida; order Cupressales; family Cupressaceae; genus Thuja; species Thuja plicata. Next base: position 3,490,141 of record MU224363.1, read on the forward strand.
GTAGCTTATCAAGCTTGACTCTTAGATTCACCATTCTTGATTCATATAGGGAAAAGGATAATTAAAAAGGATATGATCCTTCTACACTTTGAGCTCCACAAACTCAGGCGGGTATACCTTCAATAAGTTACTACTCTTTAGTAAGCTTTTAGTGGTGGATATAGGGTCACATTGATTTATCTATTTCTTTTTGTTGTATTAATAAAACCTCTTACAGGTAAGCATAATCAATCTAATACAGAGCTTAATAAGTAATACTATAAATATAAAAATGGAAAATAACAGTGATATAAGGATTCTCATCCTTCTTCTTTTTAGATTTCTTTGACTCAAGAAGGCTAACCTAGGTGATTCTCTCTATAAGGAATCAACAAGTTGAATTGTAATCTTCCATACAATTACTTAAGAATAAATATATTTTTAGAAAATAAAAGTAAATGATTTGTTTGTTTTAATGTTGATGATGAATAATTGTTTTTCAAAGCTTAGACTAGTGCCTTAATCTTGGGCAATGAGTCAAATGAAATACAAATCCACAACAAACTAATTAATTGAAATAAACAATAAGTTCAGATAGAATTCCTTACAAATTACCTCTTCATTCCTATACCCCTACATCAAATCCTTATAAATATGTTTAACCTTCTGGGATCACTCACAAGAATTACTCTCTCCTTGAAAGAAACTTATAAGCAACTGCATAGTTACCTTATAACTAGTATGTTTATAATGCCTTACAAACTAAACATACAAGAGCATAAACATAAATGTAAAGAGGCAAAAAATATGTAGGACATGAAAATACTCTGTATTTTATTGATATGATGCTGCTTCAATACATTCAAAAGACTATAAGCAAAAAAACTCAGACAATAATTGAGAAGTCTACCTCACAATCATATATTTCACCATCCTTACAAAAATGTTACATCTTGCTATATTTAGTGCCTTATAAATCTTATAATCCTTAAATATTAAGGATGAAACAAGCTTCAGATGGATCGAGCTAACCCTAAAAGTGCTAGAAGATAAAAGATAATTATGCCTTCAAGCGGTGGAAGGACAAAATAAGGAAAAGACCAAATTTAATTTCCAAATCTTTGATAGCTAGCACCTTTGTCTATAGATATTCTGAATAATCTCTTGTAGTTGTTGTGAGACCTTCTGACCACGAACACATGCTAACTTACACTAGTCTTTTAAAATGATTATCCTCCCTGTGCTCATAGATCAAGTGCCAGATGTCTCCTCACTCCTCATCCAATATATCTAAGTCAACTATTGCAGGCCTCTTTTTCTTGGGCTTAGTGAGAACATCCCATGCTGCAACCTCTGCCTCTGTAGGCCAATTAAATCTCTATATATTTTTTTATTGTTCTTTCTGTCTATCGCATCTAGCATCTATGATGAGCTTTACATCTGTTACAAACTTATTAAAGTGTTTTTCTTCTTTAAAAGCATCATCTAAGGTTTTATTAAACCTATCCATATCTATTGCAATACTATCCATTATAAATGGCTCTTTGATAAGCAGTAGAGTATCAAATTCTCCTTTCCAATCTGATATTGCTTTTATCTTATTATCAACTCCCTTTATTGGAGGAATAAACCTACTAAAGTCTGGCCCAAACATGTTGATCCTAACTTGAATATGATTTTCCTTGCTCTTAAAGAAACACTAAGTGGCTCCAATATGCTCAATTTAATCTCCCACCTAGCACACTATCTCAGGAAGATCTGCCTTGTGTGGTTGTAAGGTTCTTAACCTTTCAAAAAGTGTTTTCCTCCCTAACCAAATGCTGAAATAATAATTTAATGTTGCAATGTGATTATTGACCTCTACCTCTAGCTTAGGCAGTTTGCTATAAGCATTGTGCACCAAGTCAACCTTATCTTTTAGGATATCAATCCTATGTTATAATATATTCCACAAGGATTCCAACTCCAATTTATTCTGATCCTTTTCCTTTTTCTATGTTTCCTTTGAAATATCCCCTATATTCTCAATTTGTACTAGTGCATCTACAACTTTCTTAGGGGAAACAAGAATATCCTCAGGGATTTATTGTATTTTTTTATTTAATTCTTCCACCAACTTCTCTAATGCATTGATTTTATTAAAGCAAAATTCCCTATCTTTTACCATTTCACATGATTCATCAACGAGCTTTTGATATCTTTTTGAAATTTTCTCTGCTCTAGCTTCATTTAAATGTGTAAAGTGAGTGAGTGCTTGAGAGATCTCTCTAAATCAATAGTGGTGTACATAGACCAAATGATCTTATCCCAATCTTTCTTTTCTTGCACATTGATTTGAGAGGGATTTTGTGTGTTTGGTGTAAGGGCCCACATTGCCAATGTCTGAGACCATGAATCATATCTACATCCCCTACTCATGTCACTAATTTGTGTATCTAAAGATAATTTTACATCTAGTTGCCTTCTAATTTGATCAATGATAAAGGAAAAGGCTAGATCCCATCCCACTACAAGTAGAATCCCACTAGCTTTAACCAATTTACTTGCTTCTTCTAGTGTCATGGTCTCAAATTCAGGATAATATTCTTGTAAGGCATGTAAAGCTTCATTAGACACTATATCTTACTTTGTCAGCTATAGTTGTGATCCAACTTGTTGTTGCTTCACTCATATCAAAAAATTCCTTGAACTCTTGAGTTTTGATGAAATTTTCATCACTCAAGAATCGTTCTTGATATAGTACCTTTTCATCTTGGCACAGTAAGAAGGGTAGTTCAGTTTCCTCTTGTTCATCTTCTCTTAATTTGTTTCATTATTTGAAGGTTTTTCTTAAATAATGGTGATAGGCTCTAGTACCAGTAGTTAGGGAATTGATCTTATCCCTTTTATTCTTCTGCTTCTTATCATGTGAAGCCTCCCCTAGTTCCACCTTTTTCTTCTTCTTAGGAATCTCATCAGTCACTTGATCTTCATGTACTTGAGTTAAATCCATTATTGTATTCTCCTCTGTTTGAGGTGGCTGATCCATTAGAGGAGGACTATGTACTAAATAGTTGTTATCATTGTACTCATATGAAGAGTTCTTATTAGGACCTCTTTCTTTGTATTATATCTTCTCCTTAAGCTGATTGTATAACATACCATAAGATTCCATCATTTTGTAAGTTTCTATAAATAGGGTTATTCAGGGAAAAACCCTCTAAAAGAAATTCCTTTCTTTTTAATTTCTTGTTCTAGTTCCATCAGATCCTTATATTGGGTAGCCCTTCTTGATGCTTCCTCATCTTCCAGGATGTTTCTGATCAAGTCCTACTCCACATATTCCTCATGTTACTTTCCAGTGGGTAGGCTTGGAGTCAAAAGTTTCTTGGTGCTTTTAATAAAATTCTTTGGGTCTATATACCTATATATAGCCACACTCATTCTGTATTGGTTCAACCATTTATTCACTGAACCTGAGACTCTTTTGCCTATCATGAAACTAAGAATCTTGAATTGCCCAGGTCTAAATGTACCCTTTCTATGAGAAGCTAGGTGATCCTTATCAGTCCATATCAATTGCCAAATAAAATCTATTTCTTTTATGCTGGGAGGTACATATTTTGGATGTATATGAGGTGGCTGGGGATATCCATAAACCCTCATTATAGTAAAATTCTTTTCAAATTAGAAATCTCCCTAGTTATGGTCTCCTAGCCATTTATCCAATAATTGACAAGGTCTAAGAAGTTGTAGAACCTTGGTGGGAAACCTTGTCACATTTGCACCTATCATATCTAGAATAGGATATGCAATCCAATTGTGAAAAGCATAAAACTCATTTTCATTAGAAGTTTAATTCCAAACCCTAAGCCACATTTGTACAGGGTTTTTTTTCCATAGAAGAATACCCCAGGTCTCAAATTCTATGTATCCAAGCTTTTGACATTGAAGTACAAGTTAAATGCACTACAAGAGAATAATGCATAAACTTAGGGTTGGGATATGTATAGATATCAATGAACCCTTGTTGCATCTTGTCTATAACATACTAAATGTAGTCATAATCAGTGGAAACATGTACACTTTGTAGATCCAAGGTGATCATTAACATATCTACAAATATTCTCTCAGCACCACCATCCTCTCCCAAAACTCTACATAATCCATAAGAAATGTACTTCATTTAAAAGGATAAATCCTTGTATAAATATGTTGCCATGGAATTTTGTATAGAAGCAATATAATTCCTATTGTACTTAGGTGTGTGGGATTGGATTAACTTAGCAACCACAATAGTTTCTCTGGTATATTTATTCTGTAACTTTTCCAAGTCAATCTCTGTGCTACAAGGATGGTAGATATTGAAATAATTCATAAAAAATGATCTAAGAAAACTAGAGGTGTCCCATCACTCTTCTTAATGGTTTTGGAAAGGGGATCATAATTTTTTTCTAACTCAAATAACAAGTCTACATCTAGGAAAATATTAGGAGAAATCAACTTGGCTAGGCCTAATGTCCATGGGTTGGAAATTGGAATTGAGCTATCTTGATTAGTATGAAAATAGTTAAATAGATGATAGCAAGAAACCCTTGGAGTCCTAGGATCTCTACAATTTTCCAAATCATCGGTGAAGAGCTCATCATTTATCTTTTTTCCTTGACTAGATCTAGGTAGTAGAGCCAAAAACTCATCAGAATAATTCCTTTTTCGTTTATGATCATCCTTTGTTCCTTTACTCACTCCACTATTTGATGCTTTAGTCACTGTTGGTTGGATCATTGTTATTGGTTTCTAAATATCTGACTGAGACAAATCTATTGTGAAAAAAAAAACCTTACTGTCAATTTCCCTAAAAAATCACAATTCTCTACTTCTAAATACTCTGAAAATTATGCAATCATTTCGCTATGAATTCTGACAACTTGGTAAAATGAAATGTATGAAGGCTATGTCTAGTTATCATTTTAGGAATCAATGCAATAAGTTGGCCAAGAGTTGTTAAACTTCATTCAGTTACTTCTATCTTAATTTTGTGTACCTTGACATTAATTCTTTCCCCTAGTCGTGGCGTTTGAAGTTGACAGGTTATCAATTATGAATGAGCCAACTTGGATTATCATGAGTGCTTTTTCCATTTTAAAACCTTATTATATGAAAATATCCTCATAACGGATATGATTGGCCTATTTTATTACAACTTAGGAGATCTTATACAAGTTGTCAAAATCCTTTCTCTTTAATTTGCTAATCTTTTACATCATGGAGCGAAGTAAACCATTATAACTTTAGCATACTCTTACCATAGTTTCTTTTGGTGATCACATGACCATTGTATCTCCCAGTCGCTAAAATCTAGCCTTACCTCAAGCTATGATATGATAATTAGCGCCAACCACATGATCTTACTTTGATCAATGGTTATCTCCCAGTCACTGGACAATTTACTTAACCCATGCTTCATTTAGAGATTCTGCCACTAAAGATTAAGAATAACTCTGTTTAACCTTATGTTTCTTTGGAGATCACACGACTCTATAAATTTGAATTTGTTGAAGGATTTTAATAACCATGAGTTAGCTTAGATATTTCACACAAATGATTCGATCTAAATCTCATCAACAACCACCATTAAGTCTCTTAATCATTTTATATTAACTAAATCTATTTTGAGATTATGCGACCACTATTATTACCTTTTCATCTAACAATTCATGCTAAATCTCTTAAGGTTTATCTTTAACTTTAGTTAGTTCAGAGACTATGTGACTAAAAGAAAAATCAAATTCGTGAAATAGATTTCTTAACCATAGGTTTACCTTGAGACTTAACACATGCCACATGATCTGAAAAAACTTGGACACTTGTTAGCATCTGAATCATCTTCTCTGGATCGCTGAAATATTTGTAAATTTTTGAATTTTCTCAGTGATTAAATGTCAGCCACAAGATTTTCACTTAATCTACAGTTCAGATTCATTCATATCACACTTGACCAAGCTTTGTTTAACCATATTTTATCTGGAGACTTGGAAAGTGAGTGAATCTCTTAGTCGTTGAAAGTTTTATGTAACTCAGAGTTTAGTTAGAGATTAAACACTAGCCCTCCCATCTTTCTTTCATCAATGACCAATGTTAAATATCTTAATATTTATGTTCTTTATGAAATTCTTTTGAGATTGCATGACTTCGCTTGATTCTTCTTCATCTAACGTTCTGCACTGAATCTCTTGAAGTCTCACTAATCTGCACTTTCATCTTGTGATTAAATGCTAGCCAGAGGATTATCTGAGCATCTACAGTTGTCGCTGAATCTCTTAAGATTTAAATTAACCCTTTTTCCTTTTGATATCTCGTGCATGAATGAATATCAAACCAAGATTTAACTTTGATTTGTTTTTGAGACATTGCGACTGAAGAAATTAAAAGTTGGGCTAGACAATTTCTTAACTTGGGGCTTTCATTGGAGACTTTGTGCAAACCACAGGATCTCAATCTGAATCAACGACCTACGTTTATTCTCCTAATCCCTTAAAGCATATTCTTTTCCTTATGAGATAACATGACCAAAGCATTACACTGATTCTCAAAATAGAGAGGAATATTTAGACATTGTTAGGAGATTAAGCGACTAACTTAATATGATAAAATGACACATGACTTAAGTGACTTAAGTTCCACGAAAACGTAACTGCAAATTAGAAGTCAGCAACAAAGAACTAGGTTTTTTACTTGACAAGAATGAAAAATGACCTAGGACCTAGGGTTTTTCATATCTCTTACTAATTTTATGGCTTAGAGATCAATAATTGTAGAAAAATTGATAGCATTCTTGACAGGTTTTGACATTTTAGGCAAGAAAAGCACTGGGAACCAAAATTTTTTATAGCAAGATTCAAAAACTTGAAATATAACTAATAGTGGCTCTATTTGAGGATGTTTTGATGCAAGTTCATAGAAAAGAAACACAGATCTCTAGGAGGCAGACCACACTTACTAACCTACTGCAAAACCAAACACACAATAGAAACAAACACACTTGTACGTATAATACAAAACCACTGTGCATGGAAAGCAGAACTAATTGAAAAAAGGTTTCAAGAATTTTGCATGCACTAGCAATTCACATACCTCTACATCCATATTTTTCAATAGATATGAATCTTCCCCAAAAATTTGAGGAATAATAAAAGAACCCAGCCATAAGGATTCAAATTTTTTATGCTTACCTTTATCTTTAGCTCTTACATTCCATTGAAGTACCAGATCATTAGCTTGGAACTTCCTATTACTTTCTCTCTTGTCAAACATTTTTTCATCTTTTTTTGTAACTTGACATTTTCTTTTTGACTCTTTTTTTATTTCATCCACTTTTACTAGTTGTACCATTCTTTCTTGCATTGGATTAGGGATTTCTAACTCCTCATCTTGAATGAACTTGTATACTGGAAGAAAAATATTCACATGCATTCTATACTGAACACCATAAACTAATTCAAAAGGAGACTTGCCTATTTCTTTCTTCATAGTGATTCTATCTTCCCATAATGCAAGTTTTAACTTTACATGCCATGCTGTCTTATTTTTTTCCAAATTCTTTTTCAGAATTTGCAGAATGTTCTTATTATTTGATTCTACTTGTCCATTGGCCTGAGAAAGGTAGGGGGATGAATATGACATGATAATTCCCATATCACAATAGAAACCAATAAAATCATCAGATCTAAAACTCATGGCATTATCCACTAATAGTTTGATAGGAACACCAAATCTAGTAATTACATTATTTATCAGAAAAGTCAGTAGAAAAATCCAACCATGTCCCCATTGAATTGCATTCCCCACATTGCAAAAGGGGCTTCTACCACTATGGGATTTAATAATAGGGAACCTAAAAATTTCATTTTGCTGGAGAATCTCGCACAGGGTTCACACTTTCTAACAAAAGAATGGGCATATTTGAATAAACAAGGCCAATAATACCCAGCCCTTAAAATCTTGTGAGATGTTAATTTTACTGAGTAGTGTCCTCCACACATTCAAGTATACATTTCTCTTAGAATCATTTCCGAATGCCCCTTATCTAGGTAAAACTATAATATCCCATCTCTATTCTTCCAATATAAATAACCTTGCAATAAGACATATCTTTGAGCTTGTAACCTCAAGCTCCTCTTTTGATTGTCAGTTAAATCTTCTGGAAGCTAGCATTTTTAAGACAAAAACATGATATTAGGATACCAGGGCTGTATCTCAATACTTGTAACATCTTGTCCATAAGTATCAATATTATTGGCTTGGACTAGATCCAAATTCTCTTCAGTCATTAGCTTACCTATGTTAGAATAACTGAGAGGGGGGGGGGCGTGGTTTGAATTAGTGGCCTCAAAAATTAATCCTTAAATCAACCCAAAAAATTATTACCACATTTATAAGCCTGTAGTTATCTTCATTCCTACAAGATGATTGCCTTGAAATATTAATAACAAATAACTACTGCTCAGTTTACTCTTTCAAACCTTATTATTACTTTTACCAATTAGGACTCTTTCTATTTATGGAGATATAGTAAATAACTGGTGTATACCGATCAATCCAGATTTACTTATGTGAAATGCAAAATAGTAAAGTAATGACTCATAAACACACTGACACATGGATTTTTAATTTACAAACCATGTTAAGGGAAAAAACACTGGGACCGGTAACCCAAATCTTCACTCTTCTGAAGAGAGCTCGGTGAAGATCCAACCCTGTTAAAGGTTACAAACACACTGTTAGGTGTGACCTTTTTAGAGGATTTAAATGAATAGTTTTTCACTTAGTATCTCGCATGTAATGCTTCCATCCTTGATCAAACATTCACTTGGCCTGTCAAAATATATCGGGCATATCCAATGCTATGTTGTATGATCAAACTTTTTGATACTCCTTGGGATGTATCTCAGTTAGAAAAGACATTTAAGTCCTACTTGGTTAAGAGACTTGATGCTTTAATGGTTAAATTGAAATAGTAAATTGATCTATTCACATATACAACTAGAATTGTCGATTTTTAGATCTATTGTAAGTATATTACCTTTCTAATCAATGTTATCAATTCAATACCTTTTCTCCACACTGTTCTACACTGTAAGTTTATTACCTTTCTAATCAATGTTATCAATTCAATATCACTATTCCTCAGTGTCTATAGAATTTAGCTCTTTCCTTAGCTTGATTGATTAGGTTTGAATGAAGACTTTCTTCTCCTTCAAAATCTCTTCAACATCTATTCTCTTGTCACTCCCCTAATTCACATTGAATTAGCTTGTCTCTTATATAGACATGATTTCACCATTTCTTGGCTTTCTTGATCTTGGCATGATCCACAATTCTCACCAATTAGATTTAAATGAAAACTCTTGTTTTATCTCGTAGAGCTCTTCTTGCCAACTGAACAAAACAACTTTAAATCGTTTACTTATCTTTGGCTTTCTCTTGTCAATTAAAACAATGATAATTACCAGTTAAGTCTATATTTAGTTCTTGACAGCTAAGTCTTTTGTCATTTCTGAAATCTTTGTTCTATCACTCAATACTTTAGTTAGTCATTAGTGAAAACTGACTTTTTCGTTGGTGAGACTTTAGTTATCTTCAGGATATTTGTCCATCAGTGTTTTCTATTTGTCAGGAAACACTGTAATTTTTTCCATCGGGTTACACTATGCTTTTTTTGTCGATTAACACTGTGAGTTTTCTCATCAGAAATGTTGTGCTTTTTCTCGTCGGGTAACACTATGACATTTCTTGTCGGCAATGTTGTTCTTTTTCTCATCAGGTAACACTGTGACTTTTCTCTCATTGGTTTACTCTATCCATCAGTGTGCACCCTGTCAGTGTATACAGTCACTTTGTGAATACTTAACTTTTACACGTTACTGATAGCATAGACTTTGATTCATTGGTTCTTTGATGTCTTTATCAGTATGTACATGAATATACAAATTATATCAAGTTGACATCAATGAAAATATAATACATTAACTGATTTAATGTCTTGCATTAACTTTATGTGTCTTGGTGATCATCAACTTAACATCTTCAAAAATTCAATCAATTATAGCTCATCAATCTCTCCCTTTGGCATTGATGGCAACACACAACATTATCACACTATATTATCACTAATAAAAAATAAAATATAAGAGTTGAAGTTCATCAAACTACCAATCTTATGTACTATAACCTTTACAATATCTGATCCTCAGTAAGCTCACATAGCTTAGATTTGATTCTTACAACTCTCTTTCTATCTTCAATCCCTTCATTGGATAGATGTAGAATCTTTCTTCTTCTAATATGATGTGTTCTCTTCTTGTGTCAAACTCTCTCCCTTTGACTGTTCTTTTCTTTTGATGTCTCTTTTCTCTCTTGTCAGCAATCTCTCCCTTTGTATGTACTCTCCCTTTCTGGTTACATCTATCCCTTTGGATAATGTGGTAATGGATATAATCTCTCCCTTTAACAACAATGCCAAACAAATATTGACAGTAATTCCTGTGTGTAATAAAATACACCTTCATGAAATTAAGATTAAGAGCAACAATTCTATGGAAAGATAATACAAATTAATCTAAGAATTGAAGCTAAAATCTATATCATCTCATGGTTCTCTATCTAGGCTTTGTTAAGAGAGATCTTAGGCTTAATCTCTCTCAAGGACAATCCTAGAATGAGATATGAATGATAAACAAATTCTCAAATCTAGCTAGAATGCTCAAAATGCTCAAAATGCTCCAAGATATGTTAGAAAATAACAAATGCTCCTAAACATGATATGCTAAAATGCTATGCAAATGCTAAAATTATCTCAAAAGTTCTCCAATGCTATCAAATTCTCTCAATATGCCTATAATAAGGATTCTTTTTCTCTTTAAATTATTGGATCCCAAACACAAAGGAAATGGATTGTATTTATAGCATTTTCCCAAGGGTAGGGGGTAGAGTGAGTTGATCATGATCAAATTTTGGCTAAGTCAAAAGCTTTGAGGTGTTCTCAAATGGAGGGAAAGTTGGTTGGTTGTCTCAAAGATATTAGG
>MU224363.1:3548704-3560962 GCA_018584345.1 Thuja plicata
AAATAAAAATTTAATAAAAATGACTGAACAAAAATAGAGGTTTTCGCATTTTAATTAAAAAAAAAAAAATATTAAAACAAATAAATAAAAATGGTTTGGGGGGGGGTGGAAGCCACCCAACCCCGCGGACAATGTATATATAGAGGGGGCAGCCCGTGGTGGGCGCAGCCACCACATTTGGTGGCACTATCGCCACTGTGGTGGGCTGTGGGGGCGGTGCCGCCCACGGGTCGGCCAAGCCGAACCCCCCACCAACATAACCAGCGTGGCCATTTTAATACTGCGTGGTCATTTTCAACTCGCGGCCCTCCTTTAAAAATAACCACCGCCCGCTTATTCACTTTGCAACATGATAAAAATTGCAGACCTGCGGCTTTGAGAAATATGGAAATATATATATATATATATATGTATGTATGTATGTATGTATGTATGTATGTATGTATGTATGTATGTACGTACGTACGTATGTACGTAATGTGAGTATATACATATATATGAATACATGTATATTTTGTCTTCTTTCCACCATTGTTGATACAGACCTTCAACAATTCAAAGAGGAAGAATAAAATAAACAAGTTTTTTTTAGGGTTTAGTAGGAAAGGGATGGGAGTTGAAAATGTGTAAAAATATTAAGACCTTTTTGTTGACCTAACCCTAATTTTGGATTATGGTTAGGAGTTTTTCAAAAAGGGTGGACTCTTTTGGGGGGGAAATTTATTCTTTTTAGAATTCTCTTAATTTTAATTAATTTGTAAAGGAAGTTTCTTTTCTTTTTAAAGGGGGTTTTAGTAAGTTAATGTAAAGCTTATCTTTTGTCATGAGATGACTAAATAAATTTTAGAAGGGAAATATAATAGTAATGTGGGGAAAATAAATTTAATTAATTACTCCTGATCATTAAGAAGATTACTATTAGGTAACTTTGTTAGATGATTCCCCTATAGATGGAATTTTAGAAATTAGTTATTATATTCAACATTCATATTATAAAACGTTATTATTTCTCCTATGGGTCCACTTTTATTTCGAATCTTGGAAATTTAAGAATTTAGTAAATTTAACTTTTTAAATGGATGTATTGCAAATATATAAGTTCATCTTTTATTATGTTCGAATCCTTTTTGACATGATTATCTAGCCTTATCGATTAGTTATAAGTTATGTGCTTTGAAATCAAATTTAACCTAGCCATTAATTAAACAATAATTTAATTGGAAAATATTTTAGGGAGAGAACCTAATTAAAGTTTTTAAATAAAATTAGGGACTCTTAATGTTATTTTTATGTGGTCAATATATGTGGCCAGTATACTGACTATTATAAAAATAATATTATAGAAGTGCCTTACCCTATAGGGTTAATTTAACTCAGAATCGTTAAGCTTTTAACATACCAGGTTTTTCGAGCGACCTTGGAGATGGAGAATAGGGAGCCTCTCTCTCTCTTTCTCCACATCATCAAACTCTATTAATAAATTAGGGGATGACATGCGAATCCTTATAACCTCACCTTGATTAGTCTGTGAGCGTTACCCTAAATTTAATTCTAGTCAACATTTAATTAAACATCACCTTGTGCATGTTTACATTTTTAGAAGACGACTAGGGTTAAGGGAGGTTGACACTTAGTCATGACACCCCTTAGACCCTCATGACTTTAATTTCACCACCTTTTAAAAAAAAAAATTGTTGCATTTTTGGGTGCGAAATTTTGGGCATGACATCCCTTTTATCACTCTTTAATGTCAAGGACACTTCTGGTTGATCTTTCATAGGGGTGTCATCTATCCCTTTTAATAGTGCAAGTGCAGTTTCCTTATGTTATTTTATTTTTAGTATTTCCATGAGTGGGACTGAAACCTTCATTTGTGTAAGAGCATGTTTCATGTCAAACATGGGTATTTCAAAGGAGATATCACCTTGTACCTTTCTACTTTTCTTGGCTTTATCATCACCCATTGGTAATTTTTTTGTTTCTTATTTCTCTTTCTGATTAGAAGAATATTGTGTTTGTATTGAAATATTCTTTTGTCTATTCTTCTTGACAAGAGAATCTGCAACAATTTGGGGGGGGGGGGGGGGNGGTTCTTTTATGATGTATGTAGGATAAAGTTTACCTTGAGTATGCTCCACTCTTCTATTTCTCATATTATAAGCATTCTTAGCTTGATTTATCGCTACAATTGTGAAGGATTTCCTTTCTTCATCACTGGGTAATGTGAAGGGGGGATGCTTGTCATCGCCCACTACATTGATATTTCTCTATGATATGCTACTAGTATTATCTTTTAAATCATAATTCACTTGAGACTGGTATTCTAAATATTTTTCTCTTATGTTGTTCATGTCTTGAATAGATTAAGTTGTCTTAGAAGACCATGGATAAGTATTCTTCACAGTGAATATATTTACAACCAAGTTTCCTTGTTCAAGACAAGAATGGTCATCTTCCTCACCCATTCGATTAGGTAAGGCTTGGGCGACTATACATTGATACGAAGAATGAGGCAATTTGCAAGCAATACACCAGGGAGTGTTTTCTAAATAATTTGTGATATTCCTTTTCAGGGGGTCAGGAGTTTCTGTAGGCTTTTGGTTTTCTTGATTCTCAGAGATTGGATTACCATCTTTCCAGTTTGTTTTGTATGGGTAATCCATCAAATTAGGTTTTTTATAAAACCTTTAGTTTTGATACCTGTTATCATGATAATCCCTATCATTTTTATACATTTTGGCAGTGAGATCCTTCACTATACACACTAGTTTTTTCACTATTTCATCTTCCTTGATAGGTTTACTCACTTGTCCCTTTTCTTTCCAAAGTTTTCTATCCTCTCTTTTTTCCATTTTCCCTGAGGCTCACCTATTACTTTCAATATCTATTGCTATTTTATAGGAATCCCTCATAGTTCTTGGGTTCTTATCTCTAAAAAGATAGTAAATTTTCTCATCAGCTGCATTAAAGTAAGTGGCCAAACATACTTCCTCATCTAGGCTTAACACTTGGAAGAGTGTGTACATGGCCTTTTGGAATCTAATGTTAAAATCTAAGATGCTTTCATTTGGAAATTTCTTGATATTATTGAACTCATTCAACATATAACTAGAGTTCACATGTTCTCTATATTTTTCCTTAAAATCTTTTACAATTTCATCCCAAGATGCTATGCTATTATTTGGAAAATTTCTAAACCAATCCCTAGCATCTTCAATTAAATAGTGAACAAAGGCTTCTTGATAAAATCTTCATTTTCTATTTCAAAATCAGTTTATCTTGTTAGTGAAAGCTTTCAAGTGTTCTTCACTAGTAACAACATTATTTCCTATAAACTTAGGGATCTTGTCTCTTACCTCATTCAGATTCACATTAGGATGACCAGGAATGCCATCAAAGAAAAGAGCATTATATCTGTTGAGATGAAAAGGTATTCTTTGGAAATTTCCCAAAGCATTGTTTCTAGTTGGTCCTACTGCACCACCTTAATTTTAGGTTTGGTGAAAGCCTCCTTTTTTTAGACCATAGCTTTGAATTTTTAGACTAGGACCATCATGTTGAATAATTGGACCAGTACCATCTGGTGGATTTTGAACATTAAGACAGACACCACCTTGGTTTTGTTGTTGTGTCCCAGTATTGACAGGGACAGAACTACTGGCAGTAGTATTAGTATTAGCATGAAAAAATTCTATCCTCATTTTCATGTCATTAGCAGCAGCATCTAACTCTATCTTTTATAATTGTTTGGCTAGATCTTCTTTAGTCTTCCTGGCTTGCTCAAGTTGCAGGTCAACTTGAGACATTCCTGTAGGAATAGTATTTCTTTACTTGGGCTCATTGATAGTTATGCTAACAACCTTCTTCTTACCTTTGTCAGGGACATCTTTGTTGATTACTTTGAGCCTTATATTTTTCTCAATTTCTTCTGGGATTAGTTTTCTTATGACAGGTCCTTCCTCCACTAACACATCTTTTTTAATGTTTTCTCTCTTATTTGCAACTTGTTTTCTTAAGGCGTCAAAATCACCAAATAAATCTTTGTCTAGACTTTTATTTTCTTTGTTCAAACTCTTATCCTTTTCCCCATTCCTTCTTGTTTCTCCCAAGAGTTCTCTCTCAGTTAACAAGTCATAGAGCTCTTGTTCATGCCTCTTTCTAGCTTGATCAATTTCTAATTCTTGTTCTTTCTCTCTCCTTCTCAGAGCTAAGACTTCCTCTCTCAATTTATTAGAA
The DNA here is from genome assembly GCA_018584345.1 of Thuja plicata. Taxonomy (NCBI): domain Eukaryota; kingdom Viridiplantae; phylum Streptophyta; class Pinopsida; order Cupressales; family Cupressaceae; genus Thuja; species Thuja plicata. The sequence goes on from MU224363.1 coordinate 3,552,941, forward strand.
TCATAGGATGTTGTCTCTGTAGCTGATGTTTCCCCTGGTTACTCAAGAGTTTCTTATGTAGGGAAGAATCCTGCATCTGTCATTTCTCCTTCTTTGAAAAGGTCAAAAGCTGCATAATCCTTATAAGGACTTACTAGCTTTTCTTGTTCTAGACTTTAAGATGAAGATGACCTTGTCTCAAGGATAGGGGTCTCCATTCCACCTTTTGAGTTTCTTGGGGAGTTATAACTTGCTTTACCCTTCTTGGACCACTGTTTCTTTCCAGGGGTAGGGAGCTCTTCTCCGATATACTTTTCAGGATTAGCTCTAAAAGAGGACCTAGTATTTCTTTGCCTACTCATTTTAAAATCAGGTAATACTTCTTAATATTTATATATCCAAATCACACTAGAATGCACATAGTTTAGAATTTCCACCCACTATAGGTGTGGAAATAAAAACTAAAATTTTCAAAAAGTGGAGCAAAAAAAAGAGTTAGTCACTTTTTTAGAAACTTATTGTTGAAACCCACTTCTCTTAGATACTTTAAATAAACTCATAACTAGATCAAAAGTAATTGAAAGGATTTCTGTAATAGAAAAACTAGGGCAGACTAAATTATGTTTTCTCAAACTATCCCCAATAGAGTTGACAATTTGTTATCTCCTTTTCATGTAGAATCACTATATAGCTTATCAAGCTTGATCTTAGATTCCCAATTCTTGATTCATACATGGAAAATTCTAATTAACAAGGATATGATCCTTCTACTCTTTGAGCTCCACAAACTCAGGCGGGTGTACCTTCAATAAGTTACTGCTTTTTAGTAAGCTTTTAGTGGTGGATATAGGGTCACAATGATTTGCCTATTTCTTTTTATTGTATCAATAAAACCTCTTACAGATAACCATAATCAATCTAATACATGGATTAATAAGCAATAATATAAACATAACAATGAAAAATAACAGTGATATAAGGATTCTCATCCTTCTTCTTTTTAGAGTTATTTCACTCAGGAAGGCTAACCTAGTTGATTCTCTCTTTAAGGAATCAACAAGTTGAATTGTATCCTTCAATACAATTACTTAAGCATGTATATTTTTTTAGATCATAAAAGTAAATGATATGTTTGTTTTAATGTTGATGATGAATAACTATTTGTCAAACCCTAGACCCATGCCTTAATCTTGGGCAAAGAGTCAAATGAAATACAAATCCACAGCAAACTAATTAATTGAAATATAAAAGAAGTTTAGATATAGTGCCTTACAAACCACCTCTTCATTCCTATACCCCTATATCAAATCCTTCTAAATATGTTTAACCCACTGGGATCACTCACAAGAATTACTCTGTCCTTGAAAGAAACTTATAAGCAACTGCACAATTACCTTATAACTACTATCTTTAAAATACCTTACAAAATAAACATACAAAAACATAAAAATAAATGTAAAGAGACAACAAAGATGTAGAACAGGAAACTCCTCTATATTTTATTAATATGATGCTGCTTCAATACATTCAAAATACTAGAAGCCTAAAAACTTAGACAAAAATTGACAAGTCTACCTCACAGTCATATATTCACCATCCTTACAAAAATGTTACATCTTGCTATATATAGTATCTTAGCCATCTTGGAATCGTCAAAGATTAAGGATGCAACAAGCTTCAAATGGCTATACCTAACCCTAAAATCACTTGAAGACAAAAGACAATTAGGCCTTCACGCGGTGGAAGGACAAAATAAGGAAAAGACCAAATTTGATTTCCAAATTTTTGATAGCTAGTATCTTTGTGTGTAGATATTCTAAATAATCTCTTGTAGTTATTGTGAGACCTAGTGACCACCAATACAGGATAACTTACACTACTCTTTTAAAATTATTATCCTCCCTGTGCTCATAGATACCAGATGTCTCCCCACTCCTCATCCAATATATCTAAGTCAACTGTCGCAGGCTTCATTTTCTTGGGGTTAGTAAGAAAATCCCATGCTGCAAACTCTTACTATGTAGGCCAACTAAAGCTTTGTATATTCTATAAATGTTCTGTTTGTCTATCCCATCTAGCATCTGTGATGAGCTTGACATCTATTACAAAATTATTAAAGTTTGTTTATGCTTTAAAAGTCTCATCTAAGGTTTTATTAAACCTATCAATATCTATTGCAATACTATCTATTATAAATGCCTCTTTGATAGGCAGTAGAGTATCAAGTTCTCCTTTCGAACCCGATGTTGGTTTTTTCGTATTATCATCTCCCTTTATTGGAGGAATAAGTCTGGCCAAAACATGTTGATCCTAACTTGAATCTAATTTGCCTTTCCCTTAAAGAAAGACAAAGTGGATCCAATCTGCTCAATTTCACCTCCCACCTGGCACACTATCTCAAGAAGATCAGCCCTATGTGGTCGTAAGGCTGTTAGCCTTTCAAAAAGTGTTGTCCTTCCTACCCAAATGTTGAAATAAGGATTTAAGGTTGCAATGTGATTATTGACCTCTACCTCAAGGTTAGGCAGTTTTCTATAAGCATTATGCATCAAGTCAACCTTATCTTTTAGGATATCAATCCTATGTTGTAAGATATTCTACAAGGCTTCCAAAGCCACTTCATTATGATCTTTGTCATTTTGCTCTATTTCCTTTAAAATATCCCATGTATCCTCAGTTTGCACTAGTGCATATACAACTTGCTTTGGTGAAGCTGGAATAGCCTAGGGGATTTATTTTAATTTTTTTTTTAATTCTACCACCATCTTCTCTAATTTATTTATTTTAATAAAGCACAATTCCCTATCTTTTACAACTACACTTGATTCATCAAAGAGCTCTTGATATATTTTGGACATCTTCTCTCCTTTAGCTTCATTTAAATTTCCAAAGTGAGTGAGTGCTTGAGAGATCTCTAAATCACCAGTGTTAAGGATAGACCAAATGATCTTATCCCCATCTTTCTTTTCTTGCACATTGATTGGAGAGGCTTTTTGTGTTTTTGGTGCAAGGGCCCACATTGCGAATGTCTGAGATCATGAATCATATCCACATCCCCTAATAATGACACTAATTTCTGTCTCTGAATACATTTTTGCATCTGGATGCCTTCTAATTTGATCAATGATAAAGGGAGAGGATAAATCCCTTCCCTCTACAAGTATAAATCCACTATTTTTAACCAATTTCCTTGCTTCTTCTGTTGTCATGATCTCAGATTCAAGATCATATTCTTGTAAGGCCTGTAAAGGTTCATTAGGCATTATATCTCTCTCTGTCAGTTGTAGTTATGATCCAACTTGTTGTTGCTTCACTCATATCAAAACATCCTTGAACTCTTGAGTTTTGATGAAATTTTGATCACTCAAGAATTTTTCTTGATGTAGTACCCTTTCATCTTGGCACAGTAAGAGGGGTAGTTAAACTTCCTGTTGTTCATCTTTTCTTACTTTCTTTCCTTCTCTGATGGTTTTTCTTAAATTATGGTTGTAGGCTCTAGTACCAGTAATTAGGGCACTGATCTTATCCCTTTTCTTCTTATGCTTCTTATCATGAGAAGGATCCCCTAGTTCCACCTTTTTCTTCTTCTTAGAAGGCTCATCAGTCACCTCAGCTTCATGTAATTGACTTAAATCTGTTATTATATTCTCCTCTATTTGAGGTGGTTGATCCATTGGAGGAAGAATATGCATTGAATAGTTGTTGTCACTATAATCAGATGAAGAGTGCTTATTAGGACCTCTTTCCTTGTCTTATATCTGCTTATCAAGATGATTGTATAACATACCATAAGATTCCATCATTTTGTTAAGTTTTTGTAAATAGGATAATTTAGGGAAAAACCCTCCAAAAGGAATTCCTTTCTTTATATCTTTTGTTCTAGTTCCATTAGATCCTGATATTGGGTAGCCCTTCTTGATGCTCCTACATCTTCTAGGATATTTCTAATAAAGTCCTTCTCCACACATTCCTCATGTTCTTTTCCAGTGGGTAGGCTTGCAATCAAAAGTTTCCTGACACTTTTAGTAAAATTCTCTCGGTCTAGACACCTATATATAGCCACACTCATTCTGTATTGGTTCAACCATTTATTCATTGAATCTCAGGGTCTTTTTCCAATCATGAAACTAAGAATCTTGAATTGCTTGGGTGTAAATGTACCCTTTCTGTGAGAAGCCAGGTGCTCCTTATTAGTCCATATCAATTGCCAAATAAACTCTATTACTGCTATCCTAGGAGGTACATATTTTGGAGTTATATGAGGTGGCTGGGGACATCCATAAACCCTCATTATAGTAAAATTCTTTCCAAGTATAAATCTTTCTAGTTATGCTCTCCTGGCCATTTATCCAATAATTGACAAATTCTAACAAGTTCTAGAACATTGGTGGGAAACCTTGTCACATTTGCACCTATCATCTCTAGAATAGGATATTCAATCCAATTGTGAAAATAAAAAAAAAACTCATTTTCATTAGAGGTATAATTCCAAAACCTAAGCCACATTTGTACAGGGTTTTGTTGGGCATGGAAGAACACCCCAGGTCTCAAATTTTATGTATCCAAGATGTTGATGTTGAAGTACAAGATTAAATGCATTAAAAGAGAATAATGCATAAACTTAGGGTTAGGATTCGTACAAATATCAATGAAACCTTGATGCATCTTCTCTATAAGATACTGAATGTAGTCATAATTGGTGGCAACATGTACACTTTGTAGATCCAAGGTGATCATCAACATATCTGCAAATATTCTCTCCGTACCACAATCCTCTCCCAAAACTCTACATAATCCATAAGAAATGTACTTCAAGTAGAATGATAAATCATTGTAGAAATATGGTGCCATGGAATTTGGTATAGTAGTAATATAATTCCTATTGGACTTAGGTGTGTGGGCTTCGATTAACTTAGCAACAATAACAGTTTCCATGCAATATCTATTCTGTAACTTTTTAATGTCAGTCTCTGTGCTACAAGGATGGTAGATATTGAAAGAATTCATAAAAGAGGCTCTATATAATATACCAGAGGAGTCCCATAACTCTTCTTAATGGTTTTGGAAAGGGGATCATACTTTTTTGCTAACTCAAATAACAAGTCTACATCTAGGAAAATATTAGGAACAATCAACCTGGCTAGGCCTGATGTCCATGGGTTGGAAATTGGAATTGAGCTATCTGTATTAGTATGAAAATAGTTAAATAGATGATAGCTAGAAACCCCTGGAGTCCTAGGATCCATATAATTTTCTTAATAATCTATAAAGAGCTCATCATTTACCTTTTTTCCTTGACTGGATCCAGGCAATAGAGCCAAAAACTCATCAGAATAATTCCGTTCTCCTTTCTGATCATCCTTTGTTGCTCTAATCGCTCCACTAGTTGAAGCTCCACTCATTGTTTGTTAGCTCATCATTACTGGTTTCTAAATATATGACTAAGACAACTCTAATGTGAAAAACAAACCCTTACTGTCAATTTCCTTAAAATATCACAATTCTCTACTTCTAAATGTCTAAAAATTATGCAATCCTTTGGATGTGAATTCTGAGAAGTTGGTAAAATAAAATGTATGAAGGCTATACCTATATATAATTTTAGGAATCAATGCAATAATCTGGATGAGAATAGGAAAACTTCATTCAGACACTTCTTTCTTAATTTTGTGTACCGTGACAATAATTCTTTCCCCTAGTCGCGACGTTTGATGTTGACAGGTTATCATTTTGGAATGAGCCAACTGGGATTGTCATAATTTATTTTGCCATTTTAAAACCTTATTATATGCTAAATAGCTTGATAACTGATATGATTGGCCTATTTTATTACAACTCAGAAGATCTTATACAAGATGTCAAAATTCTTTCTCTTTAATTGGCTAATCTTTTACATCATGGCACAAAGTAAACCATTATAACTTTACCATACTCTTACCACAGTTTATTTTAGCGATCACGTGACCGTTGTATCTCCCAGTTGCTCGAAGCTAGCCTTAACTCAAGTTATGATATGAGAATTAGTGCCAACCACACAATCATACTTTGATCAATGGTTATTTTCCAGTCGCTAGACAATTTACTTAACTCATGCTTCATTTAGAGATTTCGCGACTAAAGCTTAAGAATAAATCTATTTAACCTTAGGGTTAAAGCAAGAAGATGAGTCCACTTCACTAGGAACTTTCATACTTAGCCAAATTTCAAAAATCGCACTCAACAAAATAGGTTCCCACTTAGAATGGACGGCGTCTCATTTAGCTTCGGGGTCCCAAGCCTAAAATTTCAGAAACGGGGTCCCATTTTGAAAAATGAAATGGGACCCCATTTCAAAGTGGGGTCCCGTTTTGAAAAAATATTATTTTTTATACAAAACCTTCCATCGATTCATTTATATGCTATGAATATGAAAAAAGGTAAACGGGGTAACATTTACTAAACGAGATCCCGTTTCTAAAAAAATTGAATTTCAAGCCCACTTTTACTGTTGGCTTTTGGTTTGGAAAGAGGCTTGGGTAGCCGAACCATAGCCTTGGACCTGGTTTGACCTACAACTTGAATGCTCTACTAGTGTCCATACAAAATAAGGACTTTAGACATATATTTGAAGACTTTTTTAGAGGAATATTTTGACAGAATAAAAACCCATTATAGATCAAACTGTACAGATTCCAAATATGTAATTTTTAAAAAAATTTGATTAAAATTTCTATTTTTCATTGAATTTCTACTGAAATAGGTCCACAAACTAGAGATAATAGGATATTTTATTATTTTAATAACTTTTTTATTTGAAATTTTCTCGCAACAAAAATTATATGACATCAAACTAGAGACAATTCTACACACTTTAAAAATAATAATTAAAAAATCATATGTTTTGGTCAAATTATGCTTGCCGTACACAAGAGATTTTAAAAATAACAATTATGCCTAATTAAAAATTAATAAATAAAAAACATTCAACAAAAAAAATATTGTCATCAATCTTAGTTGTGTTACATACCATATCCCAAAAGGATTAAGATAAATAGTTTCATTTAGGTCAAATTTTGCTTGCTGTACACGGGCATAGTATGGTCCTAAAACAATGACTTTTAAAATGTGGGTTTTGGTAATTACTATTAAACATCAAATTTTATCATCTGGGTATTAAAATAAATTACATATTTGGAAAGTAGACTTCGATTAATACAAATTCTATTACTGAATGTTTTTAAGATTCAATCTCTAAGTGCTTCAAATATTCATCTCAAAGAGGATGAATTTGAAAAAATAGGAAAAATAGTTCAACTTTTTGGCCATAAAGTGGACTCAACTTCTTGCTGGTACCCCTTAGGTTTCTTTGGAGATAGCACAATTGTATAAATTTGAAGTCACTGAAGGATTTTATCAACCATGAGTTACCTCAGAGATTGCACACAAACCATTCAAAATAAATCTCATCAACGGTCAGCATTAAGTCTCTTAATCATTTTATATTAACTGAATTTGTTTCAAGATTATGCGACCACCGTTGATTACCGTTTAATCTAACGGTTTGCACTAAATCTCTTAAGGTTTACCTTTAACTTCAGTTAGTTATAAAACTACGCGACTGAAAGAAAAATTAAAGTCGCAAAATAGATTTAGCTTGAGACTTAACGCATGCCATAGGATCTAAAAAAACTTGGACACATGTTCACATCTGAATCATCTTCTCTGGATCGCTAAAAGATTTGTAACTTTTTAACTTTTATCAGTGATTAAATGCCAGCCATAGGATTTTTACTTAACCTGCGGTTCAGATTCACTCATATCAAACTTGACCAGGCTTTGTGTTGGTTGTGTTTCGTGTTTTTGCTGTTTTGCCCTGTTCCTTGCTCTCCTCTCTGAAATTTTTCAGGTTTCATGCTTAACCCTTGCCCAAATTGTCAAAACCCTGAAAAAACCCTAAGGCCAGGTATTAAACGATGCATTTTAAACCCTTAGCCATGTCTTTCTATTTCTTCATTACCTTTTTCAGTCACTAAAGGCATGTGCTATATAACAAGTTAAGTCAGG
>MU224363.1:3567568-3600674 GCA_018584345.1 Thuja plicata
TTATTGATTCCTTGAAGAGAGAATCATTTAGGTTGTCCCTCCTATCAAGAAAAGGAAGAAGGATTGATATCCTTGTCTCACTGGTCTTCTGTCATATTTAAGATTATGATTTGTATGGTTAAATCCTATATATGATTATGCTTGATCATTTATAAGGGATTTTATGAGCTTGTTCATTAGAGATACATGACAAATCAGTGTCCACATTAACAAATACTGTGTTAACAGCCATCATTAAAGGTAAAACCTGCCTGAGTAGTTGTGGAACTCAAAAACGAAGAAGGACCTTATCCTAGTCCTTAGCAATTAGGCTTTTCTTGCCTCTGAACTATGAATCAGGATTAAGAGGTAACAAGATTCAAATAGACATTTCAAGCAGTACAGTTCATGCAAGAAAAATCCCTAACACTTTGTTTAACCATAGTTTATATGGAGACTTGGCAATTGAGTGAATCTCTTACCTGCTGAAAGTTTTATGTAACTCAGAGTTTAGTTAGAGATTAAACGCTAGCCCTCTAATCTTTTTTTCATCAACGTCCAACGTTAAATCTCTTAATCTTTATGTTATTTATGAAATTATTTCAAGATTATATGGCTTCCCTTGATTCATTTTTCATCTAACAGTCTACGCTGAAGCTCATAAAGTCTCACTAATCAACACTGTCATCTTGCGATTAAATGCTAGCCACAGGATTATCTAAGCATCTACAGTTCTCGTTGAATCTCTTAAGATTTAACTTAACCCGTGTTTCCTTCTAAGAACTCACGACTGAATGAATATCAAACCAAGCTTTGACTATGATTTGTTTGCGAGACTTTGCAACTCAAGAAATTCAAAGTCGCCAGACAATTTCATAACTCTGGGGTTTAATTGGAGACTTTGTGCGAGCCATAGGATCTTGATCTGAATCAATGGCCTGTGTTTAATCTCTTAATCCCTTAAATCATATTCCTTTTCTTACGAGATAATACGACCAAAGCATTGTGTTGAGTCTCAAAATAGGAAGGAATATTCGGTCATTGTTAGGAGATTAAGCGACTAACTTAATATGATAAAAAGACACATGACTTAAGTGACTTAAGTTCCATTAAAAGGTAACTGCAAATTAGAAGTCAGCTACGAAGAACTAGGGTTTTTGCTAGACAAGAATGAAAAATGAACTAGGACCTAGGGTTTTTCATATCTCTTATTGATTTTATGGCTCAGAGATCAATATTTGTAGAAAAAAAGATAGCATTCTGGCCAGGTTTTGACATTTTAGGTAAGAAAAACACACGTAACCCAAAATTTTTATAACCAGAATCAAAAACTTGAAATATAATCAACACAATGTATTCATTAATTAACATCCATACGCCTTAAAAAATAATCTTTATATGCCTTAAATAATCAACCTAATGTGATTAGCATTCATTTGTGTTCAAAAAACAACAAGAATCTCCCATATTGATCTTTATCAATCTACTAGATTGTTTTAATCAAATTTGTCAATTTGAAATAGATTAAAAAAAAAAACACAATAGATTGAAATCCAAAGTACTCCTATATATCATTGATGTAGTCGATAAATTCTATCACGTTTATACCTCTATAAAATGCAGAAACTTCTACCTTTGATTTCTTCACAATCTTGGAAAATTTTATCATTAATTATATATCCTCTACAAGATCTCTCACAAAATCTATTTCTTCCTCAAACTATTCTTTTTCTTTAGAATCATCCTCACTTTCATCTTGTCTTCTCTTCTCCACTTCTTGGTGTAACTCAACATTCATTCCTTGTACTTATCTTAAGAAGAATTTTAAATCTTCTTGTGTCATAGAATTTCTCCACTAATGTTTCTTCCACCATGCTTCAAGTGATCATGAGCTCACACCCTGAAGTATTGGTGCAAACTACCTCACTATTAGTTTTGTGTCTGCACACTCAAGAATTCCTACTCTAATACCACTCAATAAAGAGAATACTCCATCCTACAAAAAAAATAGTAAAAATTAAAGATAAAATACTCACTTCTTATTACTCTAATAGAATAAATAAGTACAATGTTCAAAAATTTACAAAATTTTAGCCAAATTGGCTTTATAAATTTGTAAGATAGAGTTGCAAGCTTACTAATTTTTCATTGTATTAATGGAATGTACTTTGAACATTGAAACATATATCCTATGAGATTACTATAGTTACCTTTTTCCTTGTGCAAATCCCTTAACCCTTCTATGAGATCAAAATATGGAAATCAAGAAATACAAGACATAGCCAATAAATGATTCTTCAAATTGTCCAAGACAACAGCTAAGATTGTGTCTCTTCAATTTTAAAAATGTGGGCACCTAAATAAGTGCCCTTTCATATTTTATTGATAACCAATCAATGTGTGTGAGTTCATAACTCCTCCATTTACCCACTTCCATTCCTTAAAATTAATAATTTTCATTAAACATAGACCTTAAATATTAAGTAATTTCAACCGCTATTTCCTTTTAAATAATTTCCTAGGTGGATTGAGGCCTATAGATTCTTGAAGTTATTTTTGTTCACCTAGCCATAATAAAAAACTAGAATAATATTTTTGGACGGTATGAGATTTTCTTACACTTCTCGATTCTCCTACATCATTGTTTGAAACTAGTGGTTACAACTATATAATATTTTTATTTGTTTGGAATAAATATCTTCTTTTAAGAGTTGATTATAGAGTTACTTAGTATTCTAACACTCCTTGTTAGATTGTACATTTTGTGAATATTTTCCATAATAATTTGGTCCACCATTATTATTATCAACTTGTTTGAGTCTCTTGGATTTTATGTACTTCCATATATCTTAGAATGATATTCAATAGAGAGTTATTATTTATAAATATCCCTTTCTCATTTTTTTGTTACTTTTTCCCCTTGTTTCCTTTAGCCATTGTTTCTTCTCCATAGTTGAATCCTTGAACTTATATTTGAACACAAGGCTCATAAGAATGGTGTCAAGAGTATTTGGATGTAGAATGAATTATCTTCAATGAATGTACCGGTTATATTTATATGAATACGATAAAAAGCTAGTAAAGGTTATTCCCTAGATTAAGGGATGGATTGTGTAAGCATGAACACCATTAATTTTTATCCCTTTCTCTATTAAAAATAAAATTTGGATTAACTTTTTATTGTGTAGGTAATAAATTTGATCTTTTCCAACTAGTCACACATTTGAATAGTTTGTGAAGTCATGAGCTTTGTGACATTAAGGAATGTATCTCCTTTTTTGTCTCTTCTGCAATTATTTTTTCTTATTTTCTTCCTTTTTCTTCATAGTTTCATACTTCTTTCTCCTTCGATGAACCTTATTATCTTTTCACAAAATTTATAAACTTACAATCCTTGTGACATCAAAGACTAGGTGATTTCTTCTCTTTGTCACACCTTTGCACTTTTCACTAACTCCTATTATGTGTGACAAATAAAACATTTTCATGCCATCACATTGTTCACTAACTCAAATTCTTTTCTGATAAACATGACTATACAAACATTCTAACTTGCCACTCTTAGAATTATTTCCTTTATTAACTCTAAAATTTAACATATTTTAAAGTTTTTAATAAACTTATTGAGTAAAAATACAACAATGATTTCCTATTTTTCATATCTTAAACCAAAAAAATTATGAATGTAAAAAATATTACTTGTAATATGGGAATGTTAGAAAAGAAACATTACATCAACATATATATTTTTGGTTTTCAATAGGTATCTAAATATGAAGAGGAAGGAGTTTTTCCAATCAAGATACAAACTATAGGAAAAATGAGAAAAAAAAAATGATCACTTTTCATACTACTAAAAATTAATCATTTTTCACTTCCTCTCACATACATCTTCTATAATCCCAAAACACACACACACACACACACACACACACACATATATATATATATATATATATCACTTGTCATATTTTGATACTTAACTTAAAAATAGATAAAACTTATCTACACCATTTATATTACAAAACATACAGTCTAATATGAAAATTAGAAAACTAAAATGTTAATTGTTGTTCACTACCATTGCATTCAATAGCACCATAACTTCACCGTATCCCTCCAAATTTCTACTACTTCGACAAATATTATGATCTTTTTCACCACACGCATGTTCAAACAAAGTCCCTCTCAAGATCTATGTGTATCTTGTTTTATTATACTCTTTAAGTATGTTGTACTAGATAGTTGTTAGATTGAGATTTAGATCCATACTTATATTGGTCCACGGTAATATTTTCTATTGAGCTTGACACGCCCTTAAATATTTATAAGATTGAATAGGCCACCTATCTTCATCCTTACGAAGGTGGTTGATCCTCTCTGCAGTGCACTATGTAAAGAAAAGAAAAAAAGTAGTCATTTCACAATTCATGAGACTTATTAATACCGCTGACACTGCCATTTCTACTTATATCGCGGAACATGGGGTCGTTTAGGATTGTGACTGTGAAAAGACAATAGCCTGAGTACTTTTCATTTAGAAAACACAGCAAACCTACTATGAGCGCAAAGTAATGCGAGTTATACTCTAAAAGATCGGTATATATTATTGGCAAGCTGCCCGTATAATACTATCAAAGTCAAGAAAATGATATAAATCCTGAGAGAAATGTCCCCCACCGAGGGAAACAATTTAATAAATGTACAATCTTTTCAAAGATATATTGTTTTGTATGGTTGGAAGATATGTTTCAGTACAAGAAGTTTTTTATCAAAGAAAATGTTGCAGAATTCAATGGCTTTGAATGCCTAGTATTAAAAGTAAACAATTTAGAATTCAATTTTACAGCTGCATGGCTACGAGTAGCATTCACTGAAAGTAATTTATAGTTCAATCTTGGGATGCAAGGTTACGAATAGCATTCAAGAGAAGCAGAATATCTATTTAGTTTTTACAATTGCCATTCAATGACCACACATTAGAGCGATTCGTAGCCATATCTATTTATAGCAACTTAACATTTTACTTTACCGTGGTGTATATTTACAGTCAGCATTGATTGGGTGCAGTTTAAAAGCTATGGTGAAAATCATTTAGCTTAAGAAAAGTAACCATAGTTCAAGCATAATCCTTACTTGTTCCATGCCCAATCTTATTAATGATATATTTTCCTAAGATTTTTTTTTTAATAAATTTATATACTTAAAAAAATTTGAAGATGTTTTAAAACAAGAAAAACGATAGTAAGGAAAAATAAACACATTCTACAAGAAAATACTCTACCATTAATTAGTAATGGTTAATTCAGCCATAGAGTATTATTAAGATTTTGTTGAATAATATAGGATTATATAATAATGTGAGTGATAAGGTTTCAGACTCTTGGTGGTTTGCGCAGTTTGTTGGGTTTCTAGTTATGATGTTTTTGTTGTGATTTTGCATGTGTGGGTTATACCTCTCATAGAACATCGTTTTCCTAATCTTTTAGTAGTTTTTACTAGGTGGTGGCCCTTGTAATCTTTATTTGCTTTATCAAAATCCATTTATTTAAATTAATTAGTTGAGAGAGTAAATGTAAACAAAAAAAAATAGATGCAATAATACATAGCTATTTCACTGCAAAAATCAATTTTATTTTTTTATTGGTTATATTTTATATGGTAAAAACTCATACCTATTGATAAAATGACACTTAAAGCGGAACATGATTGATAGATAGTTTCATTGCACCTAAGATGAAACTTCTTAATTACTTTGGTCCTTTCGCAAGACCTTGTCTGTCAATCAAGGATCTATCATATAAATCTACAAGGTCTACTCACCTTTTCTCACACCCATGAATAAAACAGGTTATACGAAATGCAATAATTAGATTTGTAGTAGGTAAAATGAAGTTTTTAAACTTTTTTGATAATGACTCAAATTTCTTTTCTAATGAAACAACACTATATATGCACACTAAAATTATTGATTTATATGGCGTTGATGACTGGGTTCTTTCTAATGCAATGATATGATGTTGATGCTAGGGTTTTTTTCTAATGCAATGATATGGTGTTGATTTATATGTTTGGCAAATGTTTTTCTAAATTACCTAACCATGTTTTTTAATGACATGGGTTACCTATAAATACAAGAATGTAGATGGTTAGCTCAAGATTTTTTGGGATCCAATTCAATAATAATGGTCAATTTTTTTAAGGGTTTAAACATTAGATTTCAAATTTAGAGCGCATCGCTTAAATACAATAGAATCCAATGAATAGGCCACAAGTTTAGTCTATTCTAGGAAAGAGAATGACAATAAAGAGAGGTCAATCTAGCCATTGAAGACTATTGTGATGGTAAGTTGATAAGTTTTGGGGAAGGGATGTTTTATCCAACAATAACCAAAGAACTATAATATTGTATTTATGACAATACAAGAAGTAGTTTAAAACCAAAAAGTAAATGAGTGTGGGATACACTTTTAGCCCCTACTATATCTTATTTAGTTGGTTAACAAAATATTTATTGAGATAGATATTAAGTTTATTAATAAAGAAATTAATCTGCAAACAAATTCTTATCATTGAAGTCAATCACTATCTTTTATTTACTCTTATATAGTGTTTTGTACATGTTAATAGATCATTCATTATGAGACAAATATCACGCACATATTACTTTTATATGGGTAAGTGCACCAAGATGGTGAACAGGGGGGTGGGGGTATAAGTGACAACTTGTTTTTTTCTTTTTTAAATCAGGTAAATCTGAACTTCAAAGATAAATTTGTGGGTCATGCACTCAAAATTAGGAGTTATGAAAATAATAAGAATTGTAGTACTCTGAATCTAGTTTCTAAACTATTAGAGTTTTTTAAAAATAGATAAGATGAAGAGGGTTAAACTTATTGCACATGAAAAATTATTCCTAATATTTTTAGAAAAATAAAACATAACATAATTGATTTTGTGCACTTCACAAAATATATAGTTAGATTTACTATTTTGTAAAAAACTTTGGTAGAATGATAGGTAAGAGTGAGATCTAGAAGTTGTTTACTTTTTTTGTAATTTTTTCGTTGAGTACATTTTTTTATGATTTTTTAAAGTGCATCCATAAATTTTGGTGCCTGTTTGTGCACTGGGCATAACTTGCATAAAAAATAATTAAAGAAATGTAGTTTTTTAAACGTGTATAGAATCAAGTGAAGAACAATAATATGTAATTTTTTTTCAATTTAGTCAAGTATATCGAAAGACATTAAGAAATTGGTAGACATATGTCTCTGAAGACTGTGAAGACACTTTTAGACACCAACATTTTATTTCTAAAACATGTTAAGATCACCAAGGTGTTGCTTATTGTTGAGATATAAAAGTTTACTAAGTTCACTAATGGGGTTTTCAACATAGCTAGATTAGCTGAGGAACTGGTGAAGGAAATGTAGCTGGTTCTTCTGCTGTCCCGGTTGGGTTCTTTTTGTTGTCCCTATTGTTTTTCTGCTGCATCTTTGGGACTTTTCTGTTCGGGTTGTTGCTTTTCTGTTCCTTTCTTCTCTGGTGCTATGGCATAGCTGTTTTTTATTTTTATTGTATATCTCTCTTTATACTCTAGGTTACAGGTCCTTGTAAAACCTGTTGAACACTTTTTTTGTTAAAGGTTTTGGGTCCTTGTAAAACCTATTTTTACTTAATCAGAACATAGCTAGATTAAATTAATCTCAAATGTAACCAAACATGGTTAAGGGAAGTCGAGATGAATCATGACAAGTGATGACTGAGTGGTGAGCTTCCTTCCCGTAGTTGACTTGTCAATGTCCCTCGATAAGGTTTAACAACTTAGGTTGCACTAGGATGACTACCCATAATTAGGTTTATAATTTACGTTTTAATAAGGTGAAATTTTAATAAGCCCCATGTTATTATACTTTTAATTAATAATCTTGAAATATAACCCTTCAACAACTTCTCCTTTATCCTAGGAATGTTCCAATAAATTCATTAAATTGAAAAATACATACCATGTTAATTAAATTGCCACATTTATAAAATATAAATGACACATTTAAAATATTTTTTTATAAAATATAAACGCCACATTATATATATATATATATATATATATATATATATAAAGATAGTTTCCTTTATTATAAACCTAATGCAAATAACTTTTCTCCAACCCTCGTATTACATTTATATTGTTAACAATCATTATATGTTAATTAAATCAATTTTTATATTCATACTTTTTAGTTCCAATAATGTGTTAAATTTTAAAATCTTCTTCTATAATCTTTTATTATAACTGTTATAATCGTCACACATATTTAAATTAATTGAATTAATTCATTACATTACAACATTGTTTAAATCTTTTTGTACTATATACTTAAGTCATTATATTTAAACTAATTTATTATATTTGATTATTACAATCATTACATTATAACTTTGTTTTAATTTTTATTACAACATGTTATTTTCAATCATTAATGTTACAACTAATATTAATTAAAATGGAGCATTATATTATAACCACATTTTAAATCTTATTATATCAAGATATTTTAAATCAATCTATTAAAAACCATTTTATTTGAATATATAAATCAGTTCATTTCCACATTATAAGATCTCTTAATATAATCCCAATTTCCTCAATAAAAATTTGTACTTGTTAATTAAAGTACCTTTAAAAAAAACAAAAGACAACTAATTTCTTTTAAAGTTTAATTAAACCAAATTGAAATTCCCTCCCAAGAGAGATCTCACAAAAATCTTTATTTTATTACTTCCAAGCCTAACCCTAGTTAGGGTTTCGAGGTCTTCCTTATGAGATTAATTTCTCATTTTAAACCTTCATTTCTTTTTCTTCTCCCTCTCTCAACCCTAACCCTAACCCAAAATTAGAGTTTCTAAGATTTTTCTCTACTCTCATTTTTTTTACTCTCCCTCATATTATCTTCTTTGATTTTTTTTGGTTGTAGGTTTAAGGAAGAATATCAATGCTAGTTAAATTACTTTTATTTGTTAAAATCAATGGCCGAGGGGAGCGATCCCTTCCTTTTTTGTTAAAATTAATTGGTAGACCTAATCAATTGTTGTAATAGGGTATATATGAGAGATCTTTTCTTTTGAAAAGATGTGATAGTGGAATGATGAGTAGGTAATTGAAAAGAAAGAGAAGTGTGGAATCATACATTCCCTCATTTAGAAAGACATATGAAGGCATACCTTCATTTATATAGATTATAAGACATAAAGGCATACCCTTAGTCTTATAACTTTGATTGATATTTCATAAGCTCTAAATCTAAATTCTTTGTTGGCTAAGCCCTTGGTAGATTTTTCGATAAAGTATCTTTGGATCTAGTATTTCCTAAGTTGTATCTACACACATGGGACCATGAGAGAATTCATATCTAATACTGCAAGATTTTGGTCAGCTATTATTTAGAAAAAAATTATCTATAACTTAAGTTAGTAACAAAATTAATATATTATATAGAAAATATATATAATCTTAAATCTCTGCTGGGTACTATCTTACATTCCCAATCACGAACTATATTCATAGTTATATTTAGCAATAATACTTCAGCAGAGTCTGTATATCTAATAAGAAGCATAGTAGATGCCTAAGAAATGTAGGGGGAATAATTAGAATATAAACGTAATCCTTTATAAGGTTTCAACACTATTATGTGGTTGGTATCACCTCATATTAAGAAGATCAATCCATTAATATATTAAGACATACTTCTTCCTTTTCCTCCTTTAAATATTATTTTGTAGCTTTCTCCCTAAGTCTTAATTTTAGTATTAGAAGCGAATATCTTTAGAACATTACTATCTATTCAATCCTTGGTTTGAAGCTGTATCTAAATGACTACATGGGACATTTATCAAGTATTTAATCATTATGTTGTTCATTTAAAAATTCAAAATTAAATTTCTATGTTACTCTTGATATGTCTGTTAGCAATAACTGAGAGGAGGGTGGGGGGGGGGGGGGGGAANGGGGGTAAATTAGTGGCCTCAAAAATTTATCCTTCAATCTTTAACCACTAATCAATAAACCTTAGATTATTATGTCCCTACAAGATGCATGCCATGAAATACTAATAGTGATTAACTGTCTGTCTATTTGCTTTGTCAATCCTTATTCTTTCTTGATTACCGATAAGTAGTATAACCATTTATCGAAACTTAGTAAATAAGCAGAGTATACCGATCAATCCAGTCTTAACTATGTCAGATACAAAACAATAAAGAAATGAATCATACACACATAACACATGAATTTTTAACGTGGAAACCCTGTTAGGGGAAAAACCACTGGGACTGGTACCCCAAATTTTTAATCTTCTAAAGTGAGCCCTGTTAGGAGCCAACCCTGTTAAAGGTTACAAACACACTGTTAAGTGTGACCTTGTTAGAGGATTTTATACATAAAGGTTGTCACTTAGTATTGGGCATCTATTGCTACCATCCTTGAATCAACCTCCTTCTTAGATTGTTAATAGGTATTGGGAAAGTCCAATGCTACTTTCATGAATCAACCTTTTTGGTACTCCTTGGGATGTACCTCAATATATAGAAGACTGTTAAGTCCTGCTTGGTTAAGAGACTTGATGCTTCAATGGTTAAACTAAAACATTATGACCTATTGATATTGCAACTTTGAATTGCAGATTTTTAGATCTATTTAAGTACATTACCTCTTTGATCAATGTATCAATTCAATTCATTATGCTCCACACTTTCTTCTTTGTGATGTTGTGCTCACTATTCATTGATTTCTACAGAATTCCTTAGCTCCCCTTAAGCTTGATTGATCACGACAGTATGAAGTTATTCTTCATCAGTTTCTCTTCAGAATCCTCTTTCTATTTTCTCCCCTTAATCCCATTCATAAATGAATTAAGCTTGACTCTTATATAGACATGATATTCATTATTTCTTGATTCTTGATTCTTGGCGTGAAAAGAAATCCAGCCAATTAGATTTAAAGCATAACTTCTAATTTGTCTTGTAATTATCTTCTTGCCAAATGTAAAAATCATCCTTAAATCAATCACTTAACTCTGGTCGAATAAAATAAAGAAAACAACTAGTTCAGTCTATCTTTAGCTGTTGCCAACTAGATATTTTGTCATTTTCTAAACTCTCTATTTTGTCGGTCACCTTTGTAGTTAGCTGTCAGTGACAAATGACAGTTCCATGAGTGTGACTCCAGTTAGCTTTGGGATCTCTGTCCATCGGGAAACATTGGAATTTTACTCGTTGGGCAACCTTGTGACTTTGCTCATCAGGCATCCCGTGGTTTTTCTTTGTCGGGCAAAACTATACTTTAGCTCATTGGGTATCACTGTGACTGGTCTTCTTTGCTCTAACTGTCAGTGTGCACTTCGTCAGTGTTGTTTGTCACTAAGTGAATACTTGACTTTTATGCATTGTTGAAAGCATAACATTTGTCCCATTGATTCTTTGAAGTCTTTGGCATTATGTACATGACCGTATAGATGATATCAAGTTGACATCAATGACAATACAAACCATTAACTGATTTAATGTCTTGCATTATCTTCAACTTAACATTATCAAAGATCCAATTAGTTACATGTAATGAATCTCTCCCTTTGGAATTGATGGCAACATACTATATTATCACACTATACTATTTCTAATACAATATGAAATACAATAGTTGAGATCCATCAAACTACCAATCTTTTTTTTTTGATAACCGATAAATCTCTGACCATCTGTAATCTATGTTTTAGCCTAGATTTGATTCTTGCAGCTCTCTATTTTCTGATGTATTGTGTCCTCTCCTTGTGTCAATTTTCTCCCTTAACTGTTCTTTTCTTTTGATGTCTTTTTCTCTTGTCAGCAACTCTCCCTTTGTATAAAATTTCATATAATTTCTCTCCCTTCGGATATAATCTCTCCCTGTTGGAGTAATGTGATAATGGATAATCTCTCACCTTTTCCAAAAACATGTGATAATATGGATAATTTCTCTCCCTTTGACAACAATTCCAAACAAATATTTTACAAATATCTGACATTCATGTCAAACAATCATTTGTCTTCTATCCATAATATATTCCTTGAATTTCCCTTATCCATCAACAATACAACAATATGCTCTGGTGCTTGGTTCTGATATGTACCTATATGTATATAGATGTATCTTTGAAGTTCAACTTTTTGCTTGCATCAACAGTAATGATATTCTGATAATATGTAGGCTGATGCAGCCTTCAGTCATTTTATTGACTGGTAGACAAGGGTTTGACCCCTAGTCTCTTTCTCAAGTACTCAAACGTATCCTTGGGTAGTGGCTTAGTGAAGATATCAACTAATTGTTCTTTGGATTGCACATCCTCAAGTCTCACTTCCTTTTCTTGAACTTGTTCTCTCAAATAATGATACTTGATGGCAATGTGTTTAGTCTTGGAATGCATGACTGGATTCTTGGAAATGTTTATTGCACTAGTGTTATCACAATAGATAATCACTGGCTCTAAGATCTTCATATGTATACCTTCCAGTAACTATTTGATCAATGCAATATTTGAGAAATTTGCAGTAGCAGCAACATACTCTTCTTCAGCAGTAGACTAAGAGATGCATCCTTGTTTCTTGCTAATCCATGTGACAAGTCTGTCACCCATAAAGAATGCTCCTCTAGTTGTTCTCTTCTGGTCATCATGATTTCCAGCCCAATTAGCGTCGGTAAACACCTTAAGTTCAAATTTGCCTTCTCTTATATACCATAAGCCATATTCCTCAGTATTCTTCAGATATATTAACATCCTTTTCACAATAGTCATATGTGATTCCCCGGGGTTAGCAAAAAAATCTAGCAACAATTCCTACTGCATGTGCAATATTTGGTCTATTGTGTACAACATACATGAGTTTTTCAATCATTGATCTGTACAAACTCTGATTTACCTCTGTTGTATTGTCCTCCTTTGTCAACTTACATCCATTAGCCATTGGTGTTCCAATTGGTTTGGATTATTCCATATTGAATATTTTCAAGACCTCTTTAATGTATTTGGACTATGTAATGAAAATACCTTCACTTTGTTGAATGATCTGTAGACCAAGAAAGAACTTGATCTTTCCAAACATAGACATCTCAAACTCGTTGCTCATCTCATTAGAAAATGATTTGCATAGCATATAATTGCCTCCAAATATGATGTCATCAACAAATATTTCAGTAATCAAAGTGTTAGCATCAATATCTTGCTTCAAATAAAGATTATTGTTTTCACTAGTCCTTACAAATCCAATACTTATAATCTGCGGGAATGAAGTCATTCATACTAGGCTCTAGGAGCTTTTTTTAATCCATACAAGGCTTTGTGAAGTCTACATACCTTGTTTCTCTTGTCTGGATTGACAAACCCTTCTGGTTTCTCAATGTATACCTCTTCTTCAAGTATTCCATTTAGGAATGCTGACTTGACATTCATCTGGTATACCTTAATCCTTTGAATGCAGCATAAGAAAGTAGTATTCTTACACCTTCTATCCTAGCAATGGGTGCAAAGGTCTCTCCATAGTCAATACCTTCCTCTTGTGCATACCCCTTGCATACTAGTCTTGCTTTGTTTCTTGTGACATCTTCATTCTCATTTAGCTTATTCCTGAATATACATTTAGTACCGATGACATTCTTGTCATCTGGTCTTGGCACAAGTGACCATGTCTTGTTCTTCTCAATCTTATCATTCATAGTACTTATCCATTCTTCATTATCAAGTGCAGCATTGATATATTTTGGTTCAAACTCACAAATTAAACAATTTGAGTTCAAAGACTTACTTCTTATTCTTTTACCATCTTTCTTATCTCCTATGATCTAGACCTCTGGATGGTTCCTTCTTGAATATCTTGCAAGTACATATACAGCTCTTTGTGTATCAGCTTGATCATCATTGTGATCTTCATTCTATTCTTCATCACCTTGCACATTATTTTGATCATCATCCTAACCGTCGGTAATTGCAACCTGACCGTCGGTTGCAACATTTTGTTGTTTTGGAAGTAAGCATTGTTGTTCAGGCAGAGTGATGAGTTCTTCACAGTATACAAACTTGTTTTAGTCCTCTAGTTCTTTTGTGCTTTCCAGCTCATTCTTTTCTGCAAATTCATCTATCTTTACATTTCCACTTTCAACAATTTTGTTAGAAGCCTTGATAAGACATTTATAAGCTTTGCTCTTGGTGGAATACCCTAGAAAGATACCTTCATCACTTTTGGCGTCAAGATTTCCATTTCTATCATCCTTTAAGATGTAACATTGACTACTAAAGATTTTGAAGTAACTTACATTGGGTGTTTTACCATACCATAGCTCATAAGGTGTCTTCTTTGTGTCCTTCAATTGTACTCTGTTCAGTGTGTAGACAGCAGTACTAATAGCTTCCCTCCAGAATATTTGGGTGATGCCTTTCTCTATCATCAGTGTTCTATCATAGTCAACTATTGATCTATTCCTTCTCTCAGCAATCCCATTTTGCTATGGTGTTCTTGGTGTAGAAACCTATCTTTTTATACCATGATCAATACAGAAATTGGTGAATTTATCTGATATAAATTCTCCTCCTCTATCTGATCTCAAACATTTTAGATCCTTGCCACTTTATTTCTCTACCATAGCCTTATACCATTTAAACATCTTTAATGGTTCAACTTTATCTTTCAGAGACATAACTATCATCATTCTAGAGTAATCATCAACAAAGACAATAAAATATCTATCTCCACAATAACTCTTTGTCTTCATTGGTCCACATAGATTAGTATGGACTAATTCTAGAATATCATCAAATGTATGGGTTTTATTTTTGAAACTAGACTTTGTCATTTTACCTTTTTGATAGTTTTTGCACATGATGTTATCGGGCTTTGTCCTTGTCGGTAAGCCTCTTATATTTCTCCTTCTGCTTATTTTTATCATGTTATCAAAATTCACATGACACAATCTTTTGTGCCACAACCATATGTCTTCATTTCTAGTCATTAAGCAAGTGGTGTTAGTATCATTTAGATAGAATAAGTTACCTTTTGTCTGTTCATCAGTGCCAATCAATCTTCTTGATTTATTGAACATCTTTGCCTTCTTGTTCTCAAATGCTACTCTATGACCTGTCTTATTCACTTAAGAAACACTCAACAAATTATAATTCAATCCTTTTACCCAATAAGAATTTTCACATTTAATCAGGTTATTCAACTTTATAGTTCCTTTACCTTCAACTAGACAAGGTGTATCATTATCCATTATTACTGTACCACCATTATAATACTCAGAAGTGTTAAACTTTTCTTTTTCACTGGTCATGTGGTGAGTGCAACCACTATCTATAATCCAGATGTCATTCTTTCTAACCTTAGATATGAGTGCAATTTCTTCATACCTTTTGTCTTCATCTAAATCATCTTTCACAACTACAAATACCATCTCGATGTCTTCATCAGGTTCGATGTCACTATCTTCATCTTTGCAAGAAGCTAGGTAGCTGGCTTTCTTTCCTTTGTCCTTGTAGTCACGGGTATCTCTTCTTTCTAATTGTCGGTAACCTCTGTAATCTTTATTATCACCTCTGTTATATTTCTTCTCAAAAGATCTGTCATTATTCCTGTCATCTTTTCTTCTTTTAGGACATCTTGCAGCAAAGTGTCCAATCTCTTTACAATTAAATCATACAAGTGGTTACTTTCCTTGGTATTTACCTTTGCCTCTCTGCATTCTTCTAGCCATAAGTGCTTTTATTTCATCTAGATATTCTTCTTCACTTTCACTTTCACTTTCACTATCTCTTCTAGATGTGTGTCTATGACTTGATTTTCTTATTCTCATAGAAGACTTAAATGCAGACTCTAAGTTTGGTAAGACACTATTATCAAAGTTATTCATCTCAAATAAAATTAGTCTACCAATTAAAATATCAAGAGTAACTGTATTGTTTTCTACTGCTCTCATTTCTTGAATGGAAGAAACTCTAATAGCATATACAGGTAGTAAGGCTCTTAAGATTTTACTTACCATGATTTCCTCTTCAAGTGTACCTCCAACTCCTTGTATAGAATTGACTACTTTTATTCTTGTGTTGTACTATGTGATGTTTTCTCCTTCTTTCATTCTGAGATCATCAAACTTTCCTCTCAGACTTTCTTCTTTGGCTCTCAGAACATTTGTATCACCTCCATGTACAAGCTTCAGTTTTTCCCACATCTTCTTTGTAGTTTTGCAATCCTTGACATCTTCAAATTCAGCATCAGAGAGTGAGGAAGAAATCTCTATGACCATGCAGTTGTGTTCATGATTCTCTATCAATTGATCTACTGTCAATACCCCTATGGGAAACACATATTTAGTATCTAGGAATTGAGTAATATCATTACCAATACCTGATAAGTGGAGTCTTATCCTGCTTTACCATGAAACAAAGTTGTCTTTGTTCAACTGGGGCACATCTCATCTATTCATCTTGTGATCTTGAATTAGGTCTTGAAACCTTCCTTTCTAAGCACACAAGCTCTAATACCAATTGTTAGTAATAACTGAGAGAGGGGGTGGGGGGGGGGGGGGGANGGGGTGAATCAGTGGCCTCAAAAATTTATCCTTCAAACTTTAAACACTAACCAATAAACCTAAAATTATTATGTCCCTACAAGATGCATGCCATGAAATACTAATAATGATTAACTGTATGTTAGTTTCCTTTGTCAATCCTTATTTTTTCTTGATTACCGATAAGTAGTAGAACTATTTACTGAAACTCAGTAAATAGGCAGAGTATACCGATCAATCCAGTGTTAACTATGTTAGATAAAAAACAATAAAGAAATGAATCATACACACATAACACATGAATTTTTAACGTGGAAACCCTATTAGGGGAAAAACCACTGGGATCGGTACCCCAAATTTTAACTCTTCTAAAGTGAGCCCTGTTAGGAGTCAACCCTATTAAAGGTTACAAACACACTAGTAAGTGCGACTTTGTTAGAGGATTTTATACATAGAGGTTGTCACTTAGTATCGGGCATCTATTGCTACCATCCTTGAATCAACCTCCTTCTTAGACTATCAATAGGTATCAGGTAAATCCAATGCTACTTTCATGAATCAACTCTTTTGGCACTCCTTGGGATGTGCCTCAATATATAAAAGACTGTTAAGTCCTGCTTGGTTAAGAGATTCGATGCTTCAATGGTTAAACTAAAACATTATGACATGTTCATATTGCAACTTTGAATCACATATTTTCAGATCTATTTAAGTACATTACCTCTCTAATCAATGTATCAATTCAATTCTTTGTGCTCCACACTTTTTTCTCTGTGATGTTGTGCTCACTATTCGTCGATGTCTATAGAATTCCTTAGCTCTCCTTCAGCTTGATTGATCAGGACTGTATGAAGTTATTCTTCATCAGTTTCTCTTCATCATCCTCTTTCTATTTTCTCCCCTTAATCCCATTTGTAAATTAATTAAGCTTGTCTCTTATATAGACATGATATTCACTGTTTCTTGATTCTTGATTATTGGTGTGAAAAAACAATCTAGCCAATTAGATTTAAAGAATAACCCCTGATTTGTCTTGTGATTATCTTCTTGCCAACTGTAAAAATAATCTTTAAATGAATCACTTAACTTTGGTCAAATAAAACAAAGAAAAAAACCAATTAATTTTCTATCTTTAGCTCTTGTCAGCTAGATATTTTGTCATTTTCTGAACTCTCTGTTCCGTTGGTCACCTCTATAATTAGTTGTCGGTGACAACTGATAGTTTCACCGGTGTGACTCCAATTAGCTTGGGGATCTCCATCCATCAGGAAACATTGGAATTTTACTCGTCCGACAACCTTCTAACTTTTCTCATCGGGCATCCTGTGGTTTTTCTTCATCGGGCAACATTATACTTTAGCTCGTCAGGTATCACTGTGACTGTTCTTCTTTAATCTGACTGTCGGTGTGCACTTTGTTGGTGTTGTTTGTCACTAAGTGAATACTTGACTTTTATGCATTGCTGAAAGCATAAACTTTGTTCCATTGATTCTCTGATGTCTTTGGGATTATGTACATGACTGTACATATGATGTCAAGTTGACATCAATGACAATACAAACCATTAACTAATTTAATGTCTTACATTATCTTCAAATTAACATTATCAAACATCCAATCAGTTACATGTCATCACTGTCCACAACATCCTATTTAGAAAAAGTCATTAGTACTAGATACCATTTAATCATAATGTTGTATAGAAATAAGGAAATGTCATTTGGTAATATAATATGAGTTTGAGGATTCTTGTCTAGAAGACAACACATAAACCTCTGTGTTGACTTCACGAAAAGAGATCTTCAAATGAGATTATTCATTGTGTATACCTGAAGACATTATATTTTTCCATTAACTATATATGAAAGGAAAAACATGATAAACACCATCGGTTTATACTACACTAAAAGACAGGGCACAACACTACCCTACGCCAAGGTTACCGATACTGCCAAGTACAAAGCATCCCAACAAACACTATTCAGTGTTACCAAATGACAAAAAGGACAAAGGAACCCGACGAGTAAAAAATAGTGCAACTCGACAAAAAAACAAGCGTGGGACCTGACAGATGAAGGGAACCTAACAATCAGTTTAATGAAGGAACACCGATAGAATTTCAGTTCACACCGACGATCAAGAACCGATAGTCAGTTACATCCTGCAAAAAGTGGATCTAATTTTCAACGTCAGATAAATCACTAAAGTTTTATATTTAGCTTCTTGATTTGTTTTAAATCCATTACGTGAAGAAAAAGCAATTTTATTATTATTGTTTTTATCAGTTTTATTATTTTAAAACATGCAAACTGAAGGATCAAGGTCAAGTTGTATACCTTGGATCTAGAGTTAACATTGTAATGCGTGATTCTAGAATGGGTCAAATACTTGTATAAATAGATGCTCAATCAATTGTGAACATGTTGTTTGATGATGATTGTAGCCACTGAGAGCATTTAAGGATCAGACAAGAGAATTCATGCAAGAACACAGACAAAGATCAAATTAGCTGTCAAGAAGAGAACACAGGCTACTGACGAGCAGGAAAAGGTATTAATCAATCACTATAGGTGATATTCATATACTATGCGCTTATATTGGATCTAAAATCAGAAATTATAGATTGCATACAGTCAGGTCAAACATATTGTACAAATTCTAACAAGTGGTGCACACTTAAGAAATCCTTTCAAGGAAGGTGGACTTAACAGTCCTATTGGAAATCTCTTAACCGAGTGCACACTTCATTAGTGTTGCTTAAAGCTCTTAACATAGTATATCCTAACAAGTCTCTACATTAATACTCCTAACAGGGTAGATCATCAGAAGGGATCAATTTTAAGCCTTTATCGACTCCCTTCCATTATGTAGATAGTGAAGTTTTGTGGGTGCCATCCCCACCGCTGTTTTTACTTCCTAACAGGAGTTTTCTGTGATATCGTATCTTGTGTTATGTGTCTATTAATTTCATGAATGTTTCTATGAATGTTGTACACAATTAATTTTATGAATTAATACTACATGCATAATAAAGAACATCATATTTGACCGGTAATACAGTAAAGATTGTTTACTAATGATGAAAGGTGAAAAGTGTTAAAAATTTTAGAGGTACTGATTCACCCTTCCCCTCTCAGTACTACTTCCCATTAATCCCAACAATTGGTATTAGAGCTGAGTCTCTTCTTGGAAAGCTTAAATGCTTAAGAGAAAACATCATATAATGGAGAAGTACAAACTTGATAAAAATATTGAGAATAAAAAGCTTGAAATATAGATATTCTATGAACAATATAAAGAAGCTAGAATCAGTATGACACAACTATTGGATGAAAGAAAGAATATGGATTCATGCTATAATGAGATAGATTATCTTGAGTAAGAGATTCTAGATTTCTTTGAGTCTTCAGGATAAAATACAAGCAAGGCATCAGATACATCAGGAGAAAGCATCACAAACCTAACTGAGATCAATCTACATCTGGCTGGACAAGTCAAATCTCTACAAATCGGTCAAGGGACACAGATGGTAAGAATGATTTATTTCATGAACAATGCAAGGCAAGCTAAACAAGAAAGAACTTTAGCTATTGATGATAGAAGAAAGATCACAGACAAGCTACAAGAAAAGGAGTCTAAGATACAAAGACTTACAGAGCATCGCCATGACGTAACAAATCAGATTATTCTTATGAGTCAAGAAGAAAATAGAATGAATGTGGAACTCATTGAAAGAATACAGATTATTGGTGAACAAAGAGAAGAGAATGAAAAACTAAAGCATGAGGCTAGAATTCTACAAGAACATAATGACATGATTAAGAGAGCTGAAGAGAGTACAAAGGGGATGGATGAATTCTTGAATGCACAAAGAAGACCCAACACCAACACTGGACTAGGGTACATGGAGCATGGAGAGTCATCAAATGAAGCTGATCCAAAAGATCCCTACACCAATCCTACATCAATAAATCTGACATGCAATCACTGTGGAAAGCAAGGCCACACCTCAAATGTCTATAGGAGAAAAGAAAAAGGTATTCCTAAATCCACATTTATATTCATAGGACATTGTTATAATTGTATCAAGAAAGGACATAAAGCACATGAATGTAAATCAAAGGTGAAAGAACCAAAGAAGGAAACCTATATGGACAAGTATTGTCCCACATACAAAATGCATGGGCACACATAGCTTGGACGCAGGAAGAAGAAAATTGAAGCACGAAAACCCAAAAATGAAGAAAATGCTTATAAACTAAGAAGAGCTGGTAATTCATATGTTTGGGACTATAATACATAGATAAAATACACAACATGTGGTAGATATGGTCACATTGCTGCAAACAACATGAGATTATGGACCAAAAGGTCTAGAGGCTGGACCAAACCCAAAATGGCATGTTTATGCTGTCATAAGGTTGGACATCTAAAGAAGGATTGCAAAGATCGAATAACAGAAAACACCACTTTTGTAAATGGTAACACCATTGAAGACAACAAGAAAATGAGAAAGAAAATGTGGAGGAAAGCTTCAACCGATGAGGAAGCTGAACCAAGCAATGCAGTTGGTGACACCTCATCCTATGGATCTGGTGACACCACCACCCCTACGTAAAGATGAACAATTAGGTATGGAACTACACTACACCAAGTCATATTTTGCATCAGTTCCATTATACAAATTGATACATAGTCAAATCTGCATGAATAAAGATGCATATTATGTTACTTGTTACAATTATGAGAAATCAACCCCCTCGGTAAACACATACCAAAAATCATCGGTGAACATAAAAGGATGAGTTGTTTACACTTATTGAGAATTTTTAGTCAACACATAAAATGACTAAGTTGCTAATGTAACCCGACACCCGTCGGTAAGGAAGAAAAGTTATAAAGTTGTCTTGATACAACACTGATATTTGTCGATAAAAGAAACAATCTTAACAACGATCCTGAGCATCCTATCAACACCAAGAAAGTTATTTGAAGAGTCTTCTTGATGAACTCCGTCTTCATGATGTGATGAGTTGTTGAGCATTTATGATAGACTTAGGGTGAAATTCTATAAATACTCAACGGGAGCACTTCATTCTGCACACACGATTTGAGAAGAAAGAGTAGATCAAAAAAAGAGTGATAAGAAAGCATTTAGCAAAGTGATCTAGACTCGATCCAATGCACTCCAAACGGATCACTCACTAGGCACACAGATTGAAATAAGTAATGAGCACACCAAAGAACTCTGTTGTTATTTTCAAGAAAGCCCTAAAATCAAAATATGATGGCAACCACTTCAAGAACCGTAAAATTGAAGAATGATAAGAAGAATATGGTTAAATTGATAAAGAACAACACTTGTGTGGAACCTAAGTACAAGATATGCCTAGGGATTGCATCGCAACCCAATGATTCTGGCACATTTTTGATAATTCCACCTAGGTTTTTGCTAATAGAAGATGTAAGGTCCTACATTCACTGCAAGATCGCTGAGATAGGTGATCTAGAGATAGACCCAAATTACAATAAGTTGTGTGATGAACAAGGAAATCTGAGAGAAGAACACAAGCATCTTCAAGTAAAAGAGATAACTAATGCCCTATATTTCCAAAGGGTTTTCAAAACAAACTAGATTAGGTTAGTTTTGAGCAGAATGCACGACCAGAAGTTATGGTTTGATGAACCTAAGAAGATCACTAAGGATGTGTTACATGTTGTAACTAGTTACCCCATAATCGACAAACCTAAGGCACACAAGCATCCCTCCTGGCTAGAAGTTGAAAAACTCACAAATGTTGTGTGGGATAGCTGAGGTCTTAAGGTGAACACCATCACCGATGAGGAACTGAGGTTCAATGCATGTGTGATAGGCTATAAAATCTTCCCAGCAAGAAAGATAAACAACATTGCTTCAAAAACAGTAAGCACAACCTACAAAATTGACATGAAGGGAATACAAATAGATCTATGTGAGATCCTGTTGAAGAAACTTGATGAGAATAAGATAATAATTAGGTCTGTAAAGACAAACACATGTAAGTTTGGTTCACTCCTCATGTGTATATTCTTTTATTTTCAAGAACACTTTCCTTTAGTTGGAAAAGTGAAATGGGACACTACCAAGCCAGTCACATTGCATATTAGTGAACTTATCAAGTCACTATGTGATAACTTTGATTCAGTGATGACTGAATACTTCCTTGACTTCAAGGATAAGATTATGGAAAGAGTGAGGATCCCTGAACAGTTGATTGAGAAGCATAGGGATGAAATATGTTTCATGGTGGATACATATTTCACTCATATTAAACCAGTTGTACCAAGGAAAACCTAGTTAGCACCTCTTGACTATGAGATTAACATAGATCAAGCAACCAATGCAATTGATACATTGATAAATGAAGCACTTGACAACAAAAAACCAAGATTTGGAACTTATGAAGAGGCCAAGTCTAAGATAAAAAGAGGCCTAGTCATCAAGAAGACTGTCAAAAAGAAGAAAAAAATGGTAAAGAATATTGAAAATATTATGTCAGTTAATGAGGAGGAAAAAGAACAAACAGAGGAAACTGAGGAACAAGGTACCATCGGTGAAGAGCAACATGAGCAAGAATTAGATTCTAAGGCCACTGAATCTGACACACCTCCACCTCCTATAAAGAAACCAAGAACCATAGTGGCTCAGAGAACAAGAAGTCAAAATGTAAAAGCCACTACACCTCTCAAGAAATTTCAAGTGAGGATGTATAAGAGGAAGCATCAAACAAAGAAGCAAACTGAGAAACAAACACCTACAAAAAGGAGGAAAAGACTGGTCAGGACCAAAGCTGACATAGAAGATTCAAAAGAGGATGAGCCTGATGTAGAGAAGAAAAGCTCAGCCTCTATAACAATAGATGAAATTTCCAATTCAATTGCAACAACCGATATAGTGACTGATAGGAAAATAAGACAGTGGGCAGAGCTAGAGCTAGAGGACCAACACAAAATACCATATGCAATAATCAGGGCAATAGTCAAATTCAAATAGGTACCAATAGAATTTATAGGCCAAATATCTAAATAAGTGAGTGACAGAATTTCACAACAATGGTCATATGCTTTACACACAAAAAGGAAGCAAGGGAGAGGGTACTTATCACACTCATGCCTCCCGAATCAAAGATCGAAGAGATCAAAGAAATAATGAAAAAGCACTCAAGTAAATTTGTAGCAAAGATAAGAGCTTACAAAGTGCTAGAGGATAAATTTATAGAGCTGGACAGCATGACCAAGGTCAAATGGAGATAGATCCTAGATCTACCTACAGAGTCAACAAGTTTTGAGAATCAATTACTTCTCAGTGACACACCTCATATAGTGGAGCAAAAAGATAACGCAAGTCTTGTCTTAAGAAAATTGCTTTGGATAATCTAGATAATAATGAGCCCATTGACTTAGACCAAGTCATGGATGATCTCGTAATTCAAGACATCACTCATTATAATTTAGATAAAGATCCATAGAAGGAAGATGATGTCATTTTCATATCTCTTGAGGATCAAACCAAGAAAAAAGAATTGGAGACCCAAGGAAACAAGAACATGGATGTTGCTGATGAAATATGGCCAGATACTTCCATTATTGACATCATAGGACTGGACCCTACCGATCAAATACAAAAAGATGAAGATGTCACTGCTCAATAGGATCAAACTGATGAGCAAGACACCACTCTAGATGCAGTACAGGCTAGAACACAAAATAATATGCCAATACTAATAAAGGCCATTAATGTTCTAGAAGGAAATGAAGCATCTAGTGCAGGAGATACAAGCATACTCGAGGACAAGGGTGATATGGAAAAAAAAGATACAACAGATGAACCAAAAGATGCAACTACAAATCAAGCTGCAACCAATGATCAACAAGACAAGTCTATTGATCAGAATATAGAAGAAAACCAAAAAGTAGAAGAGGACAAGCAGATGGAAAAGAGTGAAGAAGCAAAGATAGATGAACAAGAGAAGAAACTAGAAGAGAAATCTGTAGAAACACCCAAGATTGATGGAGAGACATCTTCACCAAACCGACAGGTGAACCTTGAGCAGAAAATGCAAGAAGCTTCATCCACAAATCCTTCACCAAGTGCCTCAAAGAAGAAAAATGAACTTGCAATGGTAGTTCCTACATCTTCCTCTACTCAAATCTCAAGGAAGAAGAAGAGCAAGAATACGAATCTAGTCACTCTGGATGAAATTTTGAGATTCTAGTATGTGATCCCAAGACATTGGATCCTACTGAATTGACAAAGTATGCAAGACTTTGTGAAAGGAAAGGCATGTAGGAAAAGTTGAGAAAAGCCACCAAGGAAGCAAAGGTACTTGAAGTTGCTCAAGGAATACTTTAGCAAATCATATCGGACACAAATGTTGATCAAATAGCCCCCATGCTTGATCAATTAGTGGTTCTTATTGATGCAATTACATCTCAAAACATAGATATTGAAAAGGATATGGAAGCTAGACATGAAAATAAATATGAATTCAAGTTAGCTAAGAAGATAAGCTAGGAAGTGGCTCTAAAAAAGGTAAATCTATCTAAACTAGTAAGCATAGTAGACCCAATAATTTCAGAAGCTATAGCATTGATACAAAGGTTATGCACATTAGATCAACTCACAAAGGAGTATACCAAAAAGATAGCACAAATAGATGTTGATCTTCAAACAAGTGCACAAAGTCTCACAAATAGTGAAGAGGCAATCAAATTGCACAATGAACAGCTCAAGCAAGTTCGCAAGCTGAGACAAGACATACAGATTGCAGAAACCAAGCTCAGAGATGAGGTGAATGAGCTTCAAGCTCAACTATTACCGACACTTTCATTACTGCAAAACCATATGACAGAGGCAAGAGAACTTATAGCCACCTCAGAAATGTCTGTCCTAGACATCATTTATGATATGCATGCCAAAATTGAGCTAGAGCACATGGCATTAGAACTCCTCAAAGAAAAATGAGAGAAAATGATCAAAGATATCAAGAACACCCACTCCCACATTCTTGAAACATTATAAGCTACACATTTTTGACAACTTATAAGTTGTACATTTTTGTCATGATTATCAAAAAAGGGGGAAATGATATGTATAGTCAATCAGTAAAAGGGGGAAATGAAAGGAGGAAATGATATGTACAGTCAGTCATTTGAAAGAGGAAAGAACAACCAGGGGAATATATATTATAAAGGCAAGTATACATGTACATATACTTATATTATACCGATGCATACAGTTAGGGGGAGTCATATAATGATAAGGATATATACATGGTGTACATACTAAACATTTTAGTATTATGCACATATCAATTTTTGATACTAATGTCAAAGGGGGAGATTGAAGATATTATATTTTTCCATTAGTATATGCAATTAAAAACATGATAAAAACCATTGGTTTATACTACACCGACAGACAGGGCACAACACTACCCAATGCCAAGGTTACCGATATTGCCAAGTACAAAGCATCCTGACAATAACTATTTAGTGTTACCCGATGACAAAAAGGACAAGGGAACATGACGAGCAACAAGCAATGAAACCCAATGAAACAATCAAGAATAGGACCCGACAGATGAAGGGAACTCGACAATCAGTTCAACAAAGGAACACTGAAAGAATTTCACTTCACACCGACGATCAAGAACCAATAGTCAGTTACATTTCGCAAAAAGTGGATCTGACTTTCCACCTTAGATAAATCACTAAAGTTTTATATTTAGCTTCTTGATTTGTTTTAAATCCATTACGTGTGGAGAAAGCTATGTAATTATTATTGTTTTTATCATTTTTACTGTTTTAAAACATGCAAAATAAAGGATCAAGGTTAAGTTGTATACCTGGATCTAGAGTTAACATTGTAAAGCGTGATTATAGAATAGGTCAAATACTTGTATAAATAGATGCTCAATCAATTGTGAACATTTTTTTTGATGATGATTGTAGCCACTGAGAGCATCTAAGGATCAGACAAGAGAATTTGTGCAACAACACAGACAAAGATCAAACCAGTTGTCAAGAAGAGAACACAGGCTACTGACGGGCAGGAAAATGTATTAGTCAATCACTATAGGTGATATTCATATACTCTGAGCTTTTATTGGATCTGTAATCAGAAATTATAGATTTCATACAGTCAGGTCAAACATATTGTACACATTCTAACAAGTGGGGTACACTTAATAATTCCTTTCAAGGAAGGTGGACTTAATAGTCCTATTGTAAATCTCTTAACCGAGTGCAAACTTCACCAGTGTTGCTTTAAGCTCTTAACATAGTATATCCTAACAGGTCTCTACATTAATACTCCTAACAAGGTAGATCATCAGAAGTGATCAATTGTAAGCCTTTACCAGCTCCCTTCCATTCTGTAGATAGTGAAGTTTTGTGGGTGCCATCCCCACCGCAGTTTTTACTTCCTAACAGGAGTTTTCTACGATATCATATCTTGTGTTATGTGTCTATTACTCTCATGAATGTTTCTATTAATGTTACTATGTATGAGGAAATCTTCTATCTATTGGGAGCAAGCTCAAAGATGACAAGTTAGACGTGGGTTAGCACATAGAATTCATGAAACAAGCAAGAACCAAACAAGACTTCAATATAACATCAAATTGAGCTAGAAAAAAGTAAATTGTACCCTATTCTACTTATTTGATTTTCTCTTTTTAGATGAATGTGGGTGTGCTCTCTCAAATGCACAAGTGAAGTGAATCCCCAATGCAATGCAAATTTAGAACAATGAAGAAAGATTCAAGAGCTAGTATGAAGAACTAGTCTAAAATCTTCTTTAAGATGATAGATCAAACTATAAAATGATATGCATATGAAAGAAACTATGATTCATTTACCAAATTCAAGCCTACCATGTGATTTCTATGTGAATTAAACAAGAAACTATAAGCATGAAAACTAGCTATGAAATTCTAAAAAAATTCTAGCATGATAACAATGCAAATTAAGAGATGCCAAATGAAGAGGAGAAGGCCTGTATTTATAGAATTTTTGAGGAGAAGAAGAGGGATTGAATGATGTGGCATCTATGTGGCATCGACATGAGAGCCACATAAGGGACACATAGGCTTGAGGGGATGGCCAATTTTGAGTCAAAGATAGCATTTAATATTTAGTGGCTCAAGAATTCCAAGTGGGAGACAAAGTTGTAAGAGGAATTTAAGAGGAATGGGTGACCTTTTTGGAGAGAATTTCCCCATGTGGGTGAGAATTCCATTAGCCTTAAAAAGGTTAGGAATCACCCTTTAAGTATGATTTAGAGGATAGTTAGGTAGGGAAGAATGCTTAGGAAGTGAGGTGATGGGAGTAGAGTAGGAATAGGGTAGGCTTAGGGTAGGTCTCTAGGTTGGATTAATAGTCTCCTAGCTAGGGTTTAGATTATAATTCAAATAAAATTTGAATAAATCATAGTTCAGAAAAATTAGGAATATGAAGGGATTTTAATAAATATAAATTTATTAAAAAGGGGGATTTTGTGAGGCAAATATAATAAAATACATTGGAATAGTATTTGATCATTGATAAATACTAGCAATGAAACTATTTAATTGATTGAATTAAATAATTAGAGGAATAAGAGGGATTTTAATATTAATATTTTTGGACGTCTACATTTTGCCCCTCTTTGATGTGGTGTCGCAAGTGACGTTACGTCAAAGATAGAAAAATAAGTTGCCCCAGACGAAGAGGGTTTCTAGGAGTCGTGCCAAAGCAACGATGGTACAGGGTTGCGCCCTCTCTAGAAAAGAATGCAACAAAGACAATGTTGTGAAATTTTCTTGAAAAATGACACAACAAGAAGGAGGAAGGGAGAGGAGAGAATAAATAGAAGCCTTCTGAAATGCAATTAAGAATGCAACTAAAAATGCAAATGCAAGTGAAAATAAATGCAGTGAATGAGCAATGGGGATTCATTTGTGTGAAAAATATGGAGAGCACATCTGATTTTGATATTGCAAGAGGAGGTATGCATCAGGTGTTAGAAAACACAGATGACCAGATTCCTTTGCATGGACTAGACGCTCAAACAAAAGCACACTACCAAAGATGTATGTATCAGTAGCCACCAATCACAATGCACCAAGATATAGCAGATCAAGGTAGTGGTGACTAGGTTTAAACTGACACAAAAAGATAAAATCAACAAAGATAGCCTCATGACCAAGCAGTCATTCAGTCCAAAGTTCTTGCCATGAACAGGATTGATGTGATGAAGGATTTGATAAGCCGACGCTGGAAGGATGCATCCTGATGGGCAAAGATTGGATTTGATTTGATTAATAGATATTCACTGGAAAAACCTGTGAATAGGATGAGGATCAAGGATAGTCAGTCGCAAAACTAATTTTGTGAGAAACATGATTGCAATCGCAAGTGTCGAAACATACTGAAAATTGAAAAACTGAGTGATGCAGAAATAAACGATGGTTTATAGCAAGATTTTTGCGAATATTGGATTTTTTGAATTTTTTGAATTTTTTAATATTTTGGGATTTTTGAAAATTTTTAAATGTTTCTGGGATTTTGTGACGCATTTAAATTGTACAACAGGAACAATTTATACAACATATACAAGGGGGAGAGGAAAATGGGGCAAAAAAGTTTTTGGGGACAACGAGGGCTATAAGAAGGGATGGGGGGCTTAAAGAAGATCATTTGTGAATAGTGAATAGTGAAAATAGAGCTCTAGAGTGAAAACATGGTGGACAAGAAGATGCTGGGGCAGTTGGGGGAGCACATACAAACACATGGGAGACTCGCGGAGTGATCGGTACCGGTGAGTGACTCAACCAAGACCTTGCATTTATTTTTGTCAAAGTTTTTAATGCTTTTGGGTGGACTAGCAGGGTAATAAATGTGGGTAGATGACTCGGTGAACTGGAGACATCAGTTCCTGAACTAACATCTGTAAAGATGTTGATTTTCAGATCGACATCTTCATGAACATTGATCCCTGAACTGGCATCTCTACAGAGGTCGGTGTTGGACAGAATCGTCAAAGATGGTGGACACAGACCCGCGTCTATGAAGGTGACAGTCTGTGAGGAAAACAAACAGAGATGTCAGTTTAAGAACCGATGTTTCTGGCTGAACCGACGTCTGCGCCCAAAGGGGCAAACACCGAGGGGAAGGGAAATGAAGGGACCCAACGGGCCTGGGGATGGGTCAACAAAGGACCTAGGGATAAGATGCCCCATTTTGTGAGGGGTTAGACTAAGAATAGAAGAAATACAGGCTGACATGGTGGTTTTTGCAATGTTACAGCAGCAGTACCCACCGTTGGGATCTCAGGAGCACTGGTCGTCGACCATGGAGTTGGAGCCATAGCTCACAAAGGAGGACTGGGGATTGTTAGTTGTTGTCAGGTTGGATTATGTGCCCTGTTGGCCTAGGCTATGGGTACATAATGGGATGATGGCCACTTTGATCAAAGCGGTGGCACAGTGACATGATGACCTTCCATCTGCCTACTGGAGAGGCTATGATCACTCTTGAGGATTTCTGGCAGATCCTTTGGATACCTATTTGAGGGGCGATTCCACAATATAGATTAGAGGAAAGTGATCATTACATGGAGATTGCATTTAAGAGACTGATGAGGAGGATTCCTACATACAGGACCTGGATGTCCTGGTAGCCAGCGATGGACCGAAGACTGTAGTGGATAGCCCTATTTCTGGCGGGACTGATTGAAGGATGGATGCTAGCTAACCTTGTTGGACATAGTTTTGGTATGGGGTAGTCAAGGGTGCTAGCAGAGTTTCTATAGGAGGGCACTACTTATTACGAGGGGTATGTTGTCCTAGGACAGTTGTACCATGACTTGCACATGGCTGCATACCGCAGTGTTCACAACATGGGGAGAGGAGTCACTCTATTGTTAGTGTGGGCATGGGAGTACATTACAGTGTTCTAGCCAATGAGAGTGTGGGAGGCTTGAAAGCTAGGAGATCCATATGCTTATAAATATAGGTTACCACTGAGATACACCTCTATCAGTTAGACTGGATACTAGCGTCAGTTTCTAGATGAGGTACAGGTTTTCTACTGGACCCCATACAAAATCTATGAGCCATGGGGAGTGATGGACTGGAAGATAGGTGCGGAGGATGGATTTGAGGATTTCCTGTACCTCTCATATGTTCAGACTAAATTCTTTCTACTGGGGAGGATCCACTAGTACAAAAACAATGATATATGACTAAATAAACTACCAAAAATTGTAGATAAATGATCAAATTTGGTCACATGACCAGTGGTAGTTTATTGCCGGTCATTTATCTCATGACCAAATTTATGAATAAACTATTTTAGTCATTTATTTGGTCATTGATTTGGTCATATATTTAGTCATTTATTTGGTCATTTATTTGGTCGTTTGGTAGTTTATTTG
Organism: Thuja plicata; assembly: GCA_018584345.1. NCBI lineage: Eukaryota > Viridiplantae > Streptophyta > Pinopsida > Cupressales > Cupressaceae > Thuja > Thuja plicata. The sequence continues at coordinate 3,598,600 of MU224363.1, forward strand.
GTCATTTGGTAGTTTATTTGGTCATTTATTTGGTCATTTGGTAGTTTATTTGGTCATTTGTTTGGTCATTTGGTAATTTATTTGGTCATTGATTTAGTCATTTATTTTGTCATTTTTGTAGTTGTTTATTTGGTCATTTATTTGGTCATTTATTTGGTCATATATTTAGTCATATATTTAGTCATTAATTTAGTCATATTAGGACATGATAGAATCGAACCATCATCCTCCTACTTGTAAAGTAGGTGCTCTTCCATTGAGCTAGTGCCCTTTAAAGAATAATCATACCATGTATACTAGTACTTTCCACTAAATATGATTTTAAGTTTTTTCATCTATAGTTCAAAGGTAGCAAAGCTTAAGGGGAGGATGACTAGTGATACTTAAACTCAATGATGAAGTTATTCAATGTGCAATATAAGAATGAAGTGAATGACACCATTGGAAAATACATTACATGTGCCTTGTTCCCCTTATTATAATGACAAGCATATATATTTAGGGGAAACCAGCCACATTAAATAGAGATAAAGTATATATCAACGATCATACCTTCTACATTTTTAGTCTTAATTAACTCATCAAAAGCTTCACTGCTTTAGAAGTCCACAGTACTAATCATACCTTCTACATTCTTGCAGCTACAACCATATAAGAAATCTTCCATCAAGGTAAGTCGAGCAGAAAACCTAAAGCCCTGATTCTATAGACCAGGGCAGGGTACAATAATTCTACAAATTATTCTCATATCCAACCTTATCCATATTAGTCTTGAAAAATAGTTGTATAATAATTGTCATATCCAATTGTATCCATATTAGAGGATCATGAAAAATAGTTGTAACATGCGCACATGCCCGCATGCACAGCTGTACACAAGGAACATACACTAGGAAGATACACATGCACATGTACATACCCATGCCCAAGGAAAACAATTACAGTGCCTACATACCCAAACCTTGAACCTATACCAGTCCCTACCAATTCTGCCAGCTTAGATTTTACTACACAGCAGGGCAATGGTCACCCCTGAAAAGGCAACCACTCTTCAGAAAGAACATGCACAGGTAGCTTGGACTGATATGTTCTTGATTGACACAAAACAACTAAGTTCTGAGGGTGAATAAAAAGAAAATAACATTGGTGAGTAGCTGTAATGGCACTGAAGTAGCTGAATTGTTTTTTTTTTTTTGGTTCCCTATTTCTCAGCTAGTCAAATTAGGCAAGCCTAATGTTTATAGATTTTTATGGTCATTGACTAATTAGTGGCCTTAATGTCTTCCTGGTAGTGTCTCCTGGTTAGTTTTTACTTTTAATGCTTGTGTACTGTAAACTTCTCAATGATTTGTTCAATACATAATTGTGTATGAGTTTCTGTCAAACCACCCTAATAAAACCCCACTATTCTATCTAAATAAAAAGGTGTGCATCTCCAAGTTGCAGTAAAAAAAGATGCAGAAATGATATTTGCCTCCTACATATAAAGAGGAAGATGGTCTCATTCCCAATTAAAACTAAGAAATTATATAACTCATTAGTTATCACCCAGCAGGTTTTGTATCTAGGTTTTAAAACATGACACTCATATACTAAAACAATCCCTGGCAGTGTTTATAAAAGTACAGACACAAAGAAAGTGACACTTATCCCCAAAGTAGAGATGGCAATGCCACGTACCTCAACGTCATCAGCAACAGTAGTTGTCATATCAAGTGTGATTTCTTCAAATGTGTCATCCAGAAAAATAGATGATTGTTAATGTTAGCTTTTTGTCAGTCAATAGAGCTTCTATCTCTTCACGTGCAGGTATATTTCATCTTGGCCCAGCCTTGACAAACCACTTCAAAGCATTCCATGTATTCATATCCAACACATGGACTTCGGGATCAGTACTAGGAGCAGTGGCAACATCGTGGACATATTCAGACATGTATGCTGCAATATCTTTTCCAGGGGGCATTGCAGAAGCACATAAGTGCATAAGTTCCCATGCCTTTAACAAATAAATCCTGCAATAAAATTACAAACAAAAATAAGTTTACTTGAATAGCTTTACAAAACATTAAATCACA
>MU224363.1:3613480-3631289 GCA_018584345.1 Thuja plicata
CATGCAAACAAAATTTGATTTGATTTGACCATCTAATATTATGCATGAGTCAAATTTGTTCTAGGTGTGAGATGAGAACCCACTTCAAAACAATAAACCATGACTGAAAATTTATTTGATGGTAACTTTATTTCTTTGTGATTCTATCTATATATATATACACACTTTAAAGAAAAAAAAAGGTAACAGGTTTAAGGGTTAAATATTGCACTCGTGCAACTAAAATCTAATTTGATTTGAAGATCTAATATTAGATGCAAGTCAAAATTATTTTTAGACATGAGATAAGAAACCAATTTGAAATAGTAATCCATGACTGAAAATTTGTTTGATGAAAACATGCTCCCACAATAAAATTAATGAAATTGTGGAACCAAAAAGGAAAAACCCCTCAAACTATTTATTTAGTCATTTTACCTGATGACCAAATTGGTCATTTATTTAGTCATTTTAGTTGTGATTTTACCCAATGACCAAACTGGTCATTTATTTAGTCATCTATTTTTCAAATATGATCAGTTTTGGTCATTTATTTAGTCATTTTAGTTGTGATTTTACCCGATGACCAAAATGGTCATTTATTTAGTCATCTATTTTCCAAATATGATCAGTTTTGGTCATGTGACTAAAACTTTTAGTCACTTAGTCATTTATTTGCCAAATTCTACTAGTGGGACTATCCACCAGATAGAGAGATACAGACCATCCAGGGTCATGCGACTATTCTGATTATAGCAGGGGGTGGTGGCAGAGGATGCCCTACATCCTCATGTCACCAGGGAGGTAGGTACATGGGGCATGTATACTAATGCACTTACTGTGAGGGCATCTTGGAGGGATATGGCATGGATAGATTTTGTGATGTGACATGATGTTATTGATGTAGGGATGACTCTTGAGTACGCAACATGGTGGGTCGCACATGTACCCTTACAGCTTACATAACCTAGCTTAGGTGCCTGCTCACGAGTAGCCAATGGGAGATATGGATGTTGATGAAAGGATAATAGTAGGAGATTCCCTTGAGACTTCAGCAATGGGATAGAGGAGGAGGCCATAACAGAGACAGGTTAGACCTCTAATAAAGGCACAGGTGGGGGTTGGACCAGATCAGGGGCCACAGGGGCCGCCAGGTGATGGAAAAGATCAGGAGCGACTGGGGCCACCACAGGGACAGGGATAGGCACCACAAGTGCTACCATAGATACATGTACCTCAAGTGCCAACACAAGGGCCACCAGTAAGGTTCATAGCATAGGATACACATGATGTTGTCATCACAGAGTGAGATAGCTTATAGACCGAGTGCGTGAGACTGCAGGGATTATTAGGCATGGCAGAGTTATCTGAGACCAACCTATAGACGGAGATGAACCAGATACAGGGGCTATTAGCTGTAGAGACAACATAGGTGGACAAGGCTGAGGGTGCTTTTAACACCTTATAGGTCAGGGTTGACTCAGTGCAAGACTATAATGATTTAAATGATTTAACAATGCAAGACTAAAATGAATCTAAATGATTTAACCATGCAAGACTAAAATGAATCTAAGATGAATTAATTATGCAAATTGTAGATGATTTAGCAATGAATCTAAATGATTTAACAATGCAAGATGATAAAATGAATCTAAATGTTTTAACAATGCAAGATGATAAAATGAATCTAAATGTTTTAACAATGCAAGATGATAAAATGAATCCAAATGTTTTAACAATGCAAGATGTAAAATGGATCTAAATGATTTAACAATGCAAGATGATAAAAATGAATCTAAAATGGATGAATTATGCAAGACCCTAAAATGATTTTGACTATACAATTAAATGAAGAACTTAATGCAATCTAGTAATGAACCTAATGCTACAACTCAATGCAATGGATGCGATGAATGTACTAGATAAGATGGGACCCATATGTTTGTTGTGTGTCGTGATCAAATGATGAACCAACCAGGAGGACTACGAAGGAATAGGCGGGGAAAGTTAGCGTGATGATGACTTAGGATGTTAGTGTGATGATGAAAGGACCGGACACACCACAAATATACAAGGACCAAACTGAACGATTAGTTACAAGCAAATAATTACAAGCAATTATGTGCACATGTTGTTGTCAAGATTTTGATTGGATCTTTCTTTTTGATGTGTGCGATAATTTAGTATGCTGATTGATTAGTTCAAGAGGAAAAATACATCCTACAAGAACCCAGAGATAATGATGATCTAGAATTAATTCAACGAGAGGAAGGATACATCCTTAATGGACCCATTTCCAGAAAGATAGGATTCATAAATCCGATTGGTCAAAGGTGCACTACGATCAAACTGCGGAACCAAGATGTCATCAAAAGGAACTTGCTAAAACCTAAGATTTTAAAGAGCATAATTAGATCATGTTCATCAAGGATACCAACCGAGGACATGAGATATATATATAAGCAACACTAAGTGGAAGACTAGATAGAATATGTACATGACTGAAGCTCAGGGACTGGGATAGTACAACATATGGACAGTAATATACAAGATTATGTGTACAAAATCTCAGGACACGAGATAGGAGGATCATTTTATACTAGTGCGTGTGATATGTGAACACCTAGGGAAATAGGGGAAATGCTGAGGTTTGTGGAGATGTGATGCTGGCGATGGAGGGAAACAAGATTTTTATAGATAATGGAACAGTCTACTATGTGTGATGCTTGTTTCCAAGTTTTCATCACCCATACTTGTCCAAGGCACCTGATTGCCAAGTTTTAACCATTGCATGAAATTTTTCTCTTTATTCTTCTTTTTTTTATTTCTTTGGATCTTTTTGATGTTTTTGATGTTGTCCAAGGGCCTGTTTGCTAGGTTTTCACTAGGACAACCATTTTTTTAGCTTCATTTTTTTGCTTTTTTGAGATTTTTTTTAGGACTATTTTGTATTGTTTTTGTCCTTTCTTCAGGACTTTTTATAATTTTTATGGATTTTCTCAGATAATTGGAATGAACAACCAGCCATCATGCATAGAAGTGCCTAAGATGAATGATGTTGATAGGATCATTTAATGGTTCTCCTTCAGGAGTGGAGAGTTGATATGCCCCAGAACCGAAGAATGCAGTGAAAACATATGGGCATTGCCAAGTGAATTCAGACTTACCTTTCTTTTCCCGATCAGTACCCACTTTTTGATTTTCCTTTAGCACAAGGTCCCCCACCTAGAACTAGCATGGGTGAACCTTCTTGTTATAGTTCCATTTGAGTCTATTTTGGTAGACAATCAGGTGATCATAGGATTGCTGGTGCTTTTCATCTAGTAGATCAAGCTGTGTAAGTCATGCTACTCGGTAATCCTCATCATCAACCAGGCCTCTCAGTGATACTCAGAGAGATGGTAGTTCGACCTCAATTGGTAAGAATACTTCAGCACCATAGACTAGGGAATATGGGGTAGTGCTAGTAGGAGTATGGTAGGAAGTGAGATATTCCCAGAGGGAAGGATTTATCTGGAGATGCTAGTCATGAACAGTATCACTAACAAATTTTTTAAGGATTTTGAGGAGGGTTTTATTAGTTTCCTCAGCTTGGCTGTTACCTTCAGGGAAATATGGACTAGAGAAATGATGATGGATATGGAGGTGAGCACATAGATCACTGATATGTTGATTTTCAAATGGTGTTTCATGATATGTGAAGATGGTGGAGGGTATGTCGAAGTGGCAGACAATGTGATAGAGGATGAATTTGGATATCTTGACACCTGTAGTGAGAGTGAGTGGAATTGCTTCAACCCACATTGTAAAGTACTTTGTTCCTACGATTATGTACTTGTGGTCTTCAGAAGAGAGGGGATTAATCTTACCAACAAGGTCAAATCCCCAACAGGTGAAGGGACAAGGAGGCGCAATAGGTCTGAGGTCCTGGGTAGGAGCGTGAATCAGATTAGCATGTTGTTTGCAAGGTAGACACTTCTAGATGAACTCATAAGCATCATGTTCCATTGTGGGCCAATAGTACCCTGTACATAAAAGTTTCTTGGCTAGGACCATGCCACTTGTGTGGGCACTGTAGATTCCATCATGTACCTCTTGTAAAGCCTGGGTGGCTTCGTTCTCATGTAGACACCTAGAGAGCACATTGTGATAGCCTCAACGATAAAGGGTGTTGGATATGAGGGTGTAATGGGAAGCTCTGCGGATAAAGTTTTTGTGTTGGGTTGCAGTGAGATGAGGGGATATGATACCATTTTGTAGGCAAGTCTGGATATCATGGTACCATGGGGACTGGGGACCTACGAGGACACATACGTAATTAAATTCATCATTCTCATAAGTGGGAGCATGAAGTTTCTCAACTAAGAATCTGTATTGCGTAGACTCTTGAGGAATCTCTAGGAGGGAGCCAATTGTGGCCATTGCATTGACAACCTTGTTCTGCAAGTGTGGTACTTGTGTTATTTGCAAGTGGAGGAAATTTTCTTTCATCTTGTCAACCATCTGCTTATATGGCATCAATTTTTCATCTTTGTTTTGATACTCATCTAGAACCTGTTTGATGATGAGTTGGGAATCACCAAAGATATGTAGAGCCATGATGTTCCATTCTATAGCCATGCGGAGTCCTACAATTAGCACCTCATATTTTGCAATGTTGTTTGTGAAGGGAAATCCCAATTTCAATGACATAGGGATGTAGTCACCTTGAGGTGTGACAAAAGGTATTCCCGCCCCTACGCCATGAGCTTTGTACAACCCATCAAAGTAGAGTTTCCAAGTAGGTTGTTCTTCTATCATGTACAAATGCTCATCTCAAAATTCTTTGACCAAAGGATATGCATCTACCAATGGTGCTTCTGCTAGCTGATCAGTGATGACTTTCCCTTTAATGACATTTCTATCTACATATTGAATGTCAAACTCACTCAGTAACATAACCTATTTTTCCATTAGTCCTATGAGCATAGTCTGAGAGAGTAGGTACTTGAGAGGATCCACTTTTGAAATGAGCTTGGTTGTATGACTAAGCGTATAGTTGCAAAGTTTTTGAATGGCGAAGACCACTGCCAAACATGCTTTTTCCATAGGTGAATAGTTAAGCTCATAACCCACTAAGGTCTGACTAATGTAATAAATAGCTCTTTCTTTGCCTTCATCATTCAACTCAAAAAGGAGTGACCCTAGCGCTATTTTAGTAGCAAAAATATATAGGATGAGTGGTTGGCTGGGTACATGTGGTACCAAGATGGGTGGATTAGCCAAATATTCTTTGATCTTGAAAAAACTCTTCTGACACTGAGGATCCCACTTGAATGTGTTATCTTTTCACAGGAGATGAGTGAATGGTTGGTAATTTTCTGCTAGATGAGAGATAAAGCGATGCATAGATTGTAGCTTTCCTTAGAGGGTACATAATTGTCAGAGTATCTTTGCTGGATGCATCTCTATGATAGCTTGTACCTTCTTTAGATCTATTTCGAAGCCTCATCTAGTTATAATGAACCCAAGGATTTTTCCCGATGTGACCCTGAAGACACACTTCTTAGGGTTGAGCATTAAGAAGTAGTGTCCAATTCTATCAAAGATGCATTCCAAAACATTGAGGTGATCTTCCCTTTTAACTAATTTCACCAAGATATCATCTACATAGTCTTCAAGGATCTTGTGAATCATGTCATGAAAAATGATAGTCATGGCCCTTTGATAGGTTGCCCTAGCATTTTTCAAGTGAAAATGCATCATGTTATAGAAGAAGGTGCCTCAAGGGGTTGTGAATGTTTTATTATGCTGATATTCTTCTGCAATATGGATCTGATTATATCTGGAAAAGCCATCCATGAGTGACAACATCTCATGTCCTGCTATGAGATCCACGATCATGTCTATGTTTGGCAATGGGAAATCATCTTTGGGACATGCCTTGTTGTGATCTCATAAATTTGTACATATCCTGATTGATTTGTTAGGCTTAGACACTAGAACCATGTTAGAAATCTAGTTAGAGTAGTCAATGGGGTGGATGATCTTGGCTTGGTGTAAATTTTCTAGCTTTGCTTTGACAAGTAGTGCCACTTTAGGGTGCATCTTTCTAAGCTTTTGTTTGACAGGTTTGATGTTTGGGTCCACTGGAAGATGGTGAACCACCAAGTTGGGGTCTAATCCTGGCTTGTGTGAGTAAGACCATGCAAAAAAATTTATGGATTCCTTCAATAAAGTGAGAAGATCTCTTTCTTTTTCTTCAGTCAGGGATGCTGCTATGTATGTGATGGCGAGATTCTCTTTGGTACTCAAGTTGACAGGTTTTTCTTCTTTGATGAGAATCAATGACTGTTTAGGCCTATAATCATGGATCAGAGGAAGAGGAGAATCTTCATCCTCTATCACCTTAAAGAGGTTTTTTCCAAGGGATATGCCCTTTGTTTTTACTTTTCTATGATCAGATAGCGTCCTAGAGGGGTTTCGCTAGGGGATCGATTTTTCTCTTTTTTATTTTTGTTTTATTCTTCATTTTTGTGACTGAAGTTCTCCTCTTCCCCAAAGTATTCCTTTGGGTCTAGTTTGTAGACATATGCTGAGTCTTGCCCCCAGTCATTGCTTTTCTCAATTGCTCCCATAGAGTTTAGGAGCGCATCCTCACTTTGGAACTCGTCAACGTGCATGATACTTAGTTGGCCCTAGTCTATGAGTGTAGGATGGCAGAGGGGAAGTTCAATGAAGAGAATGGAAAGTTGGCATAGGACAAAATTTCCCAGGAAGGTTTCATCTTCAAAGACATTGTCATAGGCTCTCACAACTTTCTCTTTCGGGACATCTTTGATGTCAACAATTTCACCCAGGGATGAACAAGAGGCAAGGATGTTTTCATTGGTTCCCTTATTCATGTCAGTGTCCATGCCAAGACCTAGGTGATTCTCTCATTGGGTAGGTACAATAGGATCTTTCATTCCTTTCTTTTCATAACCAAGGCCACCTCCTTCATAGTTCCATTTTTCTGTCACCAGCTTGTGAATCACAGGGTACTTACCTTTGAAGTAATTAAGGAAACTTGTGTCCTTGGGTAGTGGATCCTTATAGAGCCATTGGTTGATGTTTGCTGTCATTTCTTGGCCAGTCAAAGTACCCTTTGATATAAAATTGGTAGGACCAAATTGTATTGCCTTAGTTGTCATTGGTTTTGTCTTGCTTAGATTAGGTTGGCGGCCTTGAGTGTGTGGATCAATTGGCAGTGCCCGAACTATGAAGGAATCATATAAAATGTACTCACCACAACCTTTATTGTTGATCTTGACCATGGAAAGGGTGGAGGAAAGGATTGTTTCTAGGTCTAAATGGGTTTGAGATGAACTGGAAATAAAGGTTCCAATGTCAATCTTGGGACAGTGATTGGAATGTGGAAAGGATATTTCCAATGCATTGTAGTATGTGAAGGGTTTGGGATCTGCACGGATGGTGATCTCAGTGTTGTTATATGGGAATTTGATGCACTGATGGTAGGTGGAGGGGACGGCTTGCATAGAATGAATCCATGGGCTTCCAAGGAGGATGTTGAAGGGAAGGTCAAGATCAACAACATGACATAATGCATCTTGGATAACCGAGCCCACTTGAATGGGTAATGAAATGGTGCCTTCAGAAGTCCATTCTAGATTGTCATATGCTTTGATTATGATGACATCATTTGTTATATCAGCTTCAATGCAACCCAATTATTTTTTGAATTTTAGAGTACACAGATTTAGGGCTGAATCATTATCTATCATAACCTGCTTGATGGAAACATATTTAACCATGACAACAATATGGAGTGGGAGATTATGATCAGGTTCTTTTGAGCGTATGTCTATTGGTTTAAAGGAGACCCCAGAAGATGTAGACAAGTGTCTGACAAGGTTCTAGAATTCAGTGAGGTTGATGTCACTGGGAACACGGGAGTCCTGTAGGGATTTATTGAGGATCTCTTGATAGGTGGGTGAGGTACGGAGGAGATCCAAGATGGAAATTTAGGCTGGAGTATTCCCTAGGTGTTCAGAAATGTTGTATTGGGTACCAGTAGATGGAGTGGGACCGACACCTGCAACTATTATTCTTCCTCTACGAGTGGTGACTGCGCATTAGTTATCGACACCCTTGACATGGATGACATTGACAGAGGACTGGACTTTGGATATGCAGCCAATAAGATTACCACAGTTGATATATGCATTGGTATAATCTTTTATATCAGCATTTTCTCCTTTCTTACCCTTCCCCTAGTTAGAGGACTAAGTAGGATTTCTTGGGCCTGTACTTGAAGTGTGTTTAGGGAATGCATTTTGATAGATTTTAAAGCCTGCGTTTGGCAATGGTTGAGCAGGCGAGTCCACTTGGATCTCTTTGCAGTCAATGAGATCCTAGATGTAATATATTAACTTCATGCATTTGAGGGTGGTATGTCCCTTAACACAGTGATACTCATAGTACTTGTTGTCTTTATACCAGGCAGGCTTAGGTGTTGAGTCATCAAATGGCTGCATTTTTGGATACATGACTTGGTTAGCTTGGACCATCTTGTAAAATATGACATCTATGGGTTCACCCAAAGGGGTAAACATGCATTGTGGTGCATTCAAAGCATGAGGCCATTGTTGTCCATGTGGGACTAATATAGCATTTGTCTGATTCATAGGACCTTGGTAGTTGTGTTGATATAATGTCCCTGGAGGGGGATAGATAGTCACACCTTGAGGGCGTGTGTTTTTCTAGTACATTGGTTGGTGATACATGGGAGTGGGATGTTGATACATGGGAGGAGGTTGAGGGTATACTGGTAGTGCTTGCTAATAAGTTTGGGTAGGTGCATGGGGACCAGCTATCACAACCTAAACGTGCTTGGTGTTAGTGGTTCCATCAGTCACTACATTCTTTTTTTTGTTCCAATATCATGATCAATCATTATTATGTTTGTCAGGTTGGGCTTCTTTGTAGTGTTTGATAGCACTATCTTCTATGAGACCTCGTTCAAGATCCATACCTTTGATCCCGGTGTCTTGATAAGTTTGTATGCAATTCATGTGCATGTGATAGGCGAGCTTAGGATGAAGGTTGTTAATGAAGATTTTGATAAGATGTTTCTTAGGGAGTTGGTAGGAAAACCTTGTAGTAAGCCCTTGCCAGCGCTAAAGATAATCATCCAGGCTCTCTCCTCCCTTTTGTTTGGAATTGCATAGGTCAAGGAGTGAGAGTTTGTTTTCAACGTTATGTGCGTATTGGGCCACAAAATTTTCAGATAGTTCAACGAAAGTAGAGACTGTGTCATAGGGGATTTTGTAGAACCACTTGAGAGTAGTTCCTCCCAAGCTCTTGGGAAATAGTCTCATGAGTAAATTATTACTATAGTCCACTTCTTGACACACCATGTAGAATTATTTCACGTGGCTCACAGGATCTCTCTTCCCCTAATATTTATCAAATTTGGGTGTCTCAAAATGCTTAGGGAAGGGTATGGCAGTGATAGATCGATCAAACAAATAAGGACACACCTCTTCAAACTTGAATGTTTTAGCCTTTATCCCTGCTTTTAGCTCCTTGAGAGGATTCTTCATTTCCACCCATTCATGGTGGATTTGTGGGGGAGGATTATTAACCGTGTTTGCATGGGCTCCTTGAACCTGATATGTGTCAAATGATGAATATGGAGGATTCTATGGGGGATATTGCGGTGTTTGATATGATGGTTTCTGGTCAATGTATATAGGTTGTTGTGGTGGAAGTTGTGATTGAGGGGAATATTGCAGTGGAGGAGGTGTCGACGCTTGATAAGGTTGCTGCAACTGCTCAAAGTGTGCTTGTATTTGATGATTCATTGGATAAGTGGGATGAGCCTATTGTGCACCTGTATGGTGTGGAGGATAAGAGTTTTGTGACCGAATTCCCCCAATGGGAACACTGAATTGATATGGAGGTGGAATGGTTTGTGATGCAGCGGAAGATGGCATGGCTAGGTAGTTCACAAAAAGAGTTTGTTGTTGTTGCAGGGTTGGATGGAAGAATTAGCAAAATATTATAGTGGTTGTGACATGAAGGGATTTTCCCCCTACATTTGTAGTTGCAGTTGCTGTGTAACTTGGAGGGTGGATTGTGCAGCTATGGAGGGGTTGATTTGTTGTTGTTGTTGTGATTGAGATGTGAATGGGTTGGTAATTTGCTGCTGTGGTTGTTTTTGTTGGGATGGCTGTTGGATAGGTTGATATTTCAGAATAGGTTGTTGTTGTTGGATAGGTTGCTACTGATGTTGGATAGGTTGTTGTTGTATTGGTTTCTTTTGTTGCTGGATTGGTATTTGGGGAATGATGAAGGGATTGGTAGATGGTTCTTATATGGGAGGATTTGGATTGGTTTGCATTTGCAAAAAAACTACTAGCAAACATTGTGGTTGTGCTGTTAGTGGAGTGGGGAAGGTGGTCCCTTGTGGAAATAATGGTTGGTTATAGGCATTGGTAGGTGGCTTTCCTATGGTGAAGAAATTCAGAATAGGCATAGAAACTTGGGTGCTTTGATGCTTTGAACTGGTTGTTGCACTTTGAATGGGCTGAGTAGGGATGGGTGGAATGGTGGTTTGCTATATGCTAACTCGTGGTAGTGGAAATTGTGCCAAAAATGTTGGGAATGTTTTTAAAAGTGGAGCAGTTGTGAATTAACGAGGTTCTTTCATAGTGATGGGTTGTATTTCCTGTGCTACTGATGTTGGATCAAGAGGCGGGGCTCCTGAGGTAGATGAAGGTGTTGTGTGCATGATGGAGGGTGGGATGGAAGGTTGGACTACTTGTGTGATAAGAGTTCCCACCTGTAGGGCTCATTGGAGTGGATCAAAAACTTCATTTCTAGTGGGACAAGGACATTCCCCTAGAAGTTCCATAGGTTGTGTGACAAGTGTGGGTATAATCCAAGGCATGAGTTGAAGTCCTTATTGCTGAATGTCCAAAAGTACCTGATTGTTGTTAAGTCTTCTCATGGCATTCACCGTGTGGATATGTCTTGGATGATTGATAAATGTTTCTATGGTACTTTTTGCCCCACTTTTCATCCTATACCCATGTTGTCAAAGTGGAGGATTTAGAAGTCATAGTATAGTCATGTCATGTTGGTCTGGTCAGTCTGATGTCTAGGTCTAAGTCTTCCCTAGGACAGGAAGTCTTTGCTGGGTTCCCCTTCCTTTGCCATCTTGTTTTAGCCAGGTGGGTTGTAATCAGAGTTTCATTGCTTTGGGTAGGTTGTAGATCCTAACTCGGAAAAGATTTGTGCTCCAATCGATGTTCTTTCTCAGGCAGAGATCAAAGACTGGTATGGTTCGATTCTACAGGTCTCAACGGTCCTAATGCAACAAACGACGAGCAATTTAGTTAAGAAATGAGCGAGAATGAGCTCGGTGGGATTTCATAAATCATCTTCTCCATGGCAGAATTCTACCTAAGAAGGTAATTTTCCACAAAGGTAGAAAAGAAGAACTTTGCACTGTGCGGGTTTTGCACCTCTCAGGTGATTTTCCGTAAGCTTAGTTATAATAAGGTGGGCCCAATTTATTAAAAAGGAATATTATGTTATTGTTTTAAGAGGTCAAATAAAGCATGTGATTTAAGTTAAGTAGCCCACGCACTTAAAAATGATGTGCGGAAAGATAGGTAGTGGCTTCTCCATTATGCGGAAATCGCACCTACTAGGTGTGATTCCGGCAAAGAAAGAGTTTTCACATATTGCGGGTTTCGCACCTCCCTCATACATTTCCGCCAAGGAGAAGCACTTTTTGAGTTTTTCACAAAGAAAGTAGAAAATGACCTCTCATGTTCAATTTCCGCCAAGGAGAAGCTTCAGCCTCATTTTCCGCGAAGAGAAGCCAAGTTGCAAATTTCCGCCAGGAGAATCCCTTTTCCAATTTTCCAAAAAGGAGAAGCCCTTTTCCAATTTTCCGCAAGAAAAGAAATGCACCCCATTTCCGATTTTCTGCAAGAACACGGAGAACGGAAAAGTAAGCAGAAAGAGCTACAGAACTGCAAAGCTGAGTGGGCACATACACGTGGCCATGGAAGAGCTACCAAAGCTTATCGGACAAAGATGGAAAAAGGAAAGGAGGGCAACTGATTTAACTTCCCCTTTTCTTTTTTGTTTCTTTTCCCTTGTAATGAGTTAGTTCCAGAGGTGGTTTCTTGCCATCTGTCATTTAGAGGGAGATGAATCGATTAAAATTCCTTTGTAACGGTCATCCCCTGGCTCTATATGTATGAAGTTGAAAGATTAATGAAAGGTCGGCAAATTTTTGGTGTGAAATACTTGATGTTGCAGAGACAATTGAAGGTTTTTGATGTCAATTATTTTCTGTTCCAGTTAATTAGATGGTTCTTTCTCTTAGTCTAAGTTACATTAAGAAAGAAAGGATGTTTCATTCTTTTGTTGCGAGGATGTGAATAAACCTCAGTAGGATGTGCTGTGGGATATAGATAGAGGTTTCTAATGATATGTTTCTTTTTCTTAATCTAAATTGTAGTAGGAAGGAAAAGATGTTTCGTTCCTTTGTTTTGAGGATGTGAATGAACCTCAGTAGGATGTGCTGTGGGATATTCAGAGAAGGATTCATTAGAAGTTTTCATCATTTCATTTATCTCTCTGCTAGTAGTTGTTGTAGATTAGTTAGTGCTGAGTGTATGAATTCATAGGATGTGTGAATTCTACAGCTTGGTTTATAGATTAGAAAGCTCTCCTTGCCTGGATTGAGTTTTGTTTAGGCTTAATTTGGTTTGCCTCTTCTGCTCTTTGGTTAAGAGCATACTCTGTGTTAGTTTTAGGATCAAGACATAATTCATTATATATCATTCCAAAAGGGAGCTGTACCTACCAATTTAGAGAAAAGCCAGTAATCAGAGAACGACTTTTGAACTGTTGTAATCAGATATTGTTCATAATTTGGGCACTAAGAGTCATATTCCTAAGAAGTAAGAAAGGACAAATCTGTTTACCAACAGATTTTTGGCGACTCCGCTGGGGACTTGAATAGTTGCTAGATCAGTAGATGGTATCATGAGGAAAAATGGTACTCCCTCGTGAGAATATCTTTCTAGTGCTCCAACCAAACCTTGGTTTTCAAGACGATCAAGAAGAAATAAGCTCGTCTCTCAATACATTTGTTTGGAGGTATAGGAGGAACGTTGAGCATTACAGAAATGCGAGCTAGGTATTAGAGGAAGAAGAAAGAAGGGCAGAAGCTTTAGAAAGAGCTATTCAAAAGAGGAATATCTAGAGAGTAGAAAGACAAGCATGAAGAGAAGCCTAGCAGTAAACTTCTATCAGCACCCTGGAACGCGGAAAGTTCCTCAGGAGTACCAGAGAGCAGGGTGGGCGAGATCCTACGTTTGACAAGCTAGAAGAGCTTGGTTTTCCCATCCTAGAGGTTCCTAAAAGAAGAGGAGAAAAGAAGAGTCGGAGTAGACCAACTTCCCATATTAGGAATCAAATTACTTCACAAAGCACTTGCCAGGTATTGACTCTTAACGGTATCAATACTCCCTCAGTTGTTAATTTTCCACCACATAGTGCAAGGGCTGTCATGGCTGCTCCATGGGCTGCAGCAGTTGGACCTTTAGCGTTAGAATATTATCATCCACTTCCTGCGGGGTCGAGAAAGAGTTTCCCTAAGTTTTCCGGTGATGGAAAGGTCACTCTGGATGAACATATTAAAGCATTCTTTACAACCACTAACATCTTGGGGGTGGCACATGAGGACGTTGCTGTATGATTATTCATTGAGACTCTAATAGAGAGTGTCGCAGATTGGTTCTACCATCTGGATGATGGCTCTATCAGTAGCTGGAACATGATGAGAACTGCGTTTGAAGCCCGATTTAAGACTGCAGAAGATGAGCATGCTCTTTTAACACAACTAGCATCCATCAAGAAGCAACCTCACATGAGTATGAGGGATTTTGTAGCCAGTTTTAGCAAAATTACTAGTAGAATCCCTACTGCTGCTAAGCCTACTGCCGGTAATCTCAAAATGTTCTTCATAAGCGCGATGCCTCCTGATGTAAATTATGACTTAAGATGGGCACGCCCTGCTGATTTAGCAGATGCACAAAGAAGAGCCATTGAGTGCGAGGATGAATTAATCTCTATGGGAAAGTGGAAAGGGAGATTCAAACCAAGGAAAGCTCCAGCAATACTACGTCATTTGATGAGATGATTCAGAAGTTGTCAAATGAGTTGGTCGCGATGAAGAAGCAATTACCGGGTTTCAACAACTCCTATCAGCAAAAAATTTCAGAATGTGCCGGGAAGAGGTGCAGACAATAAGTTCCTGTAGCTTACAGGCACCCAGCCAACATTGCAGATTGAGGCAGCACCCAAGAAAGGGAACATGTGCATGTTTCATTTGACTACAGATCATGACAGTGAGAACTGCCCAGAGACCGTCCATATGATGCAGTTTTTAGCCACCAATGAGCTGACTGTAGCAGCTCCTTGTGTAGATTTGGATACATACTCCAATGGCGACTCCAAAAATTTATTTGTGGAGTATAAATTTGACTCTAAAATCAAAGGTGAATGCTATGCTACCATTAATGGGACTTTGTATCAAGTACTCACCCAGGGACAGAAGTTGAAGAACTAGTCTTCGAGCCAACCTCTCAAAGGTGACTCAGTTCCTTCCATGAGCAATGCCCATGCTGATCAGGGAGCCTCAAATCCTCAAATGGGTAAGGATAAAGCACCTTTTGATTTTATCCAGTTTTGTGAAGAAGCAAAGATTCAAATTTCCCCTATAGATTATTTAGCTTCACATCCTTCTGAATTGAAAAGACTAGTGGAGAGATGTAAGGGGGATGTCTCAAACTTGAACCACAATGTGACTACAGAAGAGGAGGGTGAAACATTGATGGCTAATTTGTTTCATCAAGATGAATGTACTATGTTAGCAACTTCTCCTAGTCAAAAACCCAACCCCTTCTATGTTTCATTGTATATTAACGGTTGTAAACTGAGTAACTGCATAATAGACTCTAGAGCGTTGGACAATGTCATGCCCCATTCAGTGGCCAAAGCCTTAGGTCTTAATCTCATAGAGGTTCATGGGAGATGTTATTCAATGGATGCTAAATAGGTCCCCTCGCTAGGACAAATTTAAGATGCCCAGGTTGCTTTGGCCTCTCACCCCAAAAAGAAGCTCTTATTGACTATCCTAGTGGCAGACATCCCGGTAAGCTAAGATCTCCTCCTAAGTAGAATTTTCTGTAGAGACTTAGGAGGGGAGATAAAGTTAGACTGGTCTCAGGCTATGATACCAATTGGGAACAAGAAAGTTAAGTTGGAGCCTGAAGAAAAAGCTAAATTCATCATCCTGAAATCTGATGATCCCAAAGCCTAGATACTCTACCAAGAGTTGGAGTTTGGAAATTACATGTTGTTCACTGAAGAATCCCTGAGTGAAGAAAAAAGTGAAAGTCCAGATGAAAGAGCTTCATGTGAAGAGAGAAACCTTACCGGTGTATGGAACCTGGAATTTGATGGAAGTTGTTCTTCATCAGGATCCGGTGTGGGCGTCGTGTTAATCCCTCCTTAGGGTGAACCTGAGCCTATGGCCTTTAAATTGGAATTCAGAAATACCAACAACACCACCGAACATGAGGCTCTATTACTTGGAATTGTAGTTGCAAAAGGTAAAGGAGTAAAATTGCTGAAGGCTAGAGGCGACGCAGAGCTCATTGTGTAACAAGTTAGAAAACAATACTCTGTCAAGAATCATAGATTGAAGAATTACAGAAATAGGGTCTGGGATGAAATAGAAAGTCTGGATGCCTTCTCCATTGAAGCGGTACTGAGAGAGTTGAACAGCAAGGCTGACTCCCTGGCAGTTTTGGCTACTCTATTTTTGCCTCATCCAGAGTTTAAAGACAAGAAGTATCAGATCGAGATTGTTTACAGAACTTGTGTTCCAAAAAATATGGATTCTTGGAAGGTTTTTGAAGATGACAAGAGCCTGCAGTTGTTCTTAGAAAGCGAAAAAACTACTTCTCAACACCATGTGAATGAAGGAGATAAAGAGGATTCCAGTCATGAATCACCAGAAAAGAAAAGTGAAGCGATTCAGCTACAAGGTAATATTATCCCGCGTTATTTTGTGTCTTTGGAAAAGCTGTTTAATAGACATGATGCTTATATAAAGCAGAAGAGAACAAAAAAAGAAACCACTACTGGTGAATATGAAGGAGTGAACATCGGTGATCCAGACGACCCCAAGATGATCAACATTGGCAAATGTTGTTCATCTAAAGAGAAGGAAGCCGCCAAGCAACTCTTCCTAGAGTACAAGGATCTTTTCGCCTAGAGTTACGAAGACTTGAAAAGTTATAGAGGCAAAAAAGTGAAACATCAAATTCCTCTAAAGCCAGACGCCATCCCTTTTCGCCAAAAACAGAGGAATTACAACCCCAAGATAGTAGATGCCATTTTCTGAGAAGTAGACAAAATGCTGAAGGCTCAAATTATCTACCCAATCCATCACTCTACTTGGGTAGCTAATATAGTGCCTGTTCAAAAAAAGAACGGAGAAATCAGAATTTGCATGGATTTTTAGAATTTGAATCAGGCGTCTCTTAAAGATAATTTTGCCCTTCCCAATATGGATTATTTACTGCAGACGGTGGCTGGGTCTGAGATGATGTCCATGCTCGATGGATTCTTGGGCTATAACCAGATTGAAGTGGAGGAGAAAGATCAGCACAAGACGGCGTTCACAACCCCCTGGGGTACGTTCGCATACCGTAGGATGCCTTTCAGTCTGATAAATGTAGGTGCTACTTTTCAAAGATGCATGAGCAAAAAATTTGCTGATCTGAAGGATCGGATCATGGGGATATATCTGGATGATCTCACCGCGTTTTCAAAGAAAATAAAAGACCACATAGAAGACTTGAGGAAGTTCTTGCAGAGATGCCGAGATCATGGAATCTCCCTCAACCCAAAGAAATCTGTGTTCTATGTAACAGAAGGAAAGCTCCTCGGTCACATAGTCTCTCAAGAAGGAATCAGGATTGACCCAGAGTGAGTTGAGGCTATTCAAAGGTTGAGTTTGCCAATGAACAGAACAGGAGTGAAGTCATTTTTTGGGCAAGTCAACTTTCTCAGGAGATTTGTACCAGATTTTGCAGAGATAACCCAATGCATTGTAGATATGATGAAAGGCAATGCAAATTTTAAATGGAGCAAACCAGGGAAACAAGCTTTTTGGAACATCAAGGATGCTATTGCTAATGCTCTGGTGTTGAGTCATCCAAATTATGAGTGGGATTTCATCATCTACTGTTACACTTTCGAGCACACTCTGTCAGCTATACTTATGCAAAGTAATGATGAAGGAGTTCAGGCCCTTTTAGCTTTCATGAGTGTTCCCTTAAAAAATCATGAATTGAAATATTCGCAGATTGAGAAAACATGCTTTTGCGGTGGTTAAAGTATTGAAAAACTTCCAATTCTACATCTTGCATTCACAGTCTGTGGTGTATGTCTCAGATGTAGCAGTGAAAAGTGTGTTGACACAACAAGAAGTGGGTTGCAATGCTCGAGGAACTTGGATAGAAAAGATGCAGGAATACGACATTGAAATTAAGCCCACTAAACTGGTAAGGGGAAATGCTTTATGTAGAGAAATTGCAGAAAACAAGATCGTGGAAGAGACAAAGGAATCCAAAGAAAAGCAGTTGGTCTTGGCCGTGGGACTCCAAGATACATGGTTCAAAGATATTGTTTACTTCCTCACATACGGAGAATGCCCAGACGGCCTGACGGCGAAACAAAGAAGAGAGCT
>MU224363.1:3649384-3665881 GCA_018584345.1 Thuja plicata
GAATGCAACTACATAAGTCTTTGATCTGATGATAAATGCAATCTTCAATTGCTGATAACATATCCTATAAAGCTTCATACATATTAGTAATCATCCTTCCATGATTGAATAATACCTTTATCTGCTCGTCGGTAGCCTCTGTGTGTTCTTGATAACTGATATACTCTGTTTATGATCTTTGCATGATTTTTTCCTTCTACTCCTTAGATGCTCTTCGTGGCTATCAATAATAAAGAATTCATGTTATCAAAATTGAGTATAAACATATATTTATACAAATTTAGGTTCAATTCTTGATTCATGCAGCGCAAGTTAACTCTAGATCCAAGGTTTACAACTTGACCTTGATCTTTAGTTAGATATGATTTAGATTCCTTAGGATGCTTTAAAGCATTTACATAAAGCTTGCATGACCATCAAATTCTTATTTAAAACAAAAAACAAACTCTATAAATAGAATTATACTACTTTAACCATCGTGTAAAACTCAGATCAACAATTTGCGGGTTCTTGATCTGTCTGTCGGTTCTGATGGTCTGTTTTCTTAATCGTCGATGTTCCTTTCTTGAACTGGTCATCGAGTATGCCTTTTCTATTTCTATCAGGTTAGTTCTAAAAACTGTGTCGTCGGTAATGCTTGTGGTTGCTGGTGATGCTTGTGGTCACTGGTGATGCTTGTCACTTTTATACTTAGCATTTTCTCAAAATCTTTGTTCTGTCAGGTATGCTTGCATTTCACTGGTACTACTTGTGGTTCGCCGATAATGCATGTTGTCTGCTAGTAATGCTTTCTATCTATGTTTTTTAGTGAGTATACTAATGGAAAAATAATGTCATCAAAGCACACTACAAAAGATGCGTGTATCAGTAGCCACCAGTCACAACGCACCAAGATATAGTAGATAGAGGTAATGGTGAGTAGGTTTAAACTGACACAAAAAGATAAAATCAATAAAGAAGGCCTCATGACCAAGCAGTCATTTAGCCCAAAGTTCTTGCCATGAACAAGATTGGTGTGATGAAGGATTTGATAATCCAACACTAGAAGGATGCGTCCTGACGGGCAAATATTGGATTTGACGTGATTAAGAGATAATTCACTAGCAAAAGTTGTTAACAAAATGAGGAGCAAGGATAAGTGGTCACAAAATTGATTTCTTGAAAAACATGATCGCAGTCGCAAGAGTCAAAATGTCACTGAAATAAAAAAAATGAGCGATATGGGAAGAAACAAGGGTTTATTGTAATATTTTTTAGAATATTTGACTTTTTAGAATTATTTTTTTGGAAATTTTAAATGTTTTTTAGAATTTTTGATGCATTTAGGTTGTACAATAAGACTAATAATACAAAAATATACAATCGGGAGAAGAAAATGGGAGGGGAAAAGTTTCAGGGAAAATGGGGGCTATAAGAGGGGCTGGGGGGCTTAAAGAAGGTAATTTGTGAATAGTGTTTAGGAAAAATGAGAGTTCAAGAGAGAAAACATGGCTGACGAGAGGATGTTGGGGTAGTTGCGAGAGCATGTGTGCACACATGGGAGACCCACGAAGAAACCATTACCGGTGAGTAATGCATTCAATACCTCACTTTTAGTTTTGTCAAAAATTTTAATGCTTTCTGGGGGGTTAGGGGGCATTTAATGCGGGTAGACTAGGTTTCAAACTGGAGATGCCAGTTCTTGAACCAACATCTGCGAAGACATCGAACTCTGAACCTACGTCTCTGAAGATGTCGGTGCCAAACTAGCATCTTTTAAGATGCCAAACTGAAACCCACATCTTTGAAGATGACAGTTTGGGAGGGAAGATGACAGAGACACCGGTGTAAGAACCGACATTTCCAGCTGAACTGACGTCTGCACCCAAAGGGGCAGACGTAGATTGGAAGGGAAATGGAGGGACCCGGCGGGGCCGGGGATGGGTTGGAAAAGGACCTAGGGACAAGATGTCCTAGTTTTGTAGGGGTTAGGCTAGGAATAGAGGGAATATGGGCTGACATGGTGGATTTTGGATTTTGCGGGAGCAGTTCCCACCTTTGGGATCTCGAGAACACTAGCTACTAACCATGGAGTTGGAGGCCCAGCTAACAGAGGTGGATTGGGGATTGTTAGCAGTGGTTGGGTTGGATTATGTGCCCCATTGGCCTATGCTATGGGTACATAATGGAATGATGACCACTTTGATTGAGCAGTGGCATAGTGATATGAATACATTCCATCTGCCTACTGGAGAGGCCACTATAACTCTCAAAGATGTGTGGCAGATTCTTTAGATATCGATCCAAGGGGTGATACCATAGAACCAATTAGAGGATAGAAATAAATATATGGAGATCAAATTCAAGAGACCTATGAGGAGGATCCCTACATACAGGACCTGGATGCCCTAGCAGCCAACGGTTGATGTGCGACTGAGGCAGGTAGCATTGTTTTTGGCTAGAATGACCGAAGGACGAATGCTGGCAGATTTGGCTATTCATGGTTTTGGTATGGGGTGGTCTCAGGTACTAGTAGGGATGTTAGAGGAGGGTACATCCTGTCTTAGGATAGTTGTACCATGACTTACACATGGTTATGTACCGCAGGGTACGCAACATGGGGACTAGAGTCACTCTGCTATTAGTATGGGCATAGGAGCACAATGCAGTGTTCCAGCCGATGAGAGTGCAAGAGGCTCGGTAGCCAAGAGAGTCATACGCATGTAGGTACACAGTGCAATTAAGATATACCTTCGTTGGTCAGACCGGATACTGGCGATGGTTACTAGACGAGATCCAAGTTTTCTGCTAGACTCCATATAAACTCTATGAGCCATGGGGAGTGATGGACTGGTAGGAAAGATTCTAGGACAACTTTGAGGACCTTTTATACCTCTCTTATGCATAGACTAATTTCTTTCTACTAGGGAGGACTATCCACTAGATAGAGAGATACATGCCATCCAAAATCATGAGGAAGTTTAGACTACAACAAGGGGTGGAGGCAGAGGATGAGTTACATCCTCATGTCACCAGGGAGGTGGGCATGTGGGGGAGATATACTGATGCTCTCACAGTGAGGGAATCTTTGAGGACTATGGTACAGATAAAATTTGTGGCTAGGCCCGATGTCATTGACGTAGGTATGACTACAAAGTATGAAATATGGTGGGTCACACACACCCCCTATGACTTACAAATCTACTATAGGTAGCGACTCATGAGAAACCAATAGGAGATACATAGGTAGATGATAGGAAAACTACAAGAGATGCCCCTCAGACCTTAGCAGCAAGGAAAAGGAGGAGGCCACGACAGAGATGGGTTCAACCTCAGACATAGGCACAAGCAAGGGGAGGACTAGATCAGGGGCCACAGGGGCCACCAGGGGATGCACAGGACCAAGTACCTCATGTACCATCATAGGGATAGGTACAAGAACCTCAGGTGCCGGAATAGGTATAGGTACTACAGGGGCCGCATGGGCCACCAAGAGGATACATTGCACAAGATACACATGATACTGTCATCACAGAGCGAGACAATTTACAAACTAAGTGCACAAGACTGTGGGAGTTGCTAGAGATGGAAGAGGTATCAAAGGCTAGCCTACATACTGAGATGACCCATGTACAGGGGCTACTAGCTATATAGAAATCACAAGCAGACAGGGGAGAGGGTTCACTCGATACCTTATAGGGCAGAGTTAACTCATGGGAGTTCTTTATCATTGACCTGAATTAGGATGCTACAGAGTTACAGACTAAGATAGGAATGCTGAAAGATCAGTTGAGCACCCTTAACAAGAAGATGGATCTAGCCACTAAGTAGATTATTTCATTGACTTTGGAGAGGGATGCAACACAGAGGCAGGCCGAGGCTTATAGGACTGAGTGAGATATCATGAGGCAGTAAGCTAGTGCAGGTGGTATGCGATAGGTAGTGCCAGAGGCTTTTGTTTCCCATAGGGATGCAGCCATGGCAGGTAGAGAGGCAACTCATTATCAGGCGTTATATTTTAACTTAGTCCCTGAGGCCCAGAGATAGGTATTCACTGAGAGATCACGGTCACAGAGTACAGGGTAGGCGTTGCAGTCTTAGGGATATGTGGGGATGCCACCATGTTGACCACCAGGGCAGATAGGTGGATCATCATGGCCACCTGCATGATTCATCAGAGGATTATGTGACACACATTTTTTCATTTTGAGATGTACATGTATATCAGCACCTCAGTGCACAGCTTATATATTTTATTGATGATATACATTGTATTTATGGACATTTATTATATATATATATGATGATCGATGAGGACTCTCTGATTTGATGTGATTCTATGTCTTGATCTATATGATGTTATGATGCATATGCTTATATGATTACTAACATTTGATGCTTACAAGATGTGACACATACGTATGACAAATTGTGTATGCAGGATGGTTTTATGCTTATGTATATATGTATGACTGATGCAGGGTGGATGATGCTTATATGATGTACTGACATGTGTGGGTGTAGGATGTAATGTGATTTTATGATGTATGAAATGTATATGTTGATGTTTAATAAATATGAATATGGATGCAAGATGAATCTAAGGTACATAATGAATTGAAATGAATCTTAACAATGCAAGACTAAAATGGATCAAAATGATTTAACAATGCAAGATGTAAAATGAATCTAAATGCAAGATGTAAAATAAATCTAAATGATTTAACAATGCAAGATGCTAAAATGATTTTAACTGTGCAATTAAATGAAGAACTTAATGCACTCAAATGATGAACCTAATGCATTAACAAACCTAAAATAACATGAAGAAAAAACACCACATTCAATGGATGCACCAAATGCAATGGATGAGATGGGATCCATATTTTTGGTGTGTGTCACAATCAACTGATGAACTAGCCAGCATGACTATGAAGGACCAGGCAAGGAATGCTAGCATGATGACAACTCAGAATGTTAGTGTGATGGCGAGAAGACTAGGCATGTCACGAATATACAAGGACCAAACCGAATGATTAATTACAAGTGAATAATTACAAGTGATTTATGTACAAAGGCTATTGCTGAGATTTGATTGAATCTTGTTGTTTGATGCGTGTGATAGTGTTCGAACACCCAGGGAATATGGGAAATGTAGAGGTTCATGGAGATGTGATGGTGGAAATGGAGGGGAGTGAGATTTAATAGATAATGGAATGGTCCACTAGGTGTGATGCTTGTTTCCAGGTTTTCATCACCCATACTTGTCCAAGGTGCCTGATTGCCAAGTTTTCATCATTGGATGAAATTTTTCTCTTTATTCTTTCTTTTGCTTTTTTTTATTTTTTTGATGTTTTTTTTTTTTCTAAATTTTTTTTGGATATTTTTTATATTGTCCAAGTGCCTGTTTGCCAGGTTTTCACTGGGAAAACCATTTTTTCAGCTTCATTTTTCTACTTTTTTGAAATTTTTTAGGACTATTTTGCATTTTTTTTGTGCTTTTTTAGGACTTTTTATACTTTTTATGGATTTTCTTAGATAACTGGAATAAAAAACCAATCGTCAGGCATAGAAGTGCCTAAGATGAGTGATGTTGATAGGATCATTCAATGGTTCTCCTTTAGGAGTAGAGAGTTGATATGCCCTAGAACCAAAGCATGGAGTGACAACATAGGGACCTTGCTAGGTGACTTCAAACTTACCTTTCTTTTCCCGATCAGTACCCACTTTCTGATTTTCTTTTAGCACAAGGTCCCCCACCTAGAACCGGTGTGGGTGGACCTTCTAGTTATAGTTCCACTTGAGTCTATTTTGATAAAAAATGAGGTGATCATAGGCTTGCTGGATCTTTTCATCTAGTAGATCAAGCTGTGGTAGTCGTGCTACACGGTAATCTTCATCATCAACTAGGCCTCTTAGTGATACTCAGAGGGATGGTAGTTTGACCTCAATTGGTAAAAGAGCTCTAGCACCATATACTAGGGAATATAGGGTGGTGCATGTAGGAGTATGGTATGAAGTGCAATATTCCCATAGAGAGGGGTTGATCTAGAGATGTTAGTCACAACCAGTATCATTGACAACTTTCTTGAGTATTTTGAGAAGGGTTTTATTAGTTGCCTCAGCTTGGTCATTACATTGAGGGAAATATGGGACGGAGAAATGGTGATGGATATGGAGGAGAGCACACAGATCAGTGATGTGTTGGTTTTCAAATGGTGTTCTGTGATTCGTGAAGATAGTGGAGGGTATACCAAAGTGACAGCCAATGTGGTAGAGGATGAATTTTGAGATCTCAACACCTGTAGTGAGGGTGAGTGGAATTTCTTCAACCCACTTTGTAAAGTAATCTATTGCTTTGATTATGTACTTGTTTCGTTCAGAAGAAAGGGGAGTAATCTTACCAACAAGGTCAAAACACCAACAAGAGAAGGTCCAAGAAGGTGCAATAGGTTTGAGGTCCTAAGCAGGAGCATGGATCAGATTAGCATGTTGTTGGCAAGGTAGACACTTCTTGATGAACTCACAAGCATCATTTTCCATTGTAGGCCAATAGTACCCTGTATGTAAAAGTTGCTTGGCTAGCACCATGCCACTCATGTGGGCACCACAGATTCCAGTGTGTAGCTCTTGTAATGCCTAGGTGGCTTCATTTTCATTTAAACACCTAGAGAAAACATTGTGATAGCCTTGATGATAAATGGTGTTGGCTACGAGGGTGTAGCAAGAAGCTCTACAGATAAATGTTTGGTGTTGGGTTGTAGTGAGATGAGGGGATATGATACCATTTTTTAGGTAAGCTTGGATATCATGGTACCACAAGGACTGGGGACCAACCAAGACACATACGTGATTCGATTCATCATTCTCATAGGTAGGAGCATGAAGTTGCTCAACCAAGAATTTGTATTGCATAGACTCATGAGGAATCTCTAGGAGGGAGCCAATTGTGGCCATTGCATCAGAATCCTTGTTCTGCAAGTGTGGTACTTGTGTTATCTACAAGTGGAGGAAGTGCTCTTTCATCTTGTCAACCATCTTGTTATATGGCATCAATTTTTCATCTTGGGTTTGATACTCATCTAGAACCTATTTTATGATTAGTTGGGAATCACCAAAAACATATAGAGTTGTGATGTTATATTCTATAGCCATGTAGAGTCTTTCTATTAGTGCCTCATATTCCACAATGTTTTTCATGTAGGGAAATCCCAATTTGAATGACATAGGGATGTAGTCACAATGAGGTGTGATGAAAAGTAATCCCGCCCCTCCAAGTAGGTTGCTCTTCTATCATGCATAAATGTTCATCTGGAAATTCAATGATTAGGGGATAGGCATTCACCAATGGGCTTCTGCTAGCTCATCAGTAATGACTTTCCCTTTAATGGCTTTTCTGTCTACATATTGAATATCAAACTTTCTTAGAAACAAAACCCATTTTTCCATTTGTCCTGTGAGATTATTTTTCCAGAGTAGGTACTTGAGAGGATCCACTTTTGAAATGAGCTTGGTTGTATGACTAAGCATATAGTGGTGAATTTTTTGAGTGGCGAAGACCACTACCAGAAATTCATTTTCCATAGGTGAATAATTGACCTCATAACCCACCAAGGTCTAATTGATGTAATAAATAGCTCTTTCTTTGCCTTCATCATCCAAATGAGCAAGGAGTGCCCCCTGTGTTGTTGTAGTAGCAAAAATATATAGAATGAGTGGTCAGATGGGTACAGGTGGTACCAAGATGGGTGGATTAGCCAAATATTCTTTCATCTTGTCAAAACTCTTCTAATACTAAGGATCCCACTTGAATTTGTTGTCTTTGCTGAGGAGATGAGTGAATGGTTGGCACTTGTCCGCTAATTGAGAGATAAAACAGAGAATAAATTGTAGCTTTCCTTGGAGACTGAGCAGTTTTTAGAGTGTATTTGGTGGAGGCATCTCTATGATAGCTTGTACCTTCTTTGGATCTATTTCTATGCCTTGACTAGATACAATGAACCCATGAAGTTTTCCTGACGTCACCCTCAAGACACATTTATTAGGGTTGAGCATTAGGCAATAGTTTCCAATCATGTCAAATATGAATTCCAAAATGTCTAGGTGATCTTATCACTTTACTGATTTTGCTAAGATATCATCAATATAGTCTTCAATAATCTTGTGTATCATGTCATGAAAAATGATAGTCATGGCCCTTTGATAGGTTGCCCCAGTGTTCTTTAAACCAAATGGCATCATATTATAGCAGAAGGTGCCCCAGGGGTCATGAATGCTGGCTTGTGCTAAACTTCTTCTGCAATAGGGATCTGATTATATCCAAAAAAGCCATGAGTGACAACATCTCATGTCCTTTTGTGAGATCTACTATCATATCTATGTTGGGCAATGGGAAATCATCCTTGGGACATGCCTTGTTGATATCTCAGAAGTATATACATATATTTATTGATTTATTAGGTTTAGACACTGGCACCATGTTAGAAATCTAGTTGGAGTAGTCAATGGTGCATATGATCTTGGCTTGGAGTAACTTTTCTAGCTCTACTTTGACAAGTAGTGCCACTTTAGGGTGCATCTTTCTGAGCTTTTGTTTGACAAGTTTGATGTTTGGGTCCACTGCAAGATGGTGAACCACCAAGTTGGAGTCTAATCCCAGCATGTGGGAGTAAGAACATGAAAACTTATTGATGGATTCCTTCAATAAAGTGATAAGATCACTTTCTTCCGCTTCAGTCAGAGATGTTTCTATGTATGTGGTGATAGGATTCTCTTTAGTGCCCAGGTTGATAGGTTTTGTTTCTTTGATGAGAATTGATGACTGTTCAAGCCTATAATCACGGAATAGAGGAAGAGGAGAGTCTTCATCCTCTGGCACCTCAGGGAGGTTTTTTCTAGCGCATACACCCTTTGTTTTTACTTTTTAATGATCAGATAGTGCCCTCGAGGGCTTTTTTCTAGGGGGTCAATTTTTCTCTTTTTTATTTTTGTTTTCTTCTTCATTTTTGTGGTTGAAGTTCTCCTCTTCCCAAAAGTATTCCTTTGGGTCCAATTTGTAAACATATGCTGAGTCTTTCCCCTAGTCATTGCTTTATTCAATTGCTCCCATAAAACTTAGGAGTGCATCCTCACTTTGGAACTTGTCAATGTGCATGACACTTGGTTGGTCCCAGTCTATGAGTTCAGGATGGCATAGGGGAATGTCAATGAAGAGAATGGAAAGTTGGCATACGAAAAAATTGCCTAGGAAGGTTTCATCATCAAATACATCCTCATAGGATCTGACAACTTTCTCTTCCAGGACATCTTCGATGTCAGTGATTTCACCTAGGGAAGGATAAGAGGCATAGATGTTTTCATTGGTGCTCCCCTTCATGTCAGAGTCCATTCTAGGGCCTAGGTGATTTTATCATTGGGTAGGTACAATAGGATCTTTCATGCCTTTCTCTTCATAAACAAGGCCACCTCCTTGGTAGTTCCATTTTTCTATCACTAGCTTGCGAGTTTTTGGGTACTTACCTTTGAAGTAATTAAGGCAACTTGTGTCCTTGGTTAGTGGTTCCTTATAGAGCCATTGGTTGATGTTTGGTCTCATTTCCTGGCTATTCAAAGTACCATTTGAGATAAAATTGGTAGGACCAAATTGTAGTGGCTTGGTTGTCTTCGATTCTGTATTGCTTGGATTGGGTTGGCGGCCTTGAGTGTGTGGATCAATTGGCAGTGCTCCAACTGCAAAAGCATCAGATAAACTATATTCGCCACAACCTTTGTTGTTGATCTTGACCATGGAAAGGGTGGAGGAAAGGATTATTTCAGTGTCTATATGGGTCCGAGATGAACTGGTGACAGAGGTACCAATGTTGATATTGGGATAGTGATTGGAATGTGGGAAGGAAGTTTCTAATGCATTGCAGTATGCGAAGGGCTTGGGATTTGTGCAAACGGTGATCCCAGTGCCATTATATGGTAATTTGATGCACTAATGGTAGGTGGAGGACACATCTTGCATAGAATGAATCCATGGGCATCCAAGGAGGATGTTAAAGGGAAGGTTAAGATCAACAACATGACATATTGTATCTTGGATAATAGGGCCCACTTGGATGGGTAATGATATGGTGCCTTTAGAAGTACGCTCCAGATTTTCATAGGCTTTTATTAGTATGACCTCATTTGTTATATCACCTTCAGTGCAACCAAACTATTTTATGAATTTTAGAGTACACAGATTTAGGGGCAAACCATTATCTATCATGACTCATTTGATGCAAAAATATTTAACCATGACAACAATACCGAGTTGGAGATTATGATTGGGTTCTTCTAAGGGTACATCTATTGGTTTAAAGGAAACCCTACAAGATGCAAATAGGTGGCCGACAAGGCTCTGGAATTCAATGAGGTTGATGTTGCTGGGAACATGGGATCCTTGTAGGGCTTTTTTATGGATCTCTTGATAGGTAGGTGAGGTGCGGAGGAGATCCAGGATGGAAATTTGGGTAGGAGTATTTTGTAGGTGTTCCAAAATGTTGTACTAGTTACTAGTAGATGGAGCGGTACTAGCACCTACAACTTCTATTCAGCCTCAGCGAGTGGTGACTGCGCATTGGTTATCAACACCCTTGACATGTATTACATTGATAGAGGATTAGACTTGGGATATGCAGTCGATGAGATTATCGTAGTTGATATAATCATTTGTATAATCTTTCCGGTTGACATTTTCTCCTTATTTACCCTTCCCCTAATTGGAGGATTCAGTAGGATTTCCTGGGCCTTTACCTGAGGTGTGTTTAGGAAATGCATTTTGATAGATTTTAAGGCTCACATTTGGTGATGGTTGGGAAGGAGAGTCCACTTTGATCTCTTTGCGGTCGATGAGATCCTGGATGTAATGATTTAGATTCATGCATTTGAGGGTGGTGTGTCCCTTAACATGATGGTATTCATAGTACTCATTGTCTTTATGCCAGGCAGGCTTAGGTGTTGAGTCATCAAACGACTACATTTTTAGATATATGACTTGATTAGCTTGGATGATTCTATGGAAGATGACATGTATGGGTTCATCCAAAGGGGTAAACATGAATTGTGGCACATTTGAAGTGCACAACCTTTGTTGTCCATGTGGGACTGATATAGCATTTGTCTGGTTCATAGGACCTTGGTAATTGGGTTGATATGATGTCCCTGGAGGGGGATAGATAGTTGTGCCTTGAGGGCGCATGTTTTGATGGTAGGTCAGTTGTTAATATGTGGGAGTGGGATATTGATACATGGGAGGAGGTTGAGAGTACATTGGCAGTGCTTGCTGATAAGTTTGGGTAGGTGCATTAGGACCAGCTACCACAACCTGAACGTGTTTGGTGTCAATGGCTCCATCAGTTACTACATTATTTTTTTTGTTCCATTACCATGATCGATCATTATTATGTTTGTCAATTTGGGATTCCTTGTAGTGCTTGATGGCACCATCTTCTATGAGACCTCATTCAAGATCCATGCCTTTGATTCAGATGTCTTGATAAGTTTGTATGCAATTCATGCACATGTGATAGGCGAGCTTAGGATAGAGGTTGTTAATGAAGATTTTGATAAGATGTTGCTTGGGGGGTTGATAGGACAACCTTGTAGTAAGCCCTTGCCAGTGCTAAAGGTAATCGTCTAGGCTCTCTCCTCCTTTTTGTTTTGAATTGCATAGATCAAGGAGTAAGAGTTCATTTTCAACATTATGTGCGTATTGGGCCACAAACTTTTTAGATAGTTTAGCAAAAGTAGTGACTATGTCATAGGGGATTTTGTAGAACCACTTGAGAGAAGTTCCTCCTAAGCTCTTGGGAAATAGTCTCATAAGGAAATTATCACTATAGGCCACTTCTTGACATGCCATGTAGAATTCTTTCACGTGACTCATAGGATCTCCCTTCCCCCAATATTTATCAAATTTGGGTGTCTCAAAATGCTTGGGGAAGGGTATGGAAGTGATAGATCGATCAAATGGATAAGGAGACACCTCTTCAAACTTCAATGATTTAGCCTTAGTCCCTGATTTTATCTCTTTAAGAGAGTTCTTCATTTCCTCCCATTCGTGATTCATTTGTGGGGGAGGATTATTAATCGTGATTGTATGGGTTCCTTGAACCTGATATGGATCAAACAAAAAATGTGGGGGATTCTATGAGGGATATTGTGGTGTTTGGTATGATGGTTATTGGTCAGCATATATGGGTTTTTGTGGTGGAAGTTGTGGCTGAGGGGAATTTTGTAGTGGAGGAGGTGGCGGTGCTTGATAAGGTTGTTGTAACTGCTGGAAGTATGCTTGTATTTGTTGAGACATTGGATAAGTGGGCTAAAACTATTGTGGACCTGCATAGGGTGGAGGATAGGTATTCTATGGTGGACTACCCCTAGTGGCTGTGGCGAGGTAATTGGTGTTACTAGGAACACTAAATTGCTACGATGGTGGGATGGTTTGTGATGTAGCGGAAGATGGCATGGCTAGGTAGTTGGTAGAATGATTTTGTTGTTGCTGTATGGGTTGTATGAAAGGATTAGCAAACTATTGCAGTGATTGTGCCATGAAGGGATTTTCCCCCTGTGTTTGTGGTTGCAGATGTTGTGCAACTTGGAGGGTGAACTACGCAGTTGTCAAGGGGTTGATTTGTTGCAGTTGTGCTTTGGATGTGAATGGGTTGGTAATTTCCTACTATGGTTGTTGTTGTTGGGTGTACTACTGGATAGGTTGTTGCTGATGAACTGATTGTTGCTGGATTGGTTGTTGCTGGATTGGTTGCTGCTGTTACTAGATTGGTTGTTGTTGTTGGATAGGTTATTTCTATTGGATAGGTTGTTGTTGTTGGATAGGTTGGATGGGAATTTGGGGTATGACAAAGGGATTGGTAGATGATTGTTTCATGGGAGGATTTGGATTGGTTTTCATTTATAGAAAAAATCCTGGCATACATTGTGATTGCATTGCTAGCGGAGCGGGGAAAGTGGACCCTTCTGGAAATAAGGGTTGGTTATAGGCATTGGTAGGTGGCATGCTTGTGGTGAAGAAAATTGGA
The DNA here is from genome assembly GCA_018584345.1 of Thuja plicata. Classification (NCBI taxonomy): domain Eukaryota; kingdom Viridiplantae; phylum Streptophyta; class Pinopsida; order Cupressales; family Cupressaceae; genus Thuja; species Thuja plicata. The sequence goes on from MU224363.1 coordinate 3,662,431, forward strand.
ATAGGCATGGAGACTTGGGTGCTTTGATGCTGCAAACTAGTTTTTTCACTTTGAATGGGCTGAGTAGGGATGGGTGGAATGGTGATTTTCTGCATGCTAGTTGGTGGTGGAAATTGTGCCACAAATGTTGGGAATGTTTGTAAAAGTGGAGCAACTTTCAACTGAGGAGGTGCTTACATAGCGTTAGGAGGTAGTGTTTGTGTTGTTGATGTTCAATCAGAAGGTGGGGCTCCTGAGATAGATGAAGGTGTTATGTGCATGATGGAGGGTGGGATGGAAGGTTGGACTACTTGTGCAATAAGATTTCCCACCTATAGGACTCATTGAAGTGGATCAAAATCTTCATTTCTAGTGGGGTGATGATGTTCCCCAAGAAGTACCATAGGTCATGTGACAAGTGTGGGTATAATATGTTGGAGATTTGATTCTGAATAGTTGATTTATTGTATGTTTGTCATTGATGGCAACATATAATACACAACAAAACTTCTGTATGTAATTATCCATATGATGACATGAATACTTTCATGAATAGATACATGTTTTTGACATGATTATTATGCTATGTTCATACACGCAGACCCAAATATGATGTTTCAGTAAAGATATGTAATTCTGTTATTGGCGGTTACAGTTCTGAAGGAATAACGGTTTAAGCCCGACATATGCAATGTGTTTATTGAGTTTTTCCTATCTTTAGGATATGCATGTGTATATTCATGATGAGTTATGATTTTCTGATATTAATATAAAGGCACCAAACATATTTCAAGAAGATTGCAAAGTTATGATTAAATTGGTGAAGCTGACCTAGTGAAGCAACGTGTCTATTCAATTTATACTTGCGCGGTTGTAATTATGCTTGTGCACTTAGTAGAGCTGACAAGGATGATAAGAAGAGTTGTCTAATAGGTCCCATGATCTCATACTTGGTGTATGTACTTATAGAAGGTCATTTGTGATAAGAAGAGTTGCGAAAGCCAGAGATAAGAAAAGCAGAGCAGAGTGTTAAAGCAGCAGAGCTATATTTATCATATGTTGATAATATAGATATTGAAGTTGACCATTTTAGAATATAGATAATATTGTTATAGTGCTTTACAAGAGGTTAAATCATTGGCACACAAAATTAACTGATCAAACAAGCAGTGTCACAAACTGCAGTTCACCTTGTTGATATAGTGTGTACCAAATAACCAGAAGGTTGTAGCCTTCACCACTTGGATAGTGAGTCCTTGGATAGTGAGTCCACCACCCCTAATAGGGTTATTTTAAAATACTCTTAATAGGGTCAGACCCTTAACCAAGTCACTATAATACTGCATTGTAATGAACAACTCCTAACAGGGTTGGAAGATCTTTTAACAGGGATTACTAAAAACAATATAGTTCTTTGTGGGTACTAATTCCCATTGGGGTTTTTACCATTTGGTCTCCCCGTAAACAAATTAATGTGTTGTGTATTGTGTTATCTAAATGTGCATTTACTTTGTATCAATCTGGATTAATAAGTATAAGAAAAATATAAATTTGCTGATAATTGATTCAAACCCCCCCCCTCTCAGTTATCCCTAAAGTATTTTAACAATTGGTATCAGAGCCAAGTGCCTTGGAGAGAAAGCCTAACAACTTAAGGTAGATCTGATGGCATACTTCAAAAAAGAGATTCCTAAGTTTGATGGAGAGAACTATCTAGATTCGAAAAACAAAATGATAACACATCTACAATGTGTTGGCTTTGAGATCTTTGAGATTGCTAAACAAGAGGTTGTAATTCCATCTCTGAAATACCTTGCAAAGGATGATGCTACTAATAGACAAAAGAAAGCATTTACCAATAATGCAATTTCCAAAGATGCCCTAATTAGTGCCTTATCTAACAGTGAATTTTCCGAAATCAAGAAGATTGACAAAGCATATACCATATGGAAGTATTTAGAAGACATGTTTGAAGGAGATGTTCAAGCTAAGAATGCACACAGGAAGACATGGAAGAAGAAATACAATAGTCTTGAGATGTTACCAGAAGAAAACATTAGAGCTTACAATCAGAGGATAAATGAAGCAGTATCAAGAATTAGGAACAATGGTGGTGAAATATTAGAAGAAGATATAATGGATAAGTTGTTAACTACTTTGACATCAAACTATGAAAACAAGATCAGCATTCTAGAGGAAACTATTCAATTCTCACAAAAATTCAAGAGAGAGAGACTCTAATCAACAAAATCTCTGCATTTGAGATATCAAGATTGAAGAATAAACCTAAGAATGAAACAGCCTTCAAAGCTTCAATCCACAGTAAGAAATCCTCATACATCTCTAGTCATAATGAGAATGAAGAAACTGATGAAGAGCTAGAAGAGATAATTGCCATGATTTCTAAGAGAGAAAAGAAAGGAAAAGGAAAGTATGAAGGAAATCTTCCATTCAAGTGTTTTTCATGTAATAAGATTGGTCACTTTGCATCTAAGTGTCCCACAAGAGTCAAGAAGTTCATATTTGATTACAAACCTAAATATAGGAAGGAATGTTACCATGCTGAAGGTGTAACTGATGAAGATTCCAGAGAAGATGAAATTGGATTCGTTTCCCTTAGAGACATGGAAAGGTTGCTCAAAGATATGGACACTGTAGATAAAGAATAAGATCATGAATTAGCCTTAATTTCCAAAGTAGATGTCAGAACTGATTGGATCATTGACAGTGGATGCTCACACCACATGATAGGAGACAAAGATAGATTTGTTCATCTAGACAAATACAAAGGTGGTATGGTTAAATTTGGAGATAACACTCCTAAACCTATCATAGGCAGAGGATCCATCACCTTGGATGGAAAGAACAAGACAGATAATGTTCTATATGTTGATGGTTTGCACCATAATCTACTAAGTGTTGGACAGATACTTAATAAAGGTTATCATATGGAGTTCAAAGAAAACAAGTGCATTATTAGCAACAAGGATGGAGACATGATTGCATCAGGCTCTAAAACAAAAGGTAATGTTTTCCAGCTCAATTCAGATAGAATTTTTTTTGTTGCAAAGGTAGATGACAGTTGGTTATGGCACAAGAGACTATGTCATATCAATTTTGACAATATAGTAAAGATTAGTAATGTCAAGGAAGTTAGAGACCTACCAAGCATTGCAAGACTAGTTGACACAATTTATAGGGAATGTGTTATGGGTAAACATGTAAGGAGCTCCTTTAGAAGCAAGCAGACCTCAACTAGAAATAAGTTGGACTTAGTGCATACAGATTTATGTGGTCCTACTCAAACAAGATCATACTATGGTGAAAGGTACTTTATTTTTTTTTTTGATGATTTTTCTAGGATGATGTGGGTTGCGTTCTTAAAGGAGAAGTCAGAAGCCTTTGAGAAGTTCAAAATATTCAAAGCTAAGGTTGAGAATGAATCTGGACTAAAATTGAAATGCTTAAGATT